>CM076570.1:526606924-527143985 GCA_034641835.2 Pinus albicaulis | reverse complement strand
CGTTGATCTGCAGAGATCAATGACTGCGATTGGCCAAGAAACACTATGAACAGGGCTGCATGTTTTTAATCCAAAGTCAAGAAATGCGATCTGGACCACCCGATCTGGACATGTGGACGACCCAGATGAAATTGGGGCTCAGTGATCGGTGGGGAAAAAAACTTGAACGACGCTAATGCGATTAACTATGGGCTGGTGATCTACAAATCAGATCGACGGCAGAGGATGGATCGGGGAGATGCCAATCGAGGGTGGCATTATATTAACGTGCCCAATGAAAACACCCGATGTTATTTTGTGTGGTTCGTTGATTGGTCTGGGATCAATGGTGGATATTTTTTCTATTGGTGTCCCGTGTTTTGATATTTTAGCAAATAAAAAGACAAGGCAACATCAGAACCAATATTTAGAGTTATAGGATCTAGTCCTCCTGTTCTCAGAGAGGGATCTCTCAAATGTTTGTTTTGCAAAGGTTTATCTTGTGTGCTTAGAGTATTGATTTTAGACTATTTTATTAAGTGAAAGTGTTTGATTGTTTGTTTGGTTGAATTGATACAGTATAATATGAAAGGTCTAGGAAAGGTAGGTAGAAAGAGGAAGTAGTAGCTTCATTGGGCAATGGAGTCAAAAAGAGGTCATGACAAACTTATCAATGGATATGGGATATCAGAGGGAAAATCTAACTTGGCCACAGGATCCTTTGGTTTTTGGAATGATATGGACATCAATGATTTGGAAAGAGAAGTTTAATTCTCAACAAAGGGAATTTGACAACACAATTTGAACTATAAAGAGATATTTGATAGACAGGGCTAACCATGAATTCTACAAATCACACCTTTAAGCAAATAATGATTCCAAAACAACTTTTAAAATGAAATCTAAGATTCGTGGAACACCCTATTTCCTCAAATATTTTATTTCAAATGACTTAGAAAACATAAAAGTTTCACTGATAATTGCAGTCATAGAAGAGGGAACACCTAACACATCTATGATTACAAATATAAATACCTTTAAGATAATTGTTTAAGTAAGGACAAAGGGCAAGATTAGAACAAACCTCCTTGGCTTACTGTAAACATAAATACTTCAAAGGGAGACTTCAATAACAGTTTTTAAGTGGCAGCAGACAAGCAAGGAGAAACATAAATCATGCTGAAACCAGCTATTCGAACTGTTAAGGAAATAAAGAAGCATGAAGACTAAAGAGAGAGATTAGAGACTCTAAAATACTTCAACAGAAGAAAACATGAAACAGTGAAGGATGAACAGGTCTAAGGTGCTTCCAGGAGTCATTTCTTACCCTAAAAATTTCAACCTACTATAGTAAGAAATTATGGAATAGAATGAAAACAGGAGAAAACAAGGAAAATTTAGAATACTTCACCAACAGCCAAGCTCATGGATCCAATGATAGAGCCTTCTCAAGAATAAGCATGCAACAACATCATCAGGACTTCCGAGACTTCAATTTCTTCTTCAGCTTCAACAGACTATGTATTATTTCAGAGAGTTTCAGTACTAAAACTAGTAATCAACCAACCAACCAACAACCACTCCCTCATCTTTTGCAGTAGTATTTATAGAAGAATGAGGAGGTTAGATCTAATAAAAGATCTCTAAAGACAATTAATACAGATTTAATGGTTCCTTGGCCTTTGGAGGGCTCAATGAAGAAACTTACATAGTTGTCCTCTGTATGAAATAATTTACATAAATATTTTAAGCTAGGTGGGAGCTCCTTTTGACCTTTGAGGCTCTGTGTGATGTCAAAGTTGCTCTACTGATATTTTGACATTAATTTGTCTGCAGAATTTATCCTTTGGTTGCGTTGTGAGGTAGATATTTGGTCCTAATGAATAACTTTGGCCTCTGTTTGAATGCTTTGAGGCACAGGTGGCATCATGGTAGCTGGGAGGAATCAATTTGCCTCAACTGTGGTAGTGGAGGATTTCTGTCTAATGAACCTCTATGATTTTCCTCTTTAACTATGTTTTAATCAGGGATTAGGATTTTGATAAACCATCTTAGATGTAATCACCACAAATCTGTCTTCAATCTTTTGTTCTGGTATATTCTTGTCTTCCACACTGATACTCTTTGATTTGTGCCTACTTTACTGTGTTTTTCTGGTGTGAAGGGCTGCGCAGGGATGATATGGCATCAATGCTTTATGAATTATTGATGAAACGTGGAGCTATTTCCTGCAAATGTTTTCCTCTGGTAAATCGAAAGCAAGAGGATCGTCACCCTCTGCCTTTGAATTTTCTTCGGACGTAGTGGAAAAAACCTTTTAACCTTGAAAAATACAAAAAACATTATGAAATCCTACATGTATAGGTGAACTGCTTCAGATGGCGTATAGAGGGAGCGTGACCGTTGGATGGCATAATCCAATGGTCAAGATTGATTAGAGGACGTCAAAGGATAGTGGAGGAGGAAATTAAATCGGAACCATTGATCATGCAGAGATCAACGGTCGGGAGCGAGGGTGACTAAACAACGTGAAGGGGTCACATTATTTAGAAAAATAAAATGAAAATGGGAAAAAAGGTTTAAAACCTTTGTTTCAGCAAAAAAATGATCAAAAATCATGTTCGGGGTTCGGGATGATCGTGGGCCATCGGATGAAATCAGCCTACGCGATCAACGGTGGAGAATAGGCACCAATAAACCTTAGAAAAATGCCTGAACATAAAACCTTTAATAAAATTGAGATGAATAAAACCCCTAGGTCTGAAAATGCTGACTAGACGAGGAATCAAGGCGCCGAATTGTGGGCCATCGATATGGAGATCAGATCGATGGCGGAGATGCTTTTAATACTGCATCGTACCCTGAGTTATCGCATGGGCATCTTCGGAGAGTGATCACCGTCCGATGAGCAGCCTCAGATCGGACGATGGATGTCAATATCACACCGGGTCTATGTCTGATCTTTACCGCGCGATGAGGGTGGTTTTTGAAAATGGGCCCAAGACAGGTGTCGGCGGCATATGGAATCACTGCGAAATGGAAAAAACCGCCCCCCTATCAAAAGCAGTGCGATGGAATCCGCTTGGTTTTGCAATAGTATGTGGCTGGTGGGGACCACTGGGGCGAGGGATTGCGTGTCGTCGATCTACAGATCAGATCGACAGTGGAGATTGACTAGAATTTTGCACTAGCGGAGAACTATAGGATATAATAAAAAACTGACAATTTTATATAAGCAAAGGTTTATAGTGCGGGGGGCAAAATATAAATTGTCGATATGGTTTGGTGCCCGACTGCGGTGCCATGGGTTATATGAAAAATCATATGACCGGGGATTATGGAGGAAGGACTAATTGCAATCAGCACTTGGAAGGCTAGCGCTTGGTTCTAGCACCAAGGCGTATGGAGGGGAAGGGTTTTGAATTTAGCCCAAGGGGGCTTAGGGCTATAATAAAAAAAAATATGATTTTTATAGATTTTCAATGCTTTTCAAAGGTTTTGAGGGTTTCGATAAGGCAAGAAAGGGTCTTAAACCTTATCAAAGGGATTTTGATGAAGGGGAAAAGGGGAGAAACATGAAAATCAAGGATTTTCATGGGAAATGGAGGGATAAAAATGAGGTTAGTTTTGTAGGTGGAAGGGAGGGGAAAATGGTGTTTGTAGCAGTTTTTCTTCATGTAATGACAACAGAGTTTTTGAGTTGAAGAGGGGAAAAGTAGTGACGATTATCAAAAGGATAAGATATTATCAAAATAATTTAAGCATCAATAATTTTTAGCAATGAAAATTGTTTCTTGAAGGCTATCAAAAATCATTTAGTCACCACTTGATATGACATAATTTATAGGTGGCTAATAGTGGCTCCACTTGGGGATGGTGCCTTCTTGAAGGCATCAAGAACTTCAGACTTGCATTCTCTGGGAGGCTGGTCAGTGCCTGATCCATTGGGCTACCTTTCTTTCTGTGAAAGATCTTCCTTTGCTCTAAAACATATTAGCATTCATGGATTAACAATGGAACTTCATCAATACAACCTATCTACCTACCCAATCCTACTGTTCTAACATTTTTTCTTTATTAGAGTGCACTTGGATTGGAAAACTCTTTCACAACATTTTATTCTTTTGAAAGCAGGAAATCTAATCTATTCCTACTCCTTATTTCTCCATGGACTTAGATTAAACAGTTGAGCCCATATGATTCTCTACTTGATCTACTATCTGTTGGGATTAAACTATCCAACAAATTTTTATTCTCTACATTTCTTCAACATAAATTTAAAAACAGTCAAGTCAAGATTAAGCTATTTGACTTGCTGTGATCTATGGCATAAAAAAAAGCTGCACATAGATATTATTTTGTAGAAAATTAAATCAAAATGGAAGGCTTAAGATCTGATTTTTCGAAGTGTTTCCTTCACCCCTTTTTACAACTCTGTTTTCGAATTTGTTTGAGTTTTTTTTCTCCTATCAACTAGCTCAGATTTTGAGCTAATTAGAACTAGTTTTACATCTTTTGTGACTCAGGATTTAAAACAGATTTCAGTCATTCTCTTTGCTTGGAAATTTTGGTTCAGATTTTGAGCATATTTGAACCTTTAATTTCTATCCTAATCTATCTACTGATAAGCCAAGATTAAACAGTTTGGAAAATTGAATTCATATCCTATCAGCAGAAAATTTAAAGCTAATTAGCCAAGATTAAGCTGTTTGACTAACTAGAAGTGTGTTCTTCAGGAGTGGCATTTGAGCTTGCACAATTTCAGATTTTTTTCTCTTTTTTGGTATGGGGCTATACCTTTTTCGTTTTCACAGTCTACCCTCTTTTCTTTCTTTTCTTTGTTTTTGTATTTTTGATTTTTATAACTTTGAATGCACTTTTTAGACTATGATATTTACAATGAAAAAATACAATGCTTTGAAACTCATGATTCTTGGCAGAAGTAATGCTTTAGCATTCTGCCATTGACAGGACCTCCATATAGATCCTCTCCATTCAATTCTTTCAAGAAAAATGCATTGTGACCCCTCTCAGCATGAACAATATAGGAACCTTTCCATAAGTTCTCAAAATTGCCATGTTTTCCCTTCTCTTCTCTCCTTGAATCCCATTTAAGAACAACATTTCCAACCTGGAAATTATTTTCTTTAGTCCTCTTATCAAATAGTTTCTTTAAATTTTCTTGGACCAACTGTGTTCTTTCATAGACTTCTTCTCTAGTTTGTTGTAAATGAATGGTTTGATTTATTCTCCTCTGCATATCATTCTCGTCAACCTGCACTTATTGAAGGAGCTTCATGACTGGAACTCCTAATGAGGTGGGAAAGACTGCGTCCATGCCATAAACTAGCTGATAAGGGGACATATTTATTGACTTCTTTGTAGTTAACCTATCACCCCATAAGGCATGAACCAACTTACTGTGCCATGATTTCTGATTTTGTTCCAATAGTTTTTTAATGATATTGATGGGGCTCTTGTTGGAAGATTCGGTTAACCCATTTCCTTGGGGATAGTAAGCAATGTAATGACTCAAGGTTATGTGGTATTTGTAACATAAATCAACCATATTCTTCGATTTAAAGGCAACAGCATTGTTTGTTATGATTTTTCTGGGAAAACCAAATCTAGATAGGATATTTGTTTCAATAAACTTGATAATGACAGAGTCATTAGCATTCCTGGAGGGTATAGCTTCTATCCACTTGGTAAAGAAATCAGTGGCTGTGAGGATCCACTTATGTTGAGGTGTTGTAGACTCTTTTCCAGTGAAATGAGGGATTTTGGATTGGTAATCATTTGGTGGGGGAAGTAGAGTTTGTGGTAACACTAATGGGGCAACCATGTTGCCATGTCTGGAAATAAGGGTGGATTTACAAGGGGTGGGTTTGTGAAGGGAAAGTGGGCTGAAGAGGTGTGTTTTTCACAATGGTAGTATGGATTGGAGTGGAAGAAACACTTGGGCCAGCAAACTGATTTTGAGAAGACTTGTTATGGAAAAGGCTAAAGTGATGAAGAAGCTGGGAGTCAGGAGGAGTGGAAGGCGAGGCTTCCCTATTGAAGCTTTGTTGCAAATCTGCAATGTCAAGATCAGTTTGGTTTAAATCACCTTGAGATCTAGTTCTAAAAATGTTCTTTGTATGATGTAAATCAAAGTGTAAATCCTCCAAAGAAACAAGGTTTTCAGGGAAATATTTTGTTCTTAAGAGGCTCCTATGAGCAACTGATTTTTCAGAGTTAGAATTCTACCACAAAATTCTCTTGGGATTGTCAATGACTAAAGGAGGATTTGGTTGAATTGATACAACAGAATATGAAAGGTCTAGGAAAGGTAGGTAGAAAGAGGAAGTAGTAGCTTCATTGGGCAATGGAGTCAAAAAGTGGTCATGACAAACTTATCAATGGATATGGGATATCAGAGGGAAAATCTAACTTGGCCACAGGATCCTTTGGTTTTTGGAATGAGATGGAAATCAATGATTTGGAAAGAGAAGTTTAATTCTCAAAAAATGGAATTTGACAACACAATTTGAACTATAAAAAGCTATTTGATAGACAGGGCTAACCATGAATTCTACAAATCACACCTTTAAGCAAATAATGATTCCAAAAAAACTTTTAAAATGAAATCTAAGATTCGGGGAACACCCTATTTCCTCAAATATTTTATTTCAAATGACTTAGAAAATATAAAAGTTTCATTGATAATTGCAGTCATAGAAGAGGGAACACCTAACACATCTATGATTACAACTATAAAGACCTTTAAGACAACTGTTTAAGTAATGAAAAAGGGAAATATTAGAACATACCTCCTTGGTTTACTGTAAACAGAAATACATCAAAAAGAGACTTTAATAACAGTTTTTAAGTGGTAGCAGACAAGCAGGGAGAACCATAAATCATGCTCAAACCAACTATTCGAACTGTTAAGGAAATAAAGAAGCATGAAGACTAAAGAGAGAGATTAAAGACTCTAAAATATTTCAGCAGAAGAAAACATGAAACAATGAAGGATGAACAGGTCTAAGGTGCTTCCAGGAATCATTTCTTAGCCTAAAAATTTCAACCTACTATAGTAAGAAATTATGGAACAGAATGAAAATAGGAGAAAGCAAGAAAAGTTTAGAATACTTCACTAACAACCAAGCTCATGGATCCAATGATAGAGCCTTCTCAAGAACAAGCATGCAACAACATCATCAGGACTTCCAAGACTTCAATTTCTTCTTCAGCTTCAACAGACTATGTATTATTTCAGAGAGTTTTAGTATTACAACTAGTAATCAACCAACCAACCAACAACCACTCCCTCATCTTCTGTAGTAGTATTTATAGAAGAATGAGGAGGTGAGATCTGATAAAAGATCTCTAAAGAAAATTAATATAGATTTAATGGTTGCTCGGCCTTTGGGGGGCTCAATGAAGAAACTTACATAGGTGTCCTCTGTATTAAATAATTTACATAAATATATTAAGCTAGGTGGGAGCTCCTTTTGACCTTTGAGGCTCTGTGTGATGTCAAAGTTTCTCTGCTGATATTTTTTCATTAATTTGTCTGTAGAATTTATCCTGTGGTTGCGTTGTGAGGCAGATATTTGGTCCTGATCAATAACTTCGACCTCTATTTGAATGCTTTGAAGCACAGGTAGCATCATGGTAGCTAGGAGGAATCAATTTTCCTCAGCTATGGCAGTGGAGGATTTTTGTCTAATAAACCTCTATGATTTTCCTCTTTAACTGTGTTTTAATCGGGGATTAGGCTTTTGATAAACCATCTTAGATGTAATCTGCACAAATCTATCTTCAATATTCTATTCTGGTATATTCCTGTCTTCCAAACTGATACTCTTTGATTTGTGCCTACTTTACTGTGTTTTGCTGGTGTGTAGGGCTGCACAGGGATGATATGGCATCAATTCTTTATGAATTATTGATGAAACATGTAGCTATTTCCTGCAAATGGTTTCCTCTAGTGAATCGAAGGTGGGAGGATTGTCACCCTCTGCCTTTGAATTTTCTTTAGACGTAGCAAAAAAAACCTTTTAACCCTGCAAAATACAAAAAACATTATGAAATCCTGCATGTGGAGGGAGCGTGACCATTGGATGGCATCATCCAATAGTCAAGATTGATTAGAGGAGGTCAAAGGAGAGTGGAGGAGGAAATTAAATCGGAACCGTTGATCGCACAGAGATCAACGGTCGGGAGCGAGGGTGACTAAACAATGTGAAGGGGTCACGTTATTTAGAAAAATAAAATGAAAATGGAAAAAAAGGTTTAAAACCTTTATTTAGGCGAAAAAATGATCAAAAATCATGTTCGGGGTTCGGGATTATCGTGGGCCGTCAGATGAGATCGGCTTATGCGATCAACCGTGGAGAACAAGCGCCAATAAACCTTACAAAAATTCTTGGACATCAAACCTTTAATAAAATCGAGATGAATAAAACCCCCGGATCCTGAAGTGTTGACTGGACAAGGAATCGGGGCACTGAATTGTGGGCCGTCGATCTGGAGATCACATCGATGGTGGAGATGCTTTTAATGCCACGACATACCCTATGTTATCGCACAGGAATCTTCGGAGAGTGATCACCGTCCGATGAGTGGCCTCAGATCGGACGGTGGACGTCAAATATCGTGCTGGGTCTATGTCCGATCTTTACCGCGCGATGAGGGCGGTTTTTGAAAATGGGCCCTAGACACGTGTCGGCCAGTGTATGGAATCGCTGTGAAATGGAAAAAACCGCCGCTCTCTCAAAAGTGGTGCGATGGAATCCACTTGGTTTTGCAACAGTAAGTGGCTGGTGGGGACCACCGTGGCGAGGGATTATGTGTTGTCGATCTGTAGATTAGATCGACAGCGAAGATTGACTAGAATTTTGCACTGGCAGAGAACTATAGGATATAATAAAAAACTGACAATTTTAAATAAACAAAGGTTTATAGTGCGGGGGGCGAAATATAAATTGTCGATATGGTTTGGCGCCCGACTGCGGGGCTGTGGGTTATATGGAAAATCATATGACCGGGGATTATGGAGGAAGGGCTAATTGAAATCAGTGCTTCGAAGGCTAACGCTTGGTTCTAGCACCAAGGCATATGGAGGGAAAGGGTTTTTGATTTAGCCCAAGGGGGCTTAAGGCTATAATATAAAAAATATGATTTTTATAGATTTTCAATGTTTTTCAAAGGTTTTGAGGGTTTCGATAAGGCAAGAAATGGTCTTAAACCTTATCAAAGGGATTTTGATGAAGGGGAAAAGGGGAGAAACATGAAAATGGGGGATTTTCATGGGAAATGGAGGGATAAAAATGAGGTTAGTTTTGGAGGTGGAAGGGAGGGGAAATTGGTGTTTGTAGCAGTTTTTCTTCATGTAATGACAATAGAATTTATGAGTTGAAGAGGGGAAAAGTAGTGACGACTATCCAAAGGATAGGATATTATCAAAAGACTTTAAGCATCAACAATTTTTAGCAATGAAAATTGTTTCTTGAAGGCTATCAAAAATCATTTAGTCACCACTTGATATGACAGAATTTATAGGTGGCTAACAGTTTCAAATCACGCACTAGCGGAAACCCTTTAATACATATGGAAACCCAAAAAATTAATAAATAAAAAGGTTTTGGCTGTTGGGACGGGTTATATTATAATGTGGCGTGGGGCACGTCTGCAGGGCCTTTGGATGTATGGAATGCGATAGACCGAGGGCTTATATGTAAGGGCTAATCGAATCGGAAGGTCAGGCTTGGTCTTTCAATCTACCCATTTTGATTTTCTCCGATGCGATTAGCGCTTCAGGACATTAACTCTTGGTCCCAGGTGCAAGTTATATGGAGTAAAGTGGACGTGGGAGTTTGTAAAAATGGGGCTTAATCGCATCGAAACCTCTTGGTGCGAGATTCTCAATGTACCCATTTTTCATTAAAAACATTGTTTCGGCGGCTTTAGAGCAAAACTTAGGAAAATGGGTTTTGTGATTTAACAAAGAGAAATATGAATCAGAGATGAGTTGTTCACAAGTTTTAGCGTCTGATTGCGGGGCTATGGGTTATATGAAATAATAATATGATTAGGGCTATGCAATAAAGGGCCAATCGCAATCGGAGATTTCAATAAAGGAAAAAAACTTGCGCATTGTGTTTCCTCCGATGCGATAAGTGCCTAAAGAGCTTAGCGCTTGGTTCTAGTGCCCGGGCACATGTGGGGAAGTGGTTTAGTATTTAGCCCAAAGGGGCTTAAGTCCATAGTTTAAAGAAACTTATTTTTTATGAATTTTTTCAAGGTTTTTGATGGATTTGGGGGTTTCGGTAAAGTCTAAAAATGAGTTTTAGACTTTGTAAAAGGGATTTTCATGAAGGGAAGAAGTGAAATCATGAAAAATAGAGGAATTTCATGGGGAAAAAAGGGGTAAAAAATGAAGGTTAGTTTTGAAAGGAGGAGGGAAAAAATGAGATTTTCCAGTAGTCTTTTCTTTATGGAAAAACAGCAGAATTTCTAAGTTCAAAAGGATAACAGTAGCGACGATTAAACCAAAGGATATAATATCTTCAAAATACTTTAAGCACCAACAATTTTGTCAGTAAATATTTTTCTTTAAGGCTGTCCAAAATAATTTAGCCACCACTTGATATGACAAAATTTTATAGGTGGCTAACAAAAACTACAAAAAATGATAGGAGAGCCGTCGTTCATGAATTATCGTCAGAACATTTTCTGCAACATTGTTGATTTAGGATCAGCGACATCTCCCTCATCCAAACTCCAATTCGACAATTTTTTTTTTTTTGAATTTGGGTATTTATTGCAAGGAATCCAGATCTGGTCTTCAATTTTGTAAAATTTTCACCAAATTTTTCATATTTGATCTTCAAATTTGTTGCCTAAGAAATTCATGGAGTTTGCTAAATATTGCTGCCAAAACTTGAAACTGAAATATGCTTCAAACCCTCATTCCCATGGATTTGTAACCTGAATCTGATATCATTGATCTGGATCTTAGGGGGAGGCCCCCAAGATCTAATGGATTTGACAAGATCTGAAAAATTAGAATGCCATAAAAAAGGAGAGAACACAAAGCAAATAAAACGACAAAGAAACTTGTTTTATTAAAACAGAGAATAACTGTAGAAGTTGCATTGTAGTGGACAATCTATCCTTTTACAAAGTAAGGCTTGTTATTTATAGCCTTTTTTTGAGTTATGATACCATGGGTCGATACCATGGGTGGATACCACTTACAATACCATGGGTAAATTCCATGTGTGGATGAAAACCATGGGTTGGTTCCATTTACAATACCATGGGTAAATTCCATGGGTGGATGGATAACATGGGTGGATGAATACCATGGGTGGATGCCATTTTCCATTCGAATCACTTGTAGCATTCTATTCCCACACTGGAACAATGTCCCCTCAGTACTCTTCTTTATTAGCCTACACAAACCATTCCCATGCCTTCTGCATCACCATCACCATCACCATTGCCTAGCGTAGCCTCCAACATTCCAGCCTTCCAACCATCGGCCTTGCCCCATTCTTCCAACATTCTAGCATTCCAACCATACGCCTTTGACCATCCTAATCGTTGTCTCAATCCTATGCCCACCGTGCCCTCCAATCGATCTTACACAAATACTTCCACCCTTCCAATGCATTCTGCGTCGGCCTTGCATCATCTTAGGCCCACCCAATGCTCTAACCTATCATACACAAATACTTCCATCATTCCAACAATTTCTGCATCGACTGCCTTGCAACATCCTATTACCACCCAACCCTCCAAAAAATCTTACCCAAATCCTCACCAAGGATTTTGAAATTATAGAATTTGTGAGGATTATATAATAATATGTTGGCATATAATTTTGAATAAATTCATATTATTTTTACCACAAGAAGCTTTCTACTAAAATTTCTGGAACAACTCAAAGTTGAATAGGCCACATGTCGGGATTGATATAATAGGTTAACACCTAAAAGCCACAATCTTGCCAATTTCTTTTAGTAAGTTTTAGGCATCTATGTTAATGATTTATGCTTAAGTGTCTAAAATGTAGGATTACATGTTGTGATTGAATACAAATTAAGATGAGCTTTTTCTAGTAAGTACAAAGATCCAATATAGATGATTCTATGCTTATCTTGAAATCTCATCTTAAAGATAACTTCATTTCTTCTATAATTTTATTTGAATTATTATATCTATATATATATATATATATATATATATAAACCTAAATTTTAAGTTATCTATCAAATTGGTCGATTGAAAAATTAGATAAGCTATAAGGCTTTTAAAATGGTCAATATTTAATGGTTAAATAAGGAAAATATAACTAAATACCCATTGTGTTTGTAAATAAAAAAACAAAAGTCATGCACTATGAAATGAATTGAACTTGCACTCTTAATTGAATTTGACTCATATAACATTGTTCACACACACACACACACAGATATATATATATATATATATATATATATATATATATATATATATATATATATATATATATATATATGACATACTTTTTAAAATTATGTCAATACCAATGCGACCATTTTCTTAATATTAACCTCTACTGATTTCTAAAACAAATCACTTAAAAATATGTAACATGCAATTATTCGGAATGTATAAATATTTGCACTTTTTCAAGGATTTTTAAACATAAATACATCAATTAATACATGTATATATAAAAAAATATATGATAAAAAAAATATTTATTTTTCATTAATAAAATTGAATATTAAGATGAGGAATCTTTCTCAAATAAATAGTTTTCATAGTGCTAATGCAAGCAATTATTTAGCCCACAAAAGTGTTGGATGAATCCAAAATGGATGAGAATGAATTTGAGTAACAACCAACTAAGTATATCAAAGGCATTGGGTAATTATACTTTAGCTATCATCACCTTTATTTTCTTTTGCTTTCATAGTGTAACCTTCCGTACGAAATAGGAATTGCCTTATGTATTTGGTGCACTTTAATAAAGCTAATCTGCTATAGAGATACCTTCTTAGAGAGAATTTTTGTGGTCCTCTATGAGGTGAATTTTGCAATCATATTGAATATGGTACATTAGTGTGATACTAGATGAGACTTTACAAAGTTGGTAGGGTTGTCCATATTTCCAATAATTTTAATGAATGTGGTGTTGAAAATAGCCATGATTTTCTAGACAATTGATTTTCTTCCATTAACCTGTGAAGATCCACCTTAATGAAGTCATACCATCTAAGAAAAAACTCAGCACATAACCCATGTTGACCTAGGGTCTTATCCTTTTGAAGTTGGTGTATAGTTCTAAGAAATTCTCCCTTCCCTACCCCTACCATGATTATTGGTGATGTTTTAGTTCATCAAATCTAGGGAAGAAGCTATATATTCTAACAATGACATTGGTTTAAGTTTTTTTCTCTTCCTTAAAAATATTTGGGAAGTGGGAAACCCACTTGAAATAAATTTCCTTTAAATTTTTTACCCCAATCCATCTCCTCTACTAATTTTTCATACTAAGTTTGTATTTTTCCCATAATTTGCATAAGAGCATAAATTATTTGTGTTTTCCAAATTAGCTTACTTGTTAGAGACCATTGCTTTTCCTTACCCATAATTGTATTTTTCATAAGAGCCAAATTAGCTTACTTGTTAGAGACCATTATTTTTCCTTACCCATAATTATATTTTTTCTTTCATTTTCTAATTGGTAGCCCTCCTCCTTTCAAGAATCCAATAGGAATATGAATCATACAAGAGAGATTCCCGAGGTAAAGCATTCTTATAATTACCTTAATACCTTTAATCCTATCAATTTGTCTTCTAGCCATTGGATTACCAATTTATTAGCCATCTATAGATTCAAGTGGAAATATATGGATATGGATTTTTGAAATGAGTTACTAGATGGGACACAAAAATTCTTGAGGTTTTGGATGCAGTCTTCATCCTTGAGCCATTATACATTCGATTTGTGTAGAATTACGGGCATTCTCTATATTAAAGGCCACCTCTAGTAGGATTGGACTATGATCAAAATCTCATTTTTTCTATACCCATAACCTAATTCCAATTGAATCATTTAATGTATCTTCATATACCAATATTTGTTCAGCCAATTTTCTAATTGAGCCTTGCGAGTTATTTTTTTAGTCCAAGTGGGTGTAATATTGGCAGACTCAATGTATAGTATGCCAAGTTGATCCAATATTATGATGATGATGATGGTGGTTAATGTCCACTGAGACCAATCTTTGGTCTATCAGACCTAAAGAAAAGAGTTATTTAGCTTGATTTAAGATTTTATTCCTATGGTCAAAAAGCTTGGAGAGAAGCCTCCCGAGCTCACTATAATTTTGACATCTTAAAAGGCTAGGAAGGTGGGTATTGCAACAAAGATTATGAAATTGAGCTCTAATGTGGTTGTATGTGGGGCACTCTAAGAGGAAGTGATTTTCATCCTCGATGTTCATATTCTCACAGAGATGGAAGATCCTTTCCATCCATGGTGTTTTAGGAACTGTCCAATGACCTGTTTCACTATGGGTATCATGAGAGTTCGTTCTAATCTTGGCTATATTATTTTTCTTCTTTTGAGCTAGTTAAAATAGATAGATACTTTTGATCTTCTAGGGTGGGGTTGATGACCTCCTTATAATATCTTAATTTTCTTTTAGTTGCTAGATCTTTCTCACACCACATTTTTTCTTTGAACTTAGAAGTAGAAATTTTTTTATTGTTATTGATGTTTTGCAATGCAACATTCTCGTTGATCTCCCAATGGTTTAACCAAGCCTTGGTGTCTTTATACCAACCTCGTTTAAGCCTTAGGTGGTTTTGGCTAGAATTTAAAGCTAGCTTAGGAAGTCTATGGTATCCTATGCTATTGAGCTTGTGCTTGTACAATAGAAGCCTAGTCATAGCTAGGCTCTCGATAGAGGAAATATCCTCTTCTATAAGGAGAATAGGATAGGGTGAACTATTTTTAATTTTAAGGTTATAAGTTATAAAATGCTTCTAGATTTGCTCAATATTTCTCCTAAAATTACTGTCACTTTTCAAATCCATAGCTTAGAAAAAATGATTTCCCAATGACCTCAATGATATGCTCGACCACCAATGACTTCTTGTCGCGACACTCATTTGTGTTTTCAGTGTAGATCTTGTGGAATTCACACCACTTTCCTCCATCCTTCTTTGTCTTTGTGGTGGCATTATTTTCTTGCGATTTCAATGGGTTGTTCTATGTAACTCTACCTTGTCTCTTTCCTTTGTTTATTTGTTTGGGGGAAATCTTTCTCTGCTTCTCATTCATAGATCTAAAGTTCCACTTCTTCTTTTTTAAATTTTTTTCAATCTTGGTGGCATATTGGTATGTTTCACCAAGCAAGGAGAATTCCACAGACTCCATTTCTTTTTGAATGTATTTATGCATAAAACCATGATACTTGAGTAGTAGATGTTGCTAAGAGACTTTGATACCCAACTCTGTATGTAGAGTATGAAAAATATTTGTGAGCTCATGCACATCTTGGTCCCTTTGTTTTTTTAGTGTGGTCCACTCTATGTAATTTTACTCCTAACTCCCCACTGGGTAATATTGTTCCTTGGCAACATATCATAAACATTTCCAAGAGGGGGTGACTATAAATAGAGAGGGTTCCTTGACCCCTTTCTCAAAATATGTTTCACAATAGTCCTTGATATGGGGGGAAACGTCAAATAATGATAAAGTAATCTTATCCATATCAGAGAAATTACTGACTAGAAAATAACCTTCCAACACATTCATCCATTTATCTACAACATTGCATCTATTTGACCATTGAATATAGGGATATTACAATTCACTTGTACC
The DNA here is from genome assembly GCA_034641835.2 of Pinus albicaulis. Lineage (NCBI taxonomy): Eukaryota > Viridiplantae > Streptophyta > Pinopsida > Pinales > Pinaceae > Pinus > Pinus albicaulis. Next base: position 527,128,132 of record CM076570.1, on the reverse strand, counting down.
TTGAAGGGGGTGGCTCCTCCAAAGCGACTATTACATGTGGACATGTCATTAGCGGGCATCTACCGAAGGAATTGGGCAAAGTTTTCCATCATCCTGTTCCTTTGCCACATAAGGGCTTCTTTGAGCAACAGTTTGATATGATCTCCTTCTCCCATTTCCTCATTTTCCTTCACCATTAGAGGTCATCGGTTTTGGCAGATGAAATATTTCAAAGGCTCTACCAATTCAAGTCCCAAATTCTTAAACCCCAACCTTCTTATGCACAAAAAAATGAAGAAATATCATACCACTCTAATACCACTGATCCATATTTATGAAGGAATGAAATGAAATACAAATATAAATAGAAACACAAAGATACAATAGGAAAAAAAATCAATTCATTAATAAAAAAATTATTGAAAAATGTTTAAATGCAAAATGGAAATATAATAGCTCACACGATGGTAGCTTATCTTTGAGAAGAGATGTGGAATCTACATGGATTTTAAATTGTGTTATAATGAGGCTCGAAGGCCTATTTATTATTGATAAATAATTGAAAACTCTAAACATCCAAAACTAACCCTAGAAGATGAAGCACCAAAATTCTATGGAGCCCTTTAGGGTAAATTAGTACATCAGCTTCTCGGGGTCGTAACTTTGGCCTACATTCTCTGTTTGATATGTACGATACCTCATTAAAAATATCTCTTAGAGGAATAAAAATTTCAACCGAAAACCCCTATTTAAATCTATGAGTTTTCCTGTTTTAAAAAAAAATGGTGTTTAATGCCTCAAAACGACTTTGGAAGTCCATCATCTGAAAACTACCAAATATAGTTAATTTTGCTACAATTAAGGAAACTAAAAGAAACAATAGCGGGGTTCCAAGTTGAATAGGTGGGTGGACATCAATATCTACCTGGATCATAGATCTACTTGGTGAGTGGATAATGATATGTATGCTTATTTGATATTTGAGTTGCATAAGGTACATCTTCTAAGGCCCTCATAGCTTTATTTTTTAAGTAAATCCCAAGTTACAATGTTATTATTGAGGAAATGTTAGATGAAAATTTTGGGTTTAGGAGGGAACATATATTTCCAAATTTCTTTCCACTGCCAATATGAAGTCTTTGTAAAGCCTTCAATTGTTAAAAATTTGTAATGAAGCATAAATGCAGTGTCCACTCGAAACATGAGATAGGGTAAAAATTTACACAATTTATTTCCAAAAATTCTAACAAGGTGAATAATTATGGAAATATTCACTCTCAAACATTTTACTTTGTAAGAGTTATAGATCACTACATAATTCTCGTTGAGGTTCAAGAATCTCCAGGGAACCCATTGTTGATGTGTGGATTTAAACTCTTTACCTATCACAATTTAATGAAGAATATAAAAACCATTTTATTTTAGATTAAGTATTAGAGTTATGGGGAGTATATGTTGATATTTATTTGCAATAAAATGTTGGATTTTAAGAATAATCACAAGATCCAATTTTGAAAAAATACTAGACTAGCTACTTGCAAAACAAGAAAGAAGAGAGAATAAAACCAAAGGGAAAATTTGAATTACTCACTAAATATTATTATATATTATTTTCGAACATGAATACAATATATAGACTCTCTAGGGAGCTAACCAATTCAAATTATGTTGGAATTTCCATGTGCATGTAGTCACTATAACTCAAAAGCACTTTCCTCTGTTGGAAAACAAGTCAACATTATTCTAGGAGACGGAAAATTAGAAAAATATCTAAATATGGAGTGAAATAGAAGTAAGTGAAGTTAGAAATGAGTTATAAGTAGTTAATAACTCTTACATGCAAAATACTAACTAGTTAAGCTCAGCTAAACTGCAAAATAGGACTAAAAGTCAACTAACAAGGGGAGGAGAGAGAAACACGATGGTTAACTATAAAAATGTAGGGCGGAAGTTGATACTCACTCTGGATAGAAACATAAATGTATTAGTATGAATTTATGGGGTGGAATTATCTATATCATACAAATTTCAAAATACTACTTTTACAATTATGTTCCTAAAAAGATCTTTGATCAAAATAGGGACCATAAATATATATACTTGAAGTCCAAATTAAGCTCATTTGAAAAGAGGGTGGAAACTAAACTCGAGTGAATGGAACAATATTTATTTACAATTAGAGAGAGACTCCTCCATTTTAGGATAAATACTTCTAGTTCTACATTTGGAATTATTTTCTAAGAAATCTTAGCCATGAAAAACATAAGATTTTATAATTACATTCCCATCCATAATAGTCTCTTGATGAACAAAGATTAAAAGATAGAGGGTGTCCATTGATATTTTGTGGTTAATGTTTTAGAGTGATTGGAAAAAAACCTTGCAGTTTAGTGAGAGAATTGTCATAGTGCCTCTTTGCTAAGGGTTAATGCTCTAAGAGCCTGAAAAGTGACTTTTATTCCCTAAAATAACTTATGTGTTTTCTTGTTTTTTGGAAACTTAAATGTAATATTGTATACCCGTTTAAGAGGGCTTGATATCATTTTACTCTTATTTATGCAACCTTCCAACTAAACCATGTGGGGTGAGGACTATCTTTTGGATTTCTGATGTAGGCTATCTATTGGTTATGTTAAGGAAGGGTGGAGCAACTAAGTGTTGTGCTCTATATGGGTATCCCTAGGGAGGGATTCATGAGGGATCAAGAGGGGGGGTGGGAATTGGGTACACAGAGATGAGAAATAGGAATAAAATTTTTGGGGTGGAGGCTTGAAAGCCTGAAGAAGCTAAGAAAAAAGTAATTTCTAGCATCCCTCTCATATATAGGATATTATGTATTAATAGAACCAAATTTTATTCCATAAAATTCAAAACAGAAAGAGGAATGTGATCAAGATTTATGCAGGAATGCATTAAAAGATAGAAATAGAAATGAACATAGAGATGTAGCAGAAATAATACTTCATTTCATCAATATCAAATAATTTAAATATGTTTACAGACAGAATGGAAATAAACTAGCTAGGGCAATGGTAGCATATCTCTGAGAAGATATGTGGCGGCTACATGCATCTGGACTGTGTTACAATGAGGCTCGAGGGCCTATTTATTATTGAGAAACAATGGAAAACTCTAAACGTCCAAAAACCAAACCCTAGGAGATGAAGCGGCAAAACTCTGTGCATCTGATTCAGGTGCCTTTAGTTCGGCCACCAATGAATGTTTGGCCCAACACTCGTTTGTGCTGTGAGTGGGGATGTTATGAAATTCACATCACTTCCCCATGTCCTTCTTTGGATTTCTGTTGTTGTACTGAGTCACCTCACTTTGGCCTTGCCCATTGTTCGGTGGTTTGGGGGTGACTTTCCATGGCTTTAGATTCATAGATCCAAAGTCTCGCTTCTTCTGCTTAAATTTCTACTCGATCTTGGTAGCATAGAGATATGCCATGCCAAATGATGTAATGTCGAGGAAATCCATTTCCTCCTAAATGTGTCTATGCAGACAGCTACGGTACTTGAGCACCAAATTTCTATCTGAATCTTTAATACCCAACTTTGTGCGTAGGGTATGGAACAAATTCCTCAGTTCGTGCACATCTTGATCCCTTTTCTACCACAATGTGGTCCATTTGATTTACTTGTCCACATAACTCCCCACGAGGTAATATTTTTCCTTGATGCCATCTCGGAATGAATTCCAAGTGGGCACGGCTGAGAACAAAGAGGGTTTTTTGCTATCATTTTTCTCACTGTAGGTTTCCCACCAGTGTTTGACATGGGGGGCGGCTTTGAGTAGTGGAAAAATAATATTTTCTCGATCAGAGAAATCATGGACCGATAAATACCCTTCTAGAAAGTTCAACCATCTATCTATGGCTTCTGAATCTATCTGTCCTTGAAATACATGAATGTCAAAGTTTACCTATAACTTGAAGGGAGTGGTGCCTCAAAAGTGGTTTTTGGAAGCAGATACATCATAGGTCGGCAGCTGTTGAAGGATCTAAGCAAATTTATCTATCATTGCATTCCCTTGTTTCTCGAGGGCCTCTTCAAGAAATATTTTGGTAGGATCTCTTGCTCCGTCATCTTTATTTTCTTCCGCCATGGGAGGTCATCGTGGTTTGTGATGCTGATCTTGCAAGAGTTCAACTAGATCGAGTGCTAACTCCTTATACCCTAACCACATAGTGACATGGAAATAAAAATAGAGAAAGAGAAGACCACTCTAATACCACTAATCCAAATTTATGCAGGAACGCAATAAAATACAGAAATAGAAATAAACACAAAGATGTGGTGGAAATAATACTTCATTTAATCAATATCAAATAACTGAAATATGTTTATAGATAGAATGGAAATAAACTATCTAGGGAAATGGTAGCATATCTCTGAGAAGAGATGTGGCATCTACATGCCTCTGAATGAGGGAAAATTTGAAGGATGGAAATTTATCTTAAATTTTAGAAACCTTGGCGAATATTACTAGTCCCTAATATGAAAACTATAAAATGTTTAGTGATATGTTTGTAGAAATATTAAAATTTCTAATGATTTAATATAGCCTCTATAAAAATTTATCGATTTTTAAGGTAAAATAATTTTATGATATAAAATTTGGGCAAATCATTTTTAGGAAAAATGGAAATTGGTGAATCATTTTTTGGAAAAAACATGGAAACTTAGCCCACCTACGAATACTAGCCCCTAAAATTTTTCCTGCTCTGAACTTTGTTACAACGAGGCTCGAGGGACTATTTATTATTGAGAAACAATGGAAAACTCAAAACTTCCAAAAACCTAACCCTAGGAGATGAAGTGCCAAAACTATGGGTCCCGTTTGGGTAAATTTTTGTTTCAACTTCTCGGGGATGTAATTTTGGCACACGATCTTCATTTGGCATGCACCATACCTTGTTAGAAAGATCTATCCGAGGAGGAAAAATTTCAGTGTGAGAAACATTAGATTGTGCACCCATGTTGCTCCCGATTTTCCCAAAAAACATCATTTAGGGCATCAAAATGGCTCCGGAAGTTTAGGACCCAAAAAATTGCTAAAAGTAGTAAGTTATCCTGAAACTGAAAAAAGCTGCAAGAATTGATGGTGTAGGTTCAAATGGAATAGGTAGGTGGCCAATGATATCCACCTAGATAAGAATGGGAGGGGAAAAATCCTTTCCTAAGTCTACTTTATCAATTATCACCTTAATATTCTCTTGGATTTGTTGGTTGGTACCTTATGACTAACCTGAAGAAGGTAGATGAACATTTTTCTCACTGCATTTAGTAAAATACTTTTGGACAAAAATCTTCCCAAATGGGAAGGTGTATTGCATTGAATCATTATATTAATTTGCAATCCATGTAAACAATTTTAGAGTGGAAAATTTAGAGGAAAAAACTTGTTATCATCCATGTGAATGCTTTTAGAGTGGAAAATTTGGAAGAAAAAACGTGTTGGGAAATTTTAACCAACAATCCCAATTTGGAAAATTTTGGGAAAAGCATCAATAACAATTTTTGGGCATTAAAAGGACCACATTTTTTTGTCATGAAATTACTATGCACCTAGATTCCATTATATACACATTGAGACATTTATAATGGTGCAATAATTTCCTTAACCATAGCTCATATAACAAAGTTATGCCTGTGGGAAGTTGACCTATAATGATTGACCAATATAATTTGATTTGATACCATGCCAACCCCATTTACTCATGGAAAATGGTCTATCCATGTGGGGAATATGTAAAATACTCTATAGGGTTTGATTTTTAACTCATGTTCACTATTGAACGGGTCAAATATAACCCCTACTTAGTTATTGGGTTGTTATAACTGGGCCACTAGTAGGAAAAGACATTCAATTATATTTTCTTGCATTTTCTTCCATAGTAGAGTAAAGTAGTTGTGTGTGATAAAGATATCATAATAAAGTATTTTTTTTGTTATGTGGCAGTCCACTAGCCATAGGTCATAGGAAACTCTATAGAGAGTTCCATCTCATTTTTACTTGCATTATTTCCATTTCAGAAAAAAAAAGAGGAAAGAAACCTCACCTTCTAGATAAGTTTTCCCCCATAATGGTTTCCCATAAAATATCTTCGTGTTCATTTTTGTTTGTTTCATTGTACTTAGATATTCTTTGTTTCTACATAATATATATTGCATACATTAAAATTCAGTAGTAATAAAATATTTGGAATCTAAAAGGAATTAACCCTTCATAGTATATATTTTGGTTTGTTTTCATAGATCTATTGTGATGAACTATATATTGGAATATCCATGGCAGTATATAGATCGGATTGATGTGGATAATCCCACCAAAAAAAATACAAACATAGTATTTAAGGTTTACTCTTTGACTCTTAAAACCCATGCAAAAATATTTCATCACATAAATTCTATATGGTTCAATTGATTATGGACCATGGAAGTGAATGTAATTTGATCTCAATTATTCTTATTAAGGTGCTACCTTTTTTATTCCACCCTCATCACATCCCATATTGTTGGCAATTGGGTAAACAAAGGTATTGAGAAATCTTTATTTGTGTCGAACTGATTTTGTGTCACCTTTGTTACTAGCCCCCTGTTGTCAAGATAAATCCCCTCTGTGGACATAGATGATATATCTAGCCCTAGAGTGGGTCTAGCAGCTTGAGAAATTTGTGTACAGTGATGTGTTTGGACCTGTGTCGGTTCCATCACTGGGTAAGTCTGTGTACTATGTTTCATTCATAGATGACTTCTCAAGGAATACATGGATATATTTCTTGAGGAAGAAATATGAAGTCTTTGACAGATTTAAAGAAGTTAAGGCTCTAGTGGAAAACTAGACAGAGAAGAAGATAAAGGTGTTGAGGACAAATAATGGTGGGGAGTTCTGCAAGAAGGAATTTGAAGAGTTCTTTAAGAAGTGTGGTATAGCACGGTAGAATACTACTCCATACACACATCAACAAAATGGAGTTGTAGAAAGAATGAACAGAATGGTGATGGAAAAGGAAAGAAGCATGCTCAGTGGTACCGGATTAGGACAAGAATTCTAGGTAGAGGCAGTGGAGACTGCATGTTACTTGGTTAACAAATCACCTTCATTAGCGTTGGAGGATAAGACTCCACATGAGGTATGGAATGGTAAGAAACCCTCTCTTTCACATATGAGGGTATTTGGATGTGATGCATATGTACATGTTCCAAAGGAGAAAAGGAGAAAGTTGGATAATAAATATGAAAGGTGCATCTTTATTGGGTATATGGATGGTTTAAAGGGTTACAAGCTTTGGAACCTGGAAGCAAGGAAGGTTGTGTACAACCGAGATGTTGTGTTTAGATAGGTGAAATATGTTGTTAAACATGAAGTCCTACCAAAGGAACCTGAAAAGATAGAGTTTGAGCTAAAGGAGGATGAATGAGACTCTACAATAGAAGAAGACTCAGAAGAGGAAGAGCCACAAACTCCAGCTATGAGAAGATTAGTTCGAGAAAGAAGACAACCAGAAAGGTATAGTTCATCTACTTTTTGTTCAAATTTTGATTTAACTATAACTGATGATGATCCCAGAACTGTCAGAGAAGCAGTAGATTCAGAGGATAGAAAATTCTGGAAAGAGGCCATGTTGATGAAATGGCATCCTTGCATAAAAATGAGGCATGGGATCTGGTGGAGTTGCCAGCTGGAAGGAAGCCCATTGGGAGAAAATGGCTATTTAAGAAGAATATGAATGTAGAAGGCAAGATGGAGAAATACAAAGCTATGTTGGTAGCAAAAGGTTATTCCCAGATGTCAGGAATTGATTTTCGTGATATTTTTTCTCCTATTGCCAAAGTTAATTCTATTAGATTACTTTTATTTGTTGCTGTTGCATTTGATTTTTAGGTAGAACAGATGGATGTGAAGAAAACATTTCTTCACAGGGCTCTGGAAGAGGATATCTACATGAAACAACCTGAAGGCTTTATGGTGAATGGGAAGAAAGAACTAGTATGTAGGTTAAAGAAGTCTTTGTATGGGTTAAAACAATCACCAAGGATGTGGTATTATAAATTTGATACCTATATACGGGGACTTGGCTGCACCAGAAGCAAAGAGGATCACTGTTTTTATTTTAAATTAATTGGTGACTGTGTTATTTATTTGGTCTTGTATGTGGATGATATGTTGTTGATTGGAAATGACAAAGAAATTATCCAATATTTGAAGACCCAATTGTTCTCCAAATTCGACATGAAGGATCTTGGTGCTGCAAAATATATTTTGGGCATGGAAATTAAGAGAGAATGGGCAAAGAGGAAGCTCTAGTTAAACCAGAGGAAGTATGTTGAGACTATATTGCAGAGGTTCAATATGCAAGATAGTAAACCAGTGAATATTATGATTCCTGTAGGTGAAAATTTGTCTACTGAACAGTGTCCCAAGACACAAGAAGAAGAGGAGGATATGTCTTGTGTTCCATATGCAAGTGCAATATGTAGCCTGATGTATGCAATGGTCTATACTAGACCAGAAATTTCACATACAGTGGGAGTATTGAGAAAGTTTATTTCAAACCCAGGGAAGGAGCATTGGACAACAGTGAAGCGGGTTTTTAGATATTTGCGTGGCACTAGTGATTATGGCTTATGCTTCCAGGGAAGACCAGGATTGGAAAGAGTGTTGGACACTCATGGTTTTTTTGATGCAGACTGGGCTAGAGATCTGAACCAAAGAATATCTACAAGTGGGTATGTGTTTAGTATATTTGGAGGCGCAATCAGTTGGATGAGTAAAAGACACTCTGTAGTGGCTCTTTCAACTAAAGAGGTAGAATAAATGGCAGCCACTCATGCAAGAAAGGAATCAGTTTGGTTGTAGAGATTGTGTTCAAGTATGTGGTTGGTGTAGCAAGCTCTAAGGATAGACTGTGATAGCCAAAGTACAATTTTATTAGCTAAGAACCCTGCTTATCATTCAAAGACAAATCATATGGATCTTCAATATCACTTTGTGAGATATATGGTTGAGGCTAAAAGGGTGTTGTTGGTAAAGGTGAACACTTTGAAGAATGTTGCAGATGCATTGACGAAGTTTGTGAGCACTCAAAAGTTCTCTTCGTGTAGAGAAACAATGGGTGTTGCGAAGATGGGCTAATGACTCAGCTCTCCTATGGCCCCCTGTGGAAAGAAAACAACAAGTGGGAGAATGTTGGGTATGTGTTATATTCTTTCCACAGCTAGTCATGTGGGGGTCATAGGGGGGTGATAGCACACCTTGTACGTTGTGCCGGGTGTAGCAGGGGGGTCACAGGGGGGGCAGTAGCCCCCCATGTTGGGGGTCTGGGGCAGTGCCCCAAGAAAAAAAAAATTGGTCCTTATTTTCCAATCGGCGAACCTGCCCATGGTTTTGTGCATGGGTTTTCACATGGTTTTGGGGCATGATGATTTCCTGCCCCTTGTATTTTTTAGATCCAGTCAAGGGAACTACGGTTATGTTCTAATCTAGGGTTAATGGATTGGGGTTTATGTATGCTTCGACATGTATATATATGTGTTGTAACACTAAAAGGAATAGAATGAAAAATCAGGCTGGTCATCCGGATTTGGGATCCAGGGGAAAATCTCTGTGTATATATGTTTTATGGTTTATGCTCTCACTATTGTTTATTTTCTATTTTCAAGATGAATTTTCAGATAATTTTTGTTCAGGGTTAAAACCTACACCTAACAATTCACAAATATTCACAAACTTCTTTATTGTGTTTCAAGGACCAAGCTCTCAATCTAACTTCTCCTTCGCACAGAATCTTTCAACTATTAAATTATCCTTGCACAATTTAACAACCAATAGCTAATCCTAGTTATCCTTGGCTATAATGAGCTAATCTAAGCTTTGATACCAACTTGATCTAAAATAGGTGGTTGAATTTTTTCTATGCAAGCACTTTATATTCCATTTAAACAAATTAAGGATCATGCTCATACATCCAATTGTGCAATAAAGTTCTTGTGTCAAGTTTATGTGTTTTCTAAGTGCTTTACATGTGAGAAATTTAACAATTATTTAAGCTGATTAAAGACATGAAAATCAAACATGATCTTCAAAAAAACTAGCAACTCACAACAGAAAAATAATAAAGGAATTCACTCTCAACACTTGGGCTATGTCTCCTTGAGCCTCCATCAGTGGACTAGGCTCTCGGTGATTAAAATGGTGAAATTATTTTACAAGTTGATTCTCAACTCCATTGGTTTTTCAAACTGTACAAATGGGTTCAAAGTACAAAAATACCCTGATATTGACTATTCAATCACTGGAAATGGACCATGGCTCCCTTGGCTATGCCTCCAACACCTGGTGGCACTAGGCTCCATAAAAATTCCTTGTAACATTTTCACACCTATAAGTCTGTAAATGCTTCTAAAAATCACACCATTGGCTTTATAATGTCCGTTATAGAAAAAAATGACTATTCATCCTCTCAGAATGGTTTCTGGATGCTCTGGATATGCCTCCAACACCTAGTGGCCCTAGCCTTTTAAAATATTCAAATGTACAAAAACACCTATAGATGACCTTTTCTTCCTCTGCAACCTACCCCATTGAGTTTCAAGCATGCCAATTATCTAGGAATGACTTTTACTGAGCTCAATTTGGTTGAAAATTGAGTGAGTTATGAGCAAAACCAATTTGCCCCAATTTCTCCTCTAAAATTGGAGAGACTACCAGTTAACTTTAGAAGTCTGCCAAAATTGGCACACCTCCGAATTTTCTGCCAACATAATCCAGGCTTAATTAGCACTGAGCACGCTTATCGGCAGATAATATAAGGTTTAATGATAAGTGTTGTTTCATAAATTAACCATCTTTTAAATTTAATTAAATGTCATTAACAAAAATCCTGTTGATTTGTCTTAGCCCTGAGTTCTGGGATCACGGCCACATGGGGAGGGGGCTACCCCAAGGGGCTGGCCCCCTCCAATCCCCAAAAATTGGGTGGCTGAACTTTAAAATGTTGCGGTACACATATAGCGTAAGCAACAAATGGTAGAGATGGCAAAACGTTCGGATGGCGGGAGTGAGGTCAGGAGTTCGAACCCCACTCCGCCTCATAAATTTGGCACAATGCCATATTAACTCTCCTCCTGCTAACTTTGTCAACTTGCTAAGATTAAACCTTCTCCACAATGGTTAGTGACCTCCACCAGATTTGGTAAATTCCGTGGAATAGTGGGTTTGAAACATTATAATATATATATATATATATATATATGTTAGATGTTTATAAAAATAAAACCACCATAAATAATTTCCAATAATTCTATCTTCCATGAAATAGTTCAACACAAGGGTTGGAGAGGGCCCACCAGAGAGGACACGTGACGCCCTCTGGTTGGGTTGTGCTCTAGCCTAAAAAAAATTCATATTCATACTTAGGAAGAATATTGGAGGTCATTGGGAAATTTTTCTCTTCACTTAACCCATCTGGAAAATATAAAGATGAAACTTGTTAGAGTGTCACTAGTAGCAATATGGACAATATTCCTGCAATGTTGATTGTACCTGCCACATCAACATTCTACTTATTCTTCTCCATTTTTTCATGTTTTAGAAAACGAACAATAGACGATAACTCAGTCATACAAACTCAGATTTTGATGAAATGAGTTGCAATGGAATCCTAGTGATGAAATCTATTCGGTCGTTTAGGTTCAAAGAAATTTTCAGCACTTTCAATTTTTAGCTAATTTTAGGCCCTGATCCAAATTCTGACCAATTGCTAATAAGTACCTTTTTACTTTTTATAGCCAACGTGAAGAGGATAACATATTATAAGTGTGTAATTTCATTCTTTGAATGAATCCATCCTAGTAATTTCAACGAGCCCTAGGAAGGAGGAACTCATTCTCGTCATGGTGACAAGTCTTTCATCATGTAATTTTTAATGAGTCTAACAAAAGAGTAACTTAGTGTCTTTTTCATGTTTAGCGAGTTTTAAAAAGAAACAGGAAAGAAATTTCGATCATGTCTCTTTTCATAAATCGTCTCTGGAATCCAAAAATGTAGAAAATAATCTTTGAGATAACTGCACGACCATGCTCGATCAAGGTATTCTTGTTTCATACATAGTAAATCTCAGTCTGAAAAACGAGTAAACGTATAGTAAGACCATGTTAATGCATTCACTTTAAATAGTTTGAAATGACAAGTAATCGATAATATTTTCATGTTTTGCAAGTGAGAAAAAGAGCTTAAAGTTGACTCATCCTTGACGAACAAGTGGTATAAAGGGTAGCAACTACTTCCAGTGATGGTGGAACTCCTTAAAACATGTAAAAGTCGAGAGGATGGCTAACAAGATCACTCATCATAGCCGCTCCCCGGGAAAGGGTAAAAACAAGTGAAAGCGTATGATCAACCAGGCTGATGGTGAAAACGGAATGAAAAAACCAAGGCTCTTATGGCAAGAAACAGGTTGATATAATAGAAATCACGAGAGGTAAAATGAGAATGGTTTCATTTTTACAAAATATTGAAACATGGGAAACTATGTGTTAGGGTCCTATAATAATAGGATTCATACCTTTGAATTTGCTATGTTAAAATCTTGTAATATGTACATACTTTTCTTTCTGCAAATTGTTTTCCCATATTAGAAAATTAAAAAATGTAAAGAGAGTAAAAGTCCTAAAAGAAACATCAAAGAACTTGAAAGAAAAAATATCAAAAAGAACATAAAAATGAACCACAAACAAAAAAGAGATAAAAGTAAAACATGAAAGTGATGCAAATCCAAATGCCACTACTATTTAATTTTACTGCAAAATAAATATTATGTGCAACTTGTTCAAAATTCCGTAATCCATGATAAGTCAAATAGCTTAATCTTGAATTTTTCATGCTTTAAATTTCATGTTGTTAGATAGAGAACAAAGATCTAGCCAAACAATTTAATCTTGGCAGATCAATAGTTAGGTAGAGAATAATAAGGAGCTCAACAGCTTAATCTGAGCCCTTGGAAGAAATAAGGATAGAGTTAGTTAGTTTGTTTTCTTAAAAGAAGAATGAATAACGGTTTGCAAGCTCAAAAGCACCCATGTAAATGAAGAAAATTTTTTAGGGTAGCAGATGGGTAGGTATAAGCAGTTTTCACAAGGCATGGATATCACAAATTGATCATTTTATACTTACTAATTCATTTTCCTTGTAAAAATACTTCTTCCCATTCATTTTATCCTTACCCCTTTCCCTATTTAATTTCCCCCTTGCTAAATATCCCTATTCTCTTTTAGAAATCACCCCCTTTGCAAAAACCCTTTTTCCTAACTAACTCTACCCCTTCTCTAGCTTAAAAATCCCATTTCTATTCCTAATACCCAAAGCCCCCTTAGCCTAAGTCTAAATGGCTAAAAAATATATCGGGTCCCATTCCCAAAATCCTTCCTCAATATTATTTAAACCTATTTACACATAGGTTATAAAAACTCCCTTTATATACATTCTCCAACCCCTTATCTTATTTAATAACTTATAGTTTAATTCTCCGCACCCCCCCCCCCCTACATACTTATACATAACTCTAGGCCCACTTACTAGATATCCTGATCCCATATATATTAAATCTATTACATATTCCTCACTACATTATAAATCCTACTCACTTTATTATATTTCCACCGCTATCGTTTTAACCCCATTTATTGTTTTATCCATAGCTTATATATTATTTAAATTACCGCTACCATTTTACTTCTTCATATTATATTAATTCCCTACATGTATTTCATTAACCTTGCTTTGTAATAAGTCATAGGTCCCACCTGTCCAAATCCCTTAACTCTTCAATCATCTGATCGTTTCTATTTTGATCCAACGGCCTATATCCTCTTCGCATCCCCCGACTATATGGAGTTTAAAACCTCACAAGCTTGTGAAATAATATGTTTCCTAATCCTCTCCCTTTGCTACGTGGAATCACCATAATGTGTCGCAACCCTAAGAAAAATACCGCCCAACGACTTTTTGATATGCAAAAACCATTTCAACCTAGGTGATAAAACCGTTTGTCCGCTTTAGTGTTTGCTTCCTACAATGTTAGGTCCCTATATGACTAGTATAGTCCCTTATTGTTGTTAGTGTAACCCCCTTATTGTTATTATTGCACCCTTGTAACCCCCATTTTGTTATTATTGTGCCCTTAAATTATTATTGTTAGGTTGGCTAGGATTACATTGTGGCCCACTAGGATTACATTATGGCCCCATGGACTCCTATATATATAAAGGAGGTTTTGAAAATTGTATCATCCAAGAATTTTTCATTTATGTAATGTATTGGAGGTTGCCCCCTCGAAGTGGCATATTTCTAAGGTGTTGATATCTCTTTTCTTCTATTTTTGGAGCTGGTTACACAATATTTGGTATCAGAGCTTTGGATTCTAGGGTTTCACTGCTCCAAACAGGTCATCGTGGAATGTTCGCTATAACGTTTTTACTACGAAGTTTTAGAAGCTGAAATTTTTAGGGTGTGAGGCCAAAATCCTGAGGAAGATTTTCTAAAAATTTCAGAGCTTGGTTCGCAATATTTTCGGAGATATGATCTGTGGAAGTTAGGTCTTTTTTTAGGCTCCTAAATAGGTCATCGTGGAATTTGCGCTATAAAGTTTTTTCTACGAAGGTCTAGAATCTAAAATTATTATGGTGCAAAGTTGATATCTTGAAGAAATTCGTCAAAAAATTTCAGAGCTTGGTTCGCAATATTTTTGGAGATATGATCTGTGGAAGGTAGTGCTTTTTCAAGCTCCTAAATTTCATCTCAAAGAGGTGATCGTGGGAAAAGTTCAATAACTCTCTCTCTGGGCATCGGATTGGAGTGCTGTAAAAAGTGGTTGAAATCACACGGACAACAGTTTCTTGGCTATCAATTTTAGAGACGAATTAGGAAACAGTGACACGTGGCAAGTCGTACAAGTTCGCTCTACTGAACCAGTCCATAATTAGGTCATTGTGGGAGATTGGACACAACTTTGTCTTGGAGAATCAAAATCAGGTCAAACCTATGGCATTCGAAAGATAATTCAGAGGGCTATGTTGGTACTGAAAATAAGATATTGAAGTGCTGCAATCACAAAGATAATCAAATTTCAATATCGAGCTCCTCAAAAGCAAGAAAAAGGTGTGTATTTTTTTTCCGAATTGCATAAGTCTTGTTTGAAGAATCAATTTGAATTGATTCCAAGGGCATATTGTAGAATAGATATTAGTATTGGGTTATAAAATATGCCCTGTAAAAATAATTCAACACCCATTAAGCCTTCGGAAGGCTCTCCTATGACTCATGAAGATGAAGAATTGCAACATGATCTATCAAAATTACAACAGCAAGTGCAACAAATTTCACTCTCGCAAAGAGCAGCAAAAAATGAAATGGAAGTTTTGAAGAAAGGCATGGAAGCTAAGATGGATGGTGTGCAAGCTAAGATGTATGGCATGGAAGCTAAGATGGATGGCATGGAAGCTAAGATGGATGACATGAAATACAACATGGAAAACATGAAGAATGATCTAAAAACAGACATCGAGGGTTTGACAAAGTTGATACAAGAAATGTTTCCTAATGGTGAAAAGATAGTAGAAGAACCTCATGATGAGAACAAAATCAATGTTAATCGTGATTTCATAAAATATAATGTTGGCGGGAAGAACCACCATATTCCAAAAATGGATATGAGGAAGTTTGATGGAAAGGATCCTGTAACATGGATACTACAGATGGAGCAATATTTTGATCTCCATAATGTGCAAAACACACAAAAGGTACGCATTGCAACTTTACATTTAGAAAAAATACATTTGTATGGTATCGATGGCTTTGCTCCCGTAAAAAAATTGTCACTTGGTCAATTTTTATGGAAGAAATGATAGCACATTATGAGAATACAAAGAGAAACACCTTCTTTAGCCAATTGATAAATCTCAAACAAAAGGGTTTAGTGGGGCAACACATTGAGGAATTCCAAAAATTGAATATAAGGGTAACTGATATTCTAGAGGAACATAGGATCGATCTCTTCATAGGCACTTTAAAGGATAATATCCAACATGAAGTTCGCGTTTTGGAACCAGATTCATTGGAGAAGGCATTTAGGTTGGCAAGAAAAGTTGAATGTAAAATAATGGTGACAAGGAAGCCTACCACTCAATTCTATAAAGAAGGAAGTGTTGCTACGCCTAGATTTCCACAACCTACAAGGTTGACACCACAACAATTGAAAGAAAAAAGAGCAAAAGGGCTTTGCTACAATTGTGATAGAAAATACACTAAAGGTCATAAGTGTGCTGAGAAGAAATTATTTTACATAGATTGTGAAGAGGAAGAAGAAAATGAACAAGAAGAGGATATACAACAGGAACCAACCCTAGAAGAGGAAGAAATGAATCCGACCATATCGTGTAATGCACTGGCAGGAATTACCACTCCTCAAACTCTCAATATACAAGGACAAATCAAGAAGAAAAGGTAATAGTGTTGATTGATTCAGGTAGCACCCATAATTTTATTAATTGTAAGGTAGCCAAGGAATTAAATTGTTTCCTATACCCAGCACCAGAATGTCAAGTGATGGTTGCAAATGGAGGAACTATAAATTGCTCTGGAAAATGCCATAATATTAAGCTAACCGTGGGGGAATATGTATTGACTAGTCCAATGCTTTCCATTCCTATGGGAGGTGCTGATGTTGTACTAGGAGTACAATGGTTACAATCCTTGGGGATGGTAGCTTTTAATTTTCAAGAACTTTTCTTGAAATTTTTTTCAGAAGGAAAGGAAGTCGAATTAAGGGGTATTGAAGGGAAGCCAGGAAGGATAATAAGCTCTAATGTCATGACAAAGCTTCTAAAGAAAGAACAACGAGGCGTAATTGCACAATTATGCTCACTAGAAGTCCCGACATCAAAATCATCTATTTCTGCAGATCTCCAACAAGTCTTGGACAATCATTCCAAGGTGTTTGAAACTCCCAAAGGACTCCCACCTATTCGTGATCATGATCATGCTATTCATTTGATTCCAGGAAGTGTTCCTCCAAACATCCAGCCTTATAGATATCCTTACTTCCAAAAGAGCGAAATTGAACGTATGATTGCAGAAATGTTAGAGGCGGGTATAATTCAACCCAGTCAAAGTTCTTTCTCTGCCCCTGTAGTGTTGGTACACAAGAAGGATGGATCATGGCGAATGTGTCCGGATTATAGGGAGCTCAATAAGCTCACCATTAAAGACAAATTTCCCATTCCTGTGATTGATGAATTATTGGATGAATTATATGGAGCAATTTATTTTACCAAGTTGGATCTTCGTTCAGGATATCATCAAATTAGAATGAAGACTGAAGATATTCCAAAAACAGCATTTCGAACTTATGAGGGTCATTATGAATTTTTGGTCATGCCTTTTGGCCTTACCAATGCACCTTCTACATTTCAAGGGTTGATGAATTCCATTTTCAAACCCTTCCTTAGAAAATTTGTGCTAGTATTTTGATGATATACTAATCTACAACAAGTCTTGGAAGGATCATGTTGAACATGTTGACAGGGTGCTCAAACTATTGCAGGAGAAACAATTATATGCAAAAAAATCCAAATGTTTCTTTGGAGTGCAAGAGGTGGAATATCTGGGTCATATTGTATCTCACGAGGGTGTTAAAGTAGACCCTAACAAAATTAAAGCCATTAAGGAATGGAAAGTCCCCACAACCATAAAGCAGTTGCGAGGATTTCTCGGGTTAACAGGGTATTATCGCAAGTTTGTTAAGAATTATGGTAGAATAGTAGCACCTCTAACAACATTATTGAAGAAAGATGCATTTTCATGGACTCCTGAAGCAACTAAGGCCTTTGAACATCTTAAAGAGGCAATGTGCCTAGCACCGGTCTTAGCTACGCCAGACTTCACAAAAACCTTTATTGTGGAATGTGATGCCTCAAAAAATGGAATTGGTGTGGTTTTAATGCAGGAAGGAAGACCCATTGCTTTTGAAAGTCGTCCAATCAAAGGAAAGTATTTACAGAAACCTATTTATGAGAAGGAAATGTTAGCAATACTGCATGCACTAAGGAAATGGCGAACTTACCTAATGGGAAGACACTTCAAGGTAAAAACTGATCATGATAGTCTTAAACACTTTTTGGAACAAAGACTATCTTCAGAAGAGAAGCAAAAATGGGTTACAAAGATGTTGGGTTATGACTTTGAAATAATCTACAAAAAAGGGAAGCTAAATGTTGTTGCAGATGCACTCTCAAGAAAGAACAAAGAGGTGGAAGCATTGCTTTGTGCCATTTCTATTATCCAACCAGATTGGATAACCGAAGCAAGAGATGAATGGAAGAAGGAAAAATATGTATGGACACTCATTCAAAAGTTGCAGCAAGATCCTAGTACATCTGATACATTTAGTTGGAAAATTGATTCCTTATGGTACAAAGATCGCTTATATCTTTGTAAGAATTCCCAACTAAAACAAAAGATTCTTCTGGAATTGCACACTTCTCCTTTAGGAGGACACCCAGGATTTTTAAAAACTTACCACAGGGTGAAGAAAGAATTTTTTTGGGATGGCCTTAAATCTGATATTCGAAAGTTTGTGGCGGAATGTTTGGTTTTCCAGCAGAATAAAGTGGAAACAATTAAGACCCCAGGACTTCTACAACCCTTATCCATTCCAAGTCAACGTTGGGAGGAGATTTCAATGGATTTTATCACAGGTTTACCTAAGTCCGAAGGAAAGAGTGTCATCATGGTGGTAGTTGATAGACTTACCAAGTATGTACACTTTTTTGCATTATCTCATCCATTTAAAGCAAGTACAGTTGCTACTACGTTTATGGACAAAATTCAAAAGCTACATGGAATCCCAAGGGTTATTGTGAGCGACAGAGATCCCATTTTTACTGGAAATTTTTGGACGGAGTTATTTTCTTGTTTGGGTACTCAATTAGCTCGTAGCTCATCTTATCATCCTCAATCTGATGGTCAAACTGAGATAGTAAATAAATGTTTGGAAGGATATCTTCATTGTTTTGTATCTGATAAACAAACACAATGGGTCAAGTGGTTACCTCTTGCTGAATGGTGGTATAACACTTCCTTCCATACTGCAGCAAAAATGACCCCATTTATGGCACTTAATGGATATCATCCACCATCCATCACATCATCTTTAAGAGAAAATTCGAAGGTTCAAGCAGTGGAAGATCACATCGAGCATCAACAAGAAGTTCTCCAACTCTTAAAGGATAACCCGAATTTGGCACAAAATCGAATGAAACAACAGGCAGATCAACATCGCAGCGAGAGAAGTTTTGATGTAGGAGATTGGGTATTTTTACGGCTACAACCATACAAACAAATGTCCCTCAAGCAAGCTAAGAAGGATAATAAATTATCGCCAAAGTACTATGGTCCTTATAAGGTGTTGCAAAAGATTGGTACTATGGCATACAAATTGGAGCTTCCTGCTTCTTCACGAGTGCATCCAATTTTCCATGTTTCATGCTTAAAGAAAGTTATAGGTGAAAATCTTCCAGTTCAAACAATATTTCCAGAACTTGATGAGGAAGGAAAAATCATATTGGAACCTGAAGCGGTCATGGAAACAAGAACTTGAAAACTACGGAATCGATCAATTTCAGAGTATCTCATCAAGTGGAAGAACTTACCCACTGAAGATTCTACATGGGAGGATGAGAATTTTATACAGAAGCACCCAGAGCTACTCAAGTGTTGAGGACAACACTTTTTTGAAGGAGAGGGCATGTTAGGTCCCTATATTACTAGTATAGTCCCTTATTGTTGTTAGTGTAACCCCCTTATTGTTATTATTGTACCCTTGTAACCCCCATTTTGTTATTATTGTGCCCTTAAATTATTATTGTTAGGTCGGCTAGGATTACATTGTGGCCCACTAGGATTACATTATGGCCCTATGGACTCCTATATATAGAAAGGAGGTTTTGTAAATTGTATCATCCAAGAATTGTTCATTTATGTAATGTATTGGAGGTTTCCCCCTCGAAGTGGCTTATTTCTAAGGCGTTGATATCTCTTTTCTTCTATTTTTGGAGCTGGTTACACAACATGCAACCATACGAAAAATTGCCAATCATTCCTCAATTTGCAATGAAACCACTTATCTGCTCCTCTGCTGTAGCAGTATACAACCATTCCACTCCTCATTGTGAGAAATACACTGAGCTACTTTTATAAGACATGTCCTATACTAAATTTCTATACCATTCCACGCTATGTATTAACTCTCAATTGTTTGAAATGCAAAAGTAAAATTCCATTACCAACACAGAATCAGAACATCCATAGTCTGGCCTCTGTACACAGAAATCCCAATTAAAATGAAGCTATTTCTCATTTCATTTAGACCTATATTTCATTAACTATTTTTTTGTCTTGCAGGTATATCAACATACTAAGAAATATGATAAATGGTTGATACTAGTTCACAACTATTTAATCCAGATTCTCGGGATTTAAAGAAGAAGCTTCATACACATAAGGAAAATCAAGATAAAACTAGCAGTACAACAGAGAAAGGATAATTTACATAGTAAATTGGTTTTAAGAGAGTAAAAACATCTACAAATTTGTTCAAAGTAACTTTCCAGGATATATTTTACTCACTATTACATACATCTTACTATAAAAACGTAAAAGTAAAAACATAGTAGTCAAGGTAAAATAGTAAAAGTAAACACAGAGGTAGTAATGTTTAAATAGAGATGAAACTACTTTCACCAAAAACAATGAATTTTATCCGAAGTAAAAGTAAAAACAATTAAAAGAACAATAAGGTTAAAAGATGAAAACAGAGCAGGAAGGGACATTTTCTAGAAATTTCTTGTTTAAGTAATAGTTTTGAAGAGAATATTCTGGCCAATTAGAAATGAATTGTGAAATAATACAGGAGTTTTTTTTTCCTAAGAGGCCAATATACAAAAACCTATCTCACTTTTTACACAGGTATTACGGAATGAGAGATACTTGCACATCTTCACAACCTATTTTTCGAACTATGCAAAGTTATATTTTACACATCTTTTTGAAGGGTATATTTTTAACAGCTCGAACTGCATTTCTGGAAATAGAGAGAGGTTTAACTCAATAACATATTTATCTACAATAACCTATTTCACTTTTTACATATCTATCTTGGATTGAGACATATAAAGGTATCACTCGAACCAAAGTTTGCAGAATTGCTAGAGGAAAATGCACAAATGAAGGTGATAATTAGCGACTTGGAAGCCTCATCATGAACTAAGAGTTGCTATAAAATTCAAATTTAGTTTCTTTGTCACCACCAATCCATAAATATAGTTCCAGATAGATTCACTAGTTTTGAGTGTCCTTTATTTAAGTTCTATTTATTTAGTACAGTTTGAGATATTTGTAAACCAATCTTGATATTTTTTCAAGATATTCTAGTTTAGAATTTGTATTAATACCTCATAATTTGAAGTATTGAGTGTGGATGAATTATTAAACATTTCTATAGTTGTACTACTATGAACCTAAGGGTTTTTGTACCAATTTCAAGTCAACAGATTGGATTAAGGAAACAAAGCATCATATTACATGATTCATGTGTTGGGCTACTATAGTGAAGTATTCTCACTTGTTTTTTTGTCAATTTCTTATGTTTTTCATCAATATTTGAATGTGTTATAAATCTAAATGATAAATTAGGAATTTTAATTTCAGAATATGTTAAAATCACTCTGTTTTGTATGATTTTCATTTATATGTTTTCCACTGATATCTGTATTAGGGAACTCTTAATTGCTCAATAGTTTTGATTGACCTCTGCCTTTTCATTCATAATCCAGATTTAAGAACCCTTAATTGCTATTTTTTCCAGACCAAAACCATTTTCACCATTAGCCTTGAAGATCTAAAGTGACTCAACTGTCTTTCCCTGTAAAAATTTCCATTTAGAACTTGATCCTGATCTGACTGCCTGACACATTGAATTCATTAGCCCAATGCAATACAGATCTAAATATATCCATATTAGTAAGTGATTTCACCACCAAATCAACTAAAAACCCAAAACCAATTTACCCTACATAACTAGCCTAAAATTAAAAAACAATCAACAAAGATAAATCATATAGAGAGAGCCCTCTCTGAGCATTAGGAAGGCTAGATCCTAAGGCTCAAAAGTAGGTTTGTGGTTACCTCGGTGAGTTCATTCTTTAACCTTTAGAAATTATTGAGCTATTGGGCGATAACATATTGGCGACCATACTGGGGAAACTAACATTTTCTTCAGAAATATTTTATAGGTTTAGATCTGATATATGATGGTCGACAGTTATCAGACACACAATGGTTAAAATCATCCACCTAGCAACTCCAAATCAATTTCAATATTAAGACTCCACTCGAGGAATGAACCTGAAAGAAAACAATGGAAAGATGAAGCTTTTAACTTTGATTACAAATCAAAACATCATGTTCTTTCTCATTAAGAACGTTTTTCAATGTACTTTGTACTTTAGAGAAGATCTTATATTATTTTTTTATTATTTTCCTTTAAATATTGTAAATGGTAATTCTCCTAATCCCTTCGAGCAACTTTCTTTCCAATCTTATGATTATCATTTTCCAATTGAGAAGCCTCAAATAATCAAGACTAGTTTTACAATCCATGTGCATATTAATGTACCTTGAAAAGTTCTTGATAGATATAAGCCCCCCATTTTACCTCCTATACTCCAGGATTTCCCTGATAATTATTACAAATTTCTTCCCAAGTTTCATGGAGAAAATAATAACATCACTACCCAAAGACATATTCAAGGTCTTGAGAATTATTTGGACCTATTTGAGATTGATGAAGATGATGTTAGAATCAGACATTTTTCTCTTTCTTTACAAAATAGAATAAAGAGTTGGTTCAAGAATCTGCCTAATGCAAGCATCTCAAATTTCCAGTAGTTTGTCAAACTTTTTGTTGATAGATGGATAATTAAAGTCAATATTTTTGTGATCATAGAATAATATAATCAGTTAAAATGACATCCAATTGAAACAATACAACAATTTTCTTACAGATTTAATCAAGTTTATTATTCAATAGCATAAAATATTAGACCTCCTCATGATTCAGCTCTCTTGCATTATCCAAGTGCCTTTGATCTAGAAATAGAATTTCAGTTAAGAGAAAGAGATTAAGAAATACTTGTATATATGCAAAACATTGTAGTTAATAAAGAAGTTAATCTGAAAATCAGAAAGGAAAAGTTGAAAGCTGGGGAAGAGAAGAAAAACATTGCAGAGGTCAAACTTAGCCTTTTGGTAAGAAAACTAGATGAAATCATATAGAATATCACTATGAAAGATCATTTTTTTGTTCAAAAACACCATGAAGGAATAGAAGAGGTTGATAGCCATGAACAAATTCCTGTTGTTTCCAATTATCGTAGATCAGAAAAAGGATTTACAGATCAATATGTGGAAGAGGAATCTACCGATTTAATGTGTATGTTTGATGACATTCCTTCTTTTGATGATTTCCCTAAGTATGATCATTATGATGAGAGATATGTTCTCCAAACTCAAGCTAACTTTATAGAGCATCGGAAGCTAGTTTGTGGGATCAGGAAACTCAGTTTCAGCAACCAAAATACAGTGATCAGCCAATAAAGATCAGCCATGAGTGAGGAAGAGAAATTACAAAATTTGGAAATAAGTGAAGGTCCTTTACCGCTTTTTTTTGCTTCATTTCAGTTTATTAGAAACAACTTTAAATCCATCAATAATCAACAGTCTTTAGGTACTGTGATTGACAACAAAGATGATAATGAAACTCTTGATCAAGATATTTTAGTTTCACAAGTACAGTAATCGAATTTTATTGAAACATCTGATCAAATGACACAAGAAAGTTCCATACCATTATGTTTTGAATCATTTTAGATTTTAAAGGAAATGTCGTATAAAATATTTAGAGCAAAGGATTAGCATTCTAGAAAAATCTATGAAATCTCATTGAAATACATATCCAATAGATTGCAGTCATCCTCACAAGTTTTTCATGATCTAATAGCAGATATGTTAGATAATGAATTCATTCAAAGCCTTTCTCCATTTATTGATTATGAGATTCAAAATCAAGATGAGAAAAGTTCCCTCAAATATACATTTCCAGCAGAAGAAATATCATCACAAAGTTTATCTAAAAGGTCGTAGGGAGATAAAGATGAAAATAACATTTCAATTTCATGGCACAGAGGCCATCCAAAATAGATATACAGTTGTTTAGATAAGTTAAACATTAGTGTATATATCTTGGAAGATCCTTTTGAAAAGTTTCTAGAGTGAACAAAGGAAATCAAGTATTTCCTTATCCTCTCATTTGTTGACAAGTTTCTAATAGGTTGCAGAATTATAGTTTTGATAATCGTCAAGCAAATGAAGCAAAATATATTGAAGTACATAATGCTTGAATGGTTGCATTAGCTGTTTCATTTTACCTAACCAGTAGTTGGACAGCTAATTAGAGTAATTAGGTAGGATTTTAGCTTATTTCAGTTTTTAGTTTTTAGCTAGTTTAACATAATTCATTAAGATTTGAAGCCAAGGAAAAGGCCCTAAGATATTGAGAATTTAGTAGTTTGGTTTGAAGGTTTCAACACCTTTTAGTATCAGATCAGATTTTAGTTTATAGAAAAAAGTGCAAGTTCAGTTCAAGAGTTTTCAGTCACATCATATGCATGTTTTAGATTGGCCCAATGGATCAAGCCACTAGTCGATGGTGTTCTAGACAACTCACAAGGAGATGCCATCCCCATGTGAAGCCACTGTTAGGATCCTATAATAATAGGATTCATAATTTTTAATTTGCTATGTTAAAATATTGTAATATGTACATACTTTCCTTTTTGCAAATTGTTTTCCCATATTAGAAAATTAAAAAATGTAAATAGGTTAAAATTCCTAAAAGATAAATCAAAGGACTTGAAAGAAAAAATATAAAAAAGAATATAAAAATGAACCCCAAACAAAAAAGGGATAAAAATAAGTAATGAAAGTGACGCAAATCCAAATGCCACTAATATTTACTTTTACTGCAAAATAAATATTATGTGCATCTTGTTCAAAATTCCATAATCCATGATAAGTCCAATAGCTTAATCTTGGAAATTTCATGCTTTAAATTTTATGTTCTTAGATAGAGAATAAAGATCTAGCCAAACAGATTAATCTTGGCAGATCAGTAGTTAGGTAGAGAATAATAAGGAGCTCAACAGCTTAATTTGAGCCCTTGGAAGAAATAAGGATAGAGTTAGTTAGCTTGTTGTTTTAAAATAAAAATGAATAAGAGTTTGCAAGCTCAAATGCACCCATGTAAATGAAGAAAAAATGTTAGGGTAACAGATGGGTAGGTACAAGCAGTTTTCATAAGGCATGGATAGCACAAATTGATCATTTTATATGTACTAATTCATTTTCCTTGTAAAACTACTCCTTCCCCTTCATTTTATCCTTACCACTTTCCCTAATTCATTTCCCCCTTGCTAAATATCTCTTTTCTCTTTTAGAAATCATCCCCTTTGCAAAAACCCTTTTTCCTGACAAACTCTACCACTTATCTAGCTTTAAAAACCCATTTTTGTTCCTAATACCCAAAACCCCCTTATGCTAAGTCTAAATAGTGAAAAAATATATCGAGTCTCATTTCCAAAATCCTTCCTCGATATTATTTAAACCTATTTACACGTAGGTTTTAAAACTCCCTTTATATACATTCTCCAACCCCTTATCTTATTTAATAAATTATAGTTTAATCCCCCCCCCCCCCCACCATACATAATTATGGGCCCACTTACTATATATCCCAATCCCATATATATTAAATCTATTACATATTCCTCACTACATTATAAATCCCATTCACTTTATTATATTCCCCCCGCTATCCTTTTAACCCCATATATTGTTTTATCCATAGCGTATATATTATTTAAATTTCCGCTACCATTTTAATTCTTCATATTATATTAAATCCCTACCCTTGTTCACTAACCCCACTTTAGAATAAGTCCAAGGTCCCACATGTCCAAATCCCTTAACTCTTCAATCATCACATCCCCTAACTGTATGGAGTTTAAAACCTCACAAGCTTGCAAAATAAGATTTTTCATAACCCTCTCCCTTTGCTACGTGGAGTGACCTTAATTCATCACAATCCAAAGAAAAATATTGCCCAACCACTTTCTGATATTCGAAAACCATTCAACCCGCATGATAAAAGCGCTTGTCCACTCACGTGTTTACTTCCTGCAACCATGCGAAAAATTGCCAATCCTTCCTCAATTTGCAATGAAGCTACTTATCTGCTCCTCCACTATAGAATTATACAACCATTCCACTCCTCATTGTGAGAAAAACCCTGAGCTACTATTATAATACATGTGCTATACTAAATTTCTATACCATTCCACGCTATGTATTAATTCTCCATTGTTTGAAATGAGAAAGTAAAATTCCATTACTAACGTAGAATCGAAACATCCATAGTCTGGACTCTGTCCAAAGAAATTCCAATTCCAATGAAGCCATTGATCATTTCATTCAGGCCTCTATTTCATTAACTATTTAATCGAGATTCTCGGGATTAAAAGTAGAAGTTTCATATGCAGAAGGAAAATCAAGCTAAAACAAAAAATATAGAAGAGAAAGGATAATTTACATTGTCAATTTGTTTTAAGAGAGTAAAAACATCTACAACAACAACAATGAAGTTGTTCAAAGTAACTTTCCAGGACATATTTAACTCACTGTTACATACATCTTATTGTAAAAAGGTAAAAGTAAAAATAGAGCAGTCAAGGTAAAACAGTAAAAGTAAACATAGATGTAGTAATGGTTAAATAGAGATGAAAACACTTTCACCACCAATAATGAAGTTTATCGAAAGTAAAAGTAAAAACAGTTAAAATAACAATAAGGTTAAAATATGGAAACAATGCATGAAGGGACATTTTCCAGAAATTTCTAGTTTAAGTCATAGTTTTGCAGAGAATATTGTGGCCAATAAGAAATGAATTTTGAAAAACTATAGGAAATTTGTGTTCCTAAGAGGCCAATCTACAAAAACCTATCTCATGTTTTACACAGATATTACGGAATGAGATATACATGCACATCTTCAAAGCCTATTGTTCGGACTATGCAAAGTTTTGTTTTAAACATCTTTTTGCAGGGTATATTGTGAACAACTAGAACTGAATTTCGGGAAAATGAGAGAGATGTATCTCAATAACATATTTATCTACAATAACCTCTTTCACTTTTTACATATCTATCTCGGATTGAGACATATAAAGGTATCACTGGACCCAAATTTTGCAGAATTGCTTGAACAAAATGCACAAATGAAGGAGATAGTTAGGTACCTGGAAGCCTCATCATCAACTAAGAGTTGCTATCAAATTTGAATTTATCTTCTTTGTCACCACCAATCCATAAATATAGTTCCAAATAGATTCATTAGTTTTGAGTGTCCTTTACTTAGTTCTATTTATTTAATACAGTTTGAGATATTTGTAAACCAACCTTGATATTTTTCAAGATATTCTAGTTTAGAATTTGTATAAATACTTTATAATTTCAAGTATTGAGTGTGGATGAATTATTGAACATTTCTATATCTGTACATTTCTAAACCTAAGGGTTTTTGTACCAATTTCAAGTCAGCAGACTAGATTAAGGAAATAAAGCATCATATTATAGGATTCATGTGTTGGGCTACTACAATGAAGTATTTTCACTTGTTTCTTTGTCAATTTCTTATTTTTTTCATCAATACTTGAATGTGTTCTAAATCTAAATGATAAATAAGGAATTTTTATTTCAGAATATGTTAAAAGAACTATGTTTTTACTGATGATCATTTATATGGTTTCCACTAATATCTAGATTAGGGAACCCTTAATTTCTCCCTAGTTTCGATTGACCTCTACCTTTTCATTCATAACCTTGATTTAAGAACCCTTAATTGCTATTTTTTCCTAATCAAAACCATTTTCACCATTAGCCTTGAAGATCTGAAGTGACTCAGCTATCTTTCCCTGTAAACATTTCCCTTTAGAGCTTGATCCCGACCGGACTTCTTGACACATTGACTCCATTATACCAATCGAATACAGATCTACATCTATCCATCTAAGTAAGCAATTTCACCACCAAATCAACTCAAAACAAAAAACTAATTTACCCTACATAACTAGCCTAAAATAAGAAAACAATCAACAAAGATAAATCATATAGAGAGATCCCTCTCTGAGCATTAGGAAGGCTAGATCCTAAGGCTTAAAAGTAGGTTTGTGGTTACCTCGGTGAGTTCTTTCTTTAACCTTGAGAAATTACTGAGTGATAACATACTGGCAACCATACTAGGGAAACCAAATTTTTTTTCAGAAATATTTGACAGGTTCAGATCTGATCTATGATGGTGGACAATGGTCAGACACACAAAGATTAAAATCATAGACCTAGTGACTCCAAATCAATTTCACAATGAAGACTCCACTAGAGGAATGAACCTGAAAGAAAACAATGGAAAGATCAGGCTTTTAACTTTGATTACAATCCAAGATGTCATGTTCTTTCTCATTAATAATTTTTTTCAATGTATATTGTACTTTACACAAGATCTTAGATTAGATTTTAATTATTTTCCTTTCAATATTGTAAATACTAATTCTCCTAATCCCTTCGAGAAGCTTTCTTTTAAATCTTATGATGATTATTTTCCATTTGAGAAGCCTCAAATAATCAATACTGATCTTACAATCCCTGTGCATATTCCCATACCTTGTAAAGTTTATGATAGATATAAGCCCCTTATTTTACCTCTTATACTCAATTATGTCCCTAATAGTTATTACAAATTTCGTCCCAGGTTTGCTGTAGAAAATAATAACATCACTGCCCAAAAACATATTCAAGGTTTTGAGAATTATCTGGACCTATTTGAGATTGATGAAGATGATGTTAGAATCAGAATTTTTTCTCTTTTTTTGCAAAATAGAATAAATATTTGGTTCAAGAATCTGCCTACAAGCATTTCAAATTTCCATCAGTTTTTCATACTTTTTCTTGATAGATGGATCATTAAAGTCAATATTTTTGTGATAATAGAAGAATATAATCAGTTAAAAAGACATCCAAATGAAACAATACAACAATTTCCTGACAGATTTAATCAATTTTATTGTTCAATACCATAAAATATTAGACCTCCTCATGATTCAGCTCTCTTGCATTATCCAAGTGGCTTTGATCCAGAAATAGAATTTCAGTCAAGAGAAAGAGTTTTAGAAACACTTGTATAGATGCTAAAAATTGCAGTTGATGTAGAAGTTAATCTACAAATCAGAAAAGAAAAGTTGAAAGCCGAAGAAGAGAAGTAAAACATTGCAGAGGTAAAGCTCAAACTTTTGGTAAGAAAACTAGATGAAATCATACAGAAGATCACTATGAAAGATGATTTTTTTATTCAAAATCACCATGAAAGAATAGAAGAAGTTGATAGCCTTGAACAAATTCCTGCTAATTCCAATTATCATAGATCCGAAAATGGATTTTTAGGTTAATATGTGGATGAGGAATCTACTGATTTAATGTGTATGTTTGATGACATTCCTTCTTTTGATGATTTGCCTAAGTATGATCATTTTGATGATATTTATGTTCTCCAAACTCAAGCTAACTTTACAGAGCAATCAAAAGCTAGTTTGTGGGATGAGGAAACTCAGTTTCAGTAGCCAGAATACAGTGATAAGCCAATATACATTAGCCATGACAGTGAGGAAGAAAAAGTAAAAAATTTGGAAATAAGTGAAGGTTGTTTACCTTTTTGTTTTGCTTCATTTCAGTTTATTAGAAACAACTTTAAAGCCATCAATAATCAGCAGTCTTTAGGTAGTTTGATTGACAACAAAGAAGATAATGAAACTCTTGATCAAGGATTTTTCAGTTTCACAAGAACAGTTATCGAATTTTATTGGAACATCAGATCAAATGACACAAGAAATTTCCATACCACTATGTTTTGAATCATTTCAACTTTTAAATGAAATGTGGTATAACATCTTTAGAGGAAAGGATGAGCAATCAATAAAAATCTATGAAATCTCATTGAAATCCATATCCAATAGATTGCAGCCTTCCTCACAAGTTTTTCATGATCCAATAGCAGATATGTTGGATAATGAATGCATTCAAAGCCTTTCTCCATTTGTTGATTATGAGCTTCAAAATCAAGATGATAAAAGTTTCGTCAAACATACATTTCCATCCATATAAATATCATCACAAATTTTATTTGAAACTTCGGGAGATAAAGATAAAAATAACATTTCAGTTTCATGGCCTGGAGGCCATCCATAACAGATGTACAGTTCTTTAGATTAGTTAAACATTAGTGTATATATCTTGAAAGATCCTTTTGAAAAGTTTCTAGAGTCAACAAAGGAAATCAAGTATTTCCTTATCCTCTCATTTGCTGACAAGTTTCTAATAGGTTGCAGAATTACAATTTTGATAATCAATACGCAAATGCAGCAAAATCTATTGAAGTACATAATGATTGAATGGTTGCATTGGCTAATTCATTTTACCTAACCACCAGTTGGACAGCTGGTTAGAGTAAGTAGGTAGGATTTTAGCTTATTTCAATTTTTAATTTTTAGCTAGTTTGAAATAATTCATTAAGATTTGAAGCCAAGGGAAAGGCCCTAAGATATTGATGATTTAGTAGTTTGGTTTGAATTTTGCAACACCTTTTAGTATCAAATCAGATTTCAGTTTGCAGAAAAAGGTGTAAATTCAGTTTAAGATTTTTCAGTCACATCATATGTATGTTTGGGATTAGCCCAATGGATCAGGCTACTAGTCGACGGTGTTCTTTACATCTCAAAAGGAGATGCCATCCCCATGTGAAGCCACTATTAGGGTCCTATAATAACAGGACCCTTAATTTTGAATTTTCTATGTTAAAATATTGTAATATGTACATACTTTTCTTTCTACAAATTGTTTTCACACATTAGAAAATTAAAAAATGTAGAGGGTAAAAGTCATAAAAGAAAAATCAAAGGACTTGAAAGAAAAAATATCAAAAAGAATATAAAAATGTACCCCAAATAAAAAAGAGATAAAAATAAAACATGAAAGTGACGCAAATTCAAATGCCACTATTGTTTACTTTTACTGCAAAATAAAGATTATGTGCATCTTGTTCAAAATTCCATAATCCATGATAATTCAAATAGCATAATCTTGACTTTTTCATGCTTTAAATTTCATGTTGTTAGATAGAGAATAAAAATCTAGCCAAACAGTTAAATCTTGGCAAATGTGTACTTAGGTAGAGAATAATAAGGAGCTCAATAGATTAATCTGAGCCCTTGGAAGAAATAAGGATATAATTACTTAGCTTCTTGTTTTAAAAGAAAAATGAATAAGGGTTTGCAAGCTCAAATGCACCCATGTAAATGAAGAAACAATGTTAGGGTAGCAGATGGGTAGGTACAAGAATTTTTCACAAGGCATGCATAGCAAAAATTGATCATTTTATACGTACTAATTTATTTTCCTTGTAAAAATACTCCTTCCCCTTCATTTTATGCTTACCCCCTTCCATAATTCATTTCCCCTTTGCTAAATATCCCTTTTCTCTTTTACAAATCATCCCCTTAGCAAAAACCCTTTTCCTGACTAACTCTATCCCTTCTCTAGCTTAAAAAACCCATTTCTATTACTAATACCCAAAACCCCCTTATCCTAAGTCTAAATGGCCCAAAAATATATCGGGTCCCATTTCTAGAATCCTTTCTCAATATTATTTAAGCCTATTTACACATAGGTTTTAAAATTCCCTTTATATACATTCTCCAACCCCTTATCTTATTTAATAACTTGTAGTTTAATTTCACCCCCGCCTATACGTAATTCTAGGCCAACTTACTATATATTCCAATCCCGTATATGTTAAATCTATTACATATTCCTCACTACATTATAAATCCCATTCACCACATGATCCTTTTAACCCCATATATTTTTTTATACATAGCTTATATATTATTTAAATTACCGCTACCATTTTAAATCTTCATATTATATTAATTCCCTACACGTATTTCATTAACCCCGCTTTATAATAAGTCCTGGGTCACACCTGTCCAAATCCCTTAACTCTTCAATCATCTGATCGTTTCCATTTTGATCCAACAACCTATATCCTCTTTGCATCCCCCGACTGTATATAGTTTAAAATCTGACAACCTTGTGAAATAAGCTGTTTCATAACCCTCTCCCTTTGCTACGTGGCATCAACATAATTCTTCACAATCCCAAGAAAAATACCGCCCAAACAATTTTTGATATGCAAAAACCATTTCAACTTGCGCAATAAAACCGCTTGTCCTCTCTCATGTTTGCTTTGTACAACCATGCGAAAAACTACCAATCCTTCCTCAATTTGCAATGAAGCCACTTATCTACTCCTTTGCTATAGAAGTATACAACCATTTCACTCCTCATGGTGAGGAAAATCATGAGCTACTGTTATAAGACATGTGCTATACTAAATTTCTATACCATTCCACGCTACATATTAACTCTCCATTGTTTGAAATGCAAAAGTAAAATTCCATTACCAACATAGAATAAAAACATCCATAGTCTGGACTCTGTCCACAGAAATCCCAATTCAAATGAAGCCATTTCTTGTTTTATTCAGGCCTTTGTTTCATTAAATATTGTTTTTTTTTTCAGGTATATTAACATACTAATAAATTTGATAAACAGTTGATACTAGTTCACAACAATTTAATCCAAAATCTCGGGATTTAAAACATAAGTTTCATACACAGAAGAAAAATCAAGCTAAAACTAGCAATACAGTAGAGAAAGGATAATTTACATAGTAAATTGGTTTGAAGAGATTAAAAACATCTACAGCAGCAACAACGAAGTTGTTCAAAGTAAATTTCCAGGACATATTTTACTCACTATTACATACATCTTGCTATAAAAAGGTAAAAGTAAAAACAGAGAAGTCAAGGTAAAACAACAAAGTGAACACAGAGGCATTAATGATTAAATAGGGATGAAACACTTTCACCAGCAATAATGAAGTTTATCCGAAGTAAAATTAAAAATAGTTATAAGAAAAATACAGTTAAAAGATGAAAACATAGCAAGAAGGGACATTTTCCAAAAATTCCATGTTTAAGTCATAGTTTTGAAGATAAGACTGTGGCCAATTAGAAATGAATTTTGAAACACTAGAGGAGGTTTGTGTTCCTAAGAGGCCAGTATACAAAAATGTATCTCACTTTTTACACAAGTATTACAGAATGAGAGACACATGCACATCTGCACAGCCTATTTTTCAGACTGTGCAAAGTTCTGTTTTACACATAGCTTTTCAAAGTATATTGTGAACAACTGGAATTGAAATTTTGTAAATTGAGAGAGGTTTATCTCAAAAACATATCTATATAAAATAAACTATTTCACTTTTTACATATCTATCTCGAATTGAGACATATAAAGGTATCACTAGACCCCAAGTTTACAAAAGTTCTGGAGCAAAATGCACAAAGGAAGGAGATAGTTAGTGACTTGGAAGCCTCATCATCAACTAAGAGTTGCTATCAAATTCGAATTTCTCTTCTTTTTCACCACCAATCCATAAATATAGTTCCAAATAGATTCATTAGTTTTGGGTGTCATTTATTTAGGTTCTATTTATGTAATACAGTTTGAGATATTTGTAAATCAATCTTGATATTTTTTCAAGATATTCTAGTTTATAATTTGTATAAATACTTTATCATTTGAAGTATTGAGTGTGGATGAATTACTGAACAATTCTATAGCTGTACTATTCTGAACGTAAGGGTTGTTGTACCAATTTCAAGTCAGAAAACTTGATTAAGGAAATAAAGCATCATATTACAGGGTTCATGTGTTGGGCTACTACAATGAAGTATTTTCACTTGTTTCTTTGTCAATTTATTATGTTCTCATCAATACTTGAATGTGTTATAAATATAAATGATAAATCAAGAATTGTTATTTCAGAATATGTTAAAAACACTCTGTTTTGATTGATCATCATTTATATGTTTTCCACTAATATCTAGATTAGGAAACCTGTAATTGCTCACTAGTTTTGATTGAACTCTGTATTTTCATTCATAATATAGATTTAAGAACCATTAATTTCTCTTTTGTCTCGATCAAAACCATTTTCACCATCATCCGTGAATATCTGAAGTGACTCAAATATCTTTCCTTGTAAATATTTCCCTTTAGAACTTGATTCTAATCTGACTACTTGACACATTGACTCCATTACCCCAATGGAATACATATATACATCTATCCATCTAAGTAAGTGATTTCACCACCAAATCAACTCAAAACCCAAAAACAATTTACCCTACATAACTAGCCTAAAATAAAAAATAATCAACAAAGATAAATCATATAGAGAGAGCCATCTCTAAGCATTAGGAAGGCTAGATCCTAAGGCTTAAAAGTAGCTTTGTGGTTACCTCGGTGAGTTCTTTCTTTAACCTTGAGAAATTACTGAGTAATAACATATTAGCGACCATACTGGGGAAACTAAAATTTTCTTTAGAAATGTTTTACAGGTTCAGATCTGATCTATGATGGTGGACAATGATCAGATATAGAAAGGTTAAAATCTTCCACCTGGTGATTGCAAATCAATTTCACAATCAAGACTCCACTAGAGGAATGAACCAGAAAGAAAATAATGGAAAGATCAGGCTTTTAACTTCGATTACAATCCAAGACATCATGTTATTTCACATTAAGAAAGTTTTTCAATGTATATTATATTTTAGAGAAGATATTAGATACATTTTTCATTACTTTCCTTTAAATATTGTAAATAGTAATTCTCCTAATCCCTTCAAGCAGCTTTCCTTTCAACCTTATGATGATCATTTTCCAATTGAGAAGCCTAAAATAATCAAGACTGATCTTAAAATCCATGTGCATATTCATGTACCTTGTAAAGATCCTAATAGATATAAGACCCTCATTTTACCTCCTATACTCCATGATTTCCTTGATAACTATTACAGATTTCTTCCCAGGTTTGATGGAGAAAATAATAACATCACTACCCAAAAACATATTGAAGGTTTTGATAATTATCTCGACATATTTGAGATTGATGAAGATGATGTTAGAATCAAACTTTTTACTCTTTCTTTGAAAAATAGAATAAAGATTTGGTTCAAGCATTTGCCCAATGCAAGCATATCAAATTTCTAGTAGTTTGTCAAACTTTTCCTTGATATATGGATAATTAAGGTGAATATTTTTGTGATCATAGAGGAATATAATCAGATAAAAAGACATCCAAATGGAACAATACAACAATTTTCTGACAGATTTAAACAATTTTATTATTCAATACCAGAAAATATTAGACCTCCTCATGATTCATCTCTCTTGCATTATCCAAGTGGTTTTGATCTAGAAATAGAATTTCAGTGAAGATAAAGATATTCGGAAACACTTGTACAGATGTCGAACATTGCAGTTGATGTAGAAGTTAATCTGCAAATCAGAAAGGAAAATTTGAAATCCGAAGAAGAGAAGAAAAACATTGCAGAGGTAAAACTTAGCCTTTTTTTAAGAAAATTGGATGAAATCATACAGAATATCACTATGAAAGATGAACTTTTTGTTCAAAATCACCATGAAGTAATAGAAGAGGTTGATAGCCATGAACAAATTCCTACTAATTCCAATTATCATACATCATAAAATGGATTTACAAATCAATATGCAGAAGAGGAATCTACTAATTTAATGTGTATGTTTGATGACATTCCTTCTTTTGATTATTTGCCTAAGTATGATAGTTATGTTCTCCAAACTCAAGATAACTTTACAGAGCAATTAGAAGCTAGTTTGTGGAATGAGGAAACTCGGTTTTAGCAACCATAATATAGTGATCAACCAATATAGATCAACCATGAGAATGAGGAAGAAAAATTACAAAATTTGCAAATAAGTGAAGGTTCTTTACCTCTTGTTTTGCTTCATTTCAATTTATTAAAAACAACTTTAAAACGATCAATAATCAATAGTCTATAGGTAGTGTGATTGACAACAAAGAAGATAATGAAACTCTTGATCAAGATTTTTCAGTTTCACAAGTACAGCTACCGAATTTTATTGAAACATCAGATCAAATGACACAAGAAAGTTCCATACCACTATGTTTTGAATCATTCTATATTTTAAAGGAAATTTGGTAGAACATATTTAGAGAAAAGGATGAGAAGTCTATAAAAATCTATGAAATCTCATTGAAATCCATATCCAATAGATTGCAACCATCCTCACAAGTTTTTCATGATCCAATAGCAGATATGTTGGACAATGAATGCATTCAAATCCTTTCTCCATTTATTGATTATGAGCTTCAAAATCAAGATGATAAAAGTTTCCTCAAACATACATTTCCATCAGTAGAAATATCATCACAAAGTTTATCTGAAAGTTTGCAAGGCGATAAAGATGAAAAGAACATTTTAGTTTCATGGCATGGAGGCCATCCAGAACAGATATACATTTTTTTAAATCAGTTAAACATTACTGTATATATCTTGGAAGATCCTTTTGAAAAGTTTCTAGAGTCAACAAAGGAAATCAGGTATTCCCTTATCCTCTCATTTGTTGACAAGTTTTTAATAGGTTGCAGAATTACAATTTTGATAATCGAAAATAAAATCCAGTAAAATATATCAAAGTACATAATGTTTGAATGGTTGCATTGGATATTTAAATTTATTAAAAGCAACTTTAAAACGATCAATAATCAGCAGTCTATAGGTAGTGTGATTGACAACAAAGAAGATAATGAAACTCTTGATCAAGATTTTTCAGTTTCACAAGTACAGCTATCGAATTTTATTGAAACATCAGATCAAATGACACAAGAAAGTTCCATACCACTATGTTTTGAATCATTCTAGCTTTTAAAGGAAATTTGGTAGAACATATTTAGAGAAAAGGATGAGAAGTATATAAAAATATACGCAATCTCATTGAAATCCATATCCAATAGATTGCGGCCATCCTCACAAGTTTTTCATGATCCAATAGCAGATATGTTGGAAAATGAATGCATTCAAAGCCTTTCTCCATTTATTGATTATGAGCTTCAAAATCAAGATGATAAAAGTTTCCTCAAACATACATTTCCATCAGTAGAAATATCATCACAAAGTTTATCTGAAAGTTTGCAAGGAGATAAAGATGAAAATAACATTTTAGTTTCATGGCATGGAGACCATCCAGAACAGATGTACATTTGTTTATATCAGTTAAACATTAGTGTATATATCTTGGAATATCCTTTTGAAAAGTTTCTAGAGTCAACAAAGGAAATCAGGTATTCCCTTATCCTCTCATTTGTTGACAAGTTTTTAATAGGTTGCAGAATTACAATTTTGATAATCGAAAATAAAATGCAGTAAAATATATAAAACTACATAATGTTTGAATGGTTGCATTGGATATTTCAATTTATTAAAAACAACTTTAAAACGATCAATAATCAGCAGTCTATAGGTAGTGTGATTGACAACAAAGAAGATAATGAAACTCTTGATCAAGATTTTTCAGTTTCACAAGTATAGCTATCGAATTTTATTGAAACATCAGATCAAATGACACAAGAAAGTTCCATACCACTATGTTTTGAATCATTATAGCTTTTAAAGGAAATTTGGTAGAACATATTTAGAGAAAAGGATGAGAAGTCTATAAAAATCTACGAAATCTCATTGAAATCCATATCCAATATACTGCAGCCATCCTCACAAGTTTTTCATGATCCAATAGCAGATATGTTGGACAATGAATGCATTCAAAGCCTTTCTCTATTTATTGATTATGAGCTTCAAAATCAAGATGATAAAAGTTTCCTCAAACATACATTTCCATCAGTAGAAATATCATCACAAAGTTTATCTGAAAGTTTGCAAGGAGATAAAGATGAAAATAACATTTTAGTTTCATGGCATGGAGGCCATCCAGAACAGATGTACATTTGTTTAGATCAGTTAAACATTAGTGTATATATCTTGGAAGATCCTTTTGAAAAGTTTCTAGAGTCAACAAAGGAAATTAGGTATTCCCTTATCCTCTCATTTGTTGACAAGTTTTTAATAGGTTGCAGAATTACAATTTTGATAATCAAAAATAAAATGCAGTAAAATATATCAAACTACATAATGTTTGAATGGTTGCATTGGATATTTAATTTTACCTAACCAGTAGTTGGACAACTGATTAGAGAAATTAGGTAGGATTTTAGCTTATTTTAGTTTTCAGATTTTAGCTAGTTTGAAATAATTCATTAAGATTTGAAGCCAAGGAAAATTCCCTAAGATATTGATGATTTAGTAGTTTGGTTTGAAGGTTGCAGCAACCTTTACAATCAGATCAGATTTCAGTTTGCAGAAAAAGGTGTAAGTTCAGTTCAAGAGTTTTCAGTCATAGCATATGTATGTTTGGGATTGGCCTAATGGATTATGCTACTAGTCTACGGTGTTCTTAACATCTCACAAGTAGATACCATCCTCATGTGAAGCCACTGTTATGGTCCTATAATAATAGGATTCATAATTTTGAATTTGCTATATTAAAATCTTGTAATATGTACATAGCTTTCTTTCTACGAATTTAGAAAATTAAAATGTAATGAAGGTAAAATTCATAAAAGAAAAATCAAAGGACTTGAAAGAAAAAATATCAAAAAGAATATAAAAATGAACCTCAAACAAAAAAGAGATAAAAATAAAACATGAAAGTGATGCAAATCCAAATGCCACTACTATTTACTTTTACTACAAAATAAATATTATGTGTAGCTTGTTCAAAATGCAATAATCCATGATAAGTCAAATAGCTTAATATTGACTTTTTCATGCTTTAAATTTCATGTTGTTAGATATAGAATAAATATCTAGCCAAACAGTTAAATATTGGCCGATCAGTATTTAGGTAGAGAATAAGAAGGAGATCAACAACCTAATCTGAGACCTTGGAAGAAATAAGGATAGAATTAGTTATTTTTTTGTTTTGAAAGAAAATGAATTAAGGGTTTGCAAGCTCAAAAGCACCCATGTAAATGAAGAAAAAATATTAGGGTAGCAGCTGGGTAGGTACAAGCAGTTTTCGCAAGGCATGGATAGCACAAATTGACCATTTCTGTAACAACCCCGATTTAAACATGCAATTAATTATATCACATAAACAATGAATAATCAACCCAAAAACTGTTTAACTGATCATCATGGAATTTTCAGAAACATGAGCATCGACTTACCTATAATGGTGCTTTTCCTTACTTGAGACTCCAAGGTTGAATGCTAGCTGGATCCTACTGACTGCAACAAAGTTTTGGGGACAACTCTCCACCCAACCGTAGGCTTAGCTGTATGTAATCTTTCCACATCTGGCCACCCCCGAGCCCTTAATCAACGTACTACTTCTAGGGTATCCTTTGCCTCACCATACCTTTCTCTCCAGAGAATGGATGAAAGAATGAATCCTTGAACCTTCCTCAATGTCTGTTAAATAGACCAAACCATGGAATGGGAACCACATGCACACATTCACTGTGTCAACATGCAACTTAAGTTTTACTTAATTTAGTGTTCTCTTACTTTTTGTTAGCTTTACTTAATTTAGTGCTCTCCTAGTTTAACTTTATTTTTATTAGTTTCTTAGTTTAGCTCTTTGTTAATTTATTTATTTTTGTTAATTAATTATTTCTTTAACTTTCTTTTA
Source organism: Pinus albicaulis (assembly GCA_034641835.2). NCBI lineage: Eukaryota > Viridiplantae > Streptophyta > Pinopsida > Pinales > Pinaceae > Pinus > Pinus albicaulis. The sequence goes on along the minus strand of CM076570.1, from coordinate 527,088,214 downwards.
TTAGTTTCTTAATTTAACTCTTTGTTAATTTGTTTACTTTTGTTAATTAATTCTTTCTTTAACTTTACTTATTTTTTATTGTTTTAGGACTCCAGTTTATTATTTACCATTTTATTTAGAACTCTAGTTATTGTTTAATGTTTTATTTATTATTTATTAATTATTCTCTTGACTATTTATTTATTTACGTATTTATTAAATTATATTATATTATTTATATATTATTTATTATTTTATAATTATTATGGGACATTACATACTCCCCCTCTTCAAGGAACTTCTTCCCAAAGTTAAGTATTTAATTCAATTATATTATATTATTTATTATTTATTACTTCATGTGTGACCAACACCCTCTGTTGAACTAGTATAACTAGCAGGCATCGAAATTTCATCACAGTGTCCGAGAATCTCAAGGAATCTATGTCCTTTTTCCCACTTTCAGAACAAGGCATAAGACTCCCTAGTCTATCCCTAGCCAAGGCTGGCCCCAAGGCTCGCGCCCGACTTAGACCTTATCTGCCCCAAGGCAGGCATCCAGTCCCAGTACTCAATGACTTTGGGCATCTCGCAAGGCTGGCCCACTCCCTCCATGGCTCCTTAAGGTGCACAACCCCAGGCATCAAAGTATTACACCCACTTCTAGACTTCGGCATTCCCATCCAATACCCGGCACTTGGCCTACAATATCAGGCCCTTGGCCTCCTCAAGATGGTCCCATATCCCTTCAAGAGCTATCCATCAAGAGATATACAAGACAAAGGAACCACTGGCATATGTAGTGTTGATTGAGTTTGTCCCCAGCACATATAGTGTTACTTATTCTCCCTCGTAGGTATGGGCTCCCACGAGATCATCAAATAAACCGGCCCTCTTAGCCCATCTGTGGATTTTCCTGCCAATCACTACATCTCAACATGCATCCCATGCATTAGTTATAATCATAAAATCATAGAAAATAATCCACATGCCAACTCTTGCATGTCATCATGATAACATAACATCGTTGTTAATAACCACATTCTAAATAGTAGAGAACTGCATACTGTTGTATGTCATAAAATCTGTATGTGATTACCACATGCTTCACCTTATGAAATACCATCACAAGTTATAACATCAACATATTTTCATCAAATATATATCATGACATTACATAATAAAATAACCACATGTCTATTGAGATTGCAACAAGATGATGAGCTTAGTGGAAAGAAGTCACCTTCACTAAGTGGGCCCACAGGCTATTTTTGGTGCAAAGTCTATTTTTAGACTATGTCTATTTTTAGACATGTCGATCATGATTCTATGAGTTGTAGGATGCTATTTGTGGATGGTTTGTCAAGTTGGAAAAATATATTGACTTCTATTTTTAGACATATTGGGCAGAATCTATTTTTAGATTGCCAGTCTAAAAATAGATATGTTGAATATTATTAGCTCTTAATAATATTTGGACCATAAAAATTATCTTATTCTCTTGGAGCACTTCAATTAAGTGCACAGATGTGGCACAGGAGCTGGCAGAAGGAATTATGCTATTCCTGAGGGTTAAGTGGAGCTATTGCATGGATACTTCAGTTAAAACTCATGTGACAGAGTTTGGTGGAGTTATTGAGGTAGTTGATGGAGTTGTGTTTAGTTTAACTGAGTTAAACATAGTTGAGCTAGTTCTATATAGTCTAACTGATTGATACACTAGTGAGAGTGGTGTGAATTAATTATTAATTAATTCATTAATTATTAACTCATTAATCAACTAAAGAATACATCAGTTAACTATAGTGCATGGACAGTTTCAGTGGACCAGTGAAGAGGTAGGTGAAAGAGCAATGTGACTATTAGTTGTGACTATACTGTTGCATGATTTGCAAAAAACAGTGATTGGAGATGCCAATGAGGTTTGTGCAGTCAATTCTGGACCAATTTGAGTTCATTCAGAGCCATTCTTCAGCAGTGATTGCGCAGTAGAGGCAGGCTATCAGGTGTCAGAGATTGGAGCATGTGATTTGGTAGATCGGGCTTGATTAGTGTGTAGCAATTGGAGATTGTACTGAGAGCTTGTGAGGATCTTTGTATAATGATTTTTACATGATCTCTATGAAATATAATATATAGATAGTTGGGGGTTTTCAACTTTAAGCTTTCCCAGAAATATTGTGTTCATATGTGTGATTGTTTATGGTTTTAATGTGCGGATTCGATTTTTTTTTATTTCCGCAATTAATATTCAATGGTAGAAGAGATTCTATATTGTGAATGAAGTTAAAATAGTGTGTGATCAAGAGAATCTTGATGAATAATATATCAGTTATTCAAATTTCTACAATGTCAATGTAACTTCAAATCATAACATCATAATCCCTATACATATCATATTCATCATGAGCATGTATCGTCATTATCATAACAAATAACATGTTCATCATTATCCTCATACCACTATATCATGAAACATCATCAATATCAGAAACATATCAATACTTAAATCAATATAGAACAATAATAAACTATAACAATTCTTATCACGATTCATCAGAAAATCAATTTTGTTTGTATAAACATTGAATACCTACTATGAACTAAGATGATTCGACATCCATCTAGGATCTATGTTATCTCATCACAATTATTAGTGTCCCATTTTCATCAGGATACCAATTACTTTTCAATAATCATTTCTTGTTCTTTATATTAGGAAGTTGACCATTTACACCGTAGGTATACTTGTCTAAGTAAATTATTAAATTTTAAATGAGGTTCATCATCTTGGACCTTAATCTCTCATCATATATCATATTGGGCCTTAAGATATTTCCGGTTGTACAACCTTTTAAATAATAAATATCAAACTAAAATCCCATGATCACTATACATATTTTTCTTATCCAATGACACCCATACACGAGGTCATCCTTATTGAAGTCTTATGTTATGCTTAATCCACCTACATGAGGGTTTGTTGTCCCCTAACGATTTATCCATTATTGACATAATTGTCATTGCTCATCTTCAAAATATTTGCCTATCTCATCAAGTTCTCACTTGATGTCTTTTATCATGGATTCACCTATCTTCAAGTTGGATTGGAGGGCTCTCCCACTTCCACCATTATCATCCATGAAATATTTGGTATGTCTAATGTGTTTGGAAATAACTTCTTTCAATACTAATGACACAATTGTAAGTTGTTTTAGACGTGGTAGATCTCGGTCCTCTGCCTTGGCAGAGCATGCTGAAAAAACAAATCACCATATTTGTATTGAAGATACTAAGATTATTGCAACAATTGACCACTTCCACCACCGAAAGTTAAGGGAAGCCTTGGCAATAGAAAAGAGGTCGGTTAACTTTAATAGGGATGATGGGTGGAATGTTAGCAGATGCTGGATTCTTGCCCTTCACTCTTAGTTTTTTTTTTTTTTTTTGCTCCCTCAGGACGTTCTTTCTTCTCTCGATCTTGATTCCTCTCTCCAGATGTGCTCCTTTTATTTTATTAGTTTGGTTTTGATTAGTATTTTGTTTTGTTTATTTATATATATATATATATATATATATATATATATATATATATATATATATATATATATATATATATATATATATATATATATATTTATTTTTAATTTATTTTTATTTATTTTTTCTTATAATTAATTTTTATTTTCATTTTTCTTTATTCTTTATTTTTTATTTTTTTAATATTTAATTTTAATTTTTATTAGTATTATTAGTATTATTTATTTATATTTTTTTCTTTATTTCATTTTATTTTTATTTTTATTATTTATTTATTTATTTTATTTATTATTTTTTATTTTATTTTATTTTATTTTATTTTTAAATAATCGTCAAACTTACCTCTTTAGTAATCTTAAATTAATTGATTAATGGAGTATTTTTATTATTATTATTTATTTATTTATTTATTTATTTGATTTTATATTTTATTTTTATTTTATTTTTATTTATATAGAATTTATAATAAAAATGTAATTAAATTTTAAAATAATAGAATTAAAATTAAAAATAAAATATTTTTTCCTATTCTAGTCAAACTAGCCGTGTTTCCAACGGCTAGTTGTAGCTATCCTGATCTACTTAAACGGGTTTCCTGGACAGATTTCTCATCTTGTCCTGATGATGAACCACATTCGCTGGTTCGAAACGCGTCGACAAAAATATCTTTTATGTGATTTTCACCAAAAATTATTACACACATCATCAATCCACTGGGAGTGACATGTATTCAAGTACACCCTTTATTAATTGGTTCTCGGAGTGACATGTATTCAAGTACACCCTTTATTAATTGGTTCTCACTTCTTTTGTCAATAAAATTTCTAACAACATTCCCTTTTATACTTCAACTGCTATTTTTGACCATTTAAACCTTTGAGCATTTTCTTTACAATTAAGAGTGTTCACAACTTCTAATATCGACACTTTTAAATTCTATAGGTCATCACTATTACTCTTACCAATCATGTTATAAAAATCCACTCCTCAATATCTTTAAGAGAACTTGCTGCTTGAGGGAGAGAGACCCCTTAGCCTTATCCCATGATTTTTTCTCGAACATTATCACCTTTTCATAGTTGAATTCTTCACAATTCAATGTAACACACCTAAAAGGATTCATATGAGCTTTGATTAACTACTAAAATCTTAAAATTTCATATTGTTCTTACTCGCGTTGGCAGCCTACTCAACTATCACTAACCTTGGGCTTACCATGGAATACTACCTAAATACTCAGACATTTTCCCTCTTTAGCTCTTGAATTATTCCTGATTTTTATTTTTAACCTCGCTACTCTCATCATACATGCATTCATGCCACCAATGATCTTCATCATTACACACTCAGTTATTTTCAATGGTTGATTGCTAATATTTATTTTCTCATAGATATCCTCTTTATGATTGTCTTTCTCATGTTCTTTTGAAGAAACACTACGATGATCCCACATATATTTTCCACAAACTTATACATGATACCTCAAGATTGTTAAGTTACTTAACTATGATTATTGCCTAATATATAATCTTCTAAGATATGTTATTGTTGCTTGTTATTTTTTTTATTTTTTATTTTTTTCACTCACTCACTTTAAGTGTTTATTAATATTCCTTTATGTTAATCTTATCATTGAATTTAAAAAAATAATCATATATTAATATTATTAATAATTGTTTCTATATTATTAAAAAAAATGATAATATACTTGCATATAATTAAATCTATATTAATTCAATTTCACAAATCAAAAATTAATTCAATGCAAAAAAAAATTTGAAACTTTTTATTAAACCAATTTAAAAAAAAAAAAAAAACCACTCCACACTTTAATATGTTATGCTTCCATGCTTCTAGTGGGAAAATATTCACTTACTAATTTTAATATTCCAAGCAAAGCGTGGTATATGTCAGTCAATGGAAAATACTTCAAAATAAAACATATAGTGAACAATTATGCCAGTTAGTTTAAAAAATGTGCATATTCATTAACTTATTGAAGTATCATTATGTAGGTATTTCTCCCACTAGTATATAGTGGTTGACTTTTATGCCATTTATAAATTAGCTACTTGAGTTGTCTTTTTATTTGCTAGATATCACTTAATTGTATTTTATTTTCCTTTTATATATACATACTACGCCATAATTGGATTTGTCACATTTTTATTTTTATTTGTTATCCTCATAACCACAATATTTATACAAATCCTTTATAAAGTGAAAGTGCCAATTTCGTATAGGAGAAAATGAATCAATTAACTAAAGATATAAAAACGCCAGAAACTGTAAAGGACAGAAGCAATCATTCTTTAAGACCCTAATTTTTGGTCTCCAACCGTGGAATACAGATTTTATTTTCTCATAATAGTTGTAACAACCTTAGGGTTGCCTGGTGCTTTTGAGCTTGTCAGATATGCTGGTGTGCACATGGGCTTTGTCATTCCCTTGGTTGTGTGGTGTACATGGTTAATTGACGTCAGCGTTTGGCTGAGCGTAAAATACGTTATGGCTTGAGCAACATATTCTTATCAAACGTTTGGCTGGGTGTAAAATACAATATTGCTTGAGAAACCTTGAACTATTTAAGAAAGACCAGTGGTTATTGCTTTGACAAGATTTCAGACCGTCTCCATTATTTCGACAGAACTTCAAACCGTTAGGTTATCACATAATTTATACATCCAACACCCTAAATAATTCAATAAAATAAATCTGAAAGTTTCATAACAACATTCACATAATCAAATTGGTGAAATATGAAAATGGATAGTACTCGACTGATCGAGATCTTTATTACCTGATATTATTATTACCTGAAATATGGAAATTTGTATGTGACATCCTTATTATCCGATATCAATATTGTTTAGTACTCCATACATCGAGAAACGACTCATAGACCTAAAAAAAAAACCGTATAGAATTAAAGAATCAATATATACATTTAAAAAAAATAACTCATCGTTATCCGTGGTTGCTAATTGTAACCGTGGAAATAACTCGTCGTTATCTGTTATCCCGCGTGGTAACCGTGGATTGCGTCGCGAACCGTGGATTGGCAAGATTTATTTAAGGCATTCGGTTCGGCGTGGTCAGGAGTTCCAAACCCGCCCGTCCTCACGGGGCAGTTGAGATGGGTGATAAGCGGAATGCGAATCGTTTTCGCTTTTCGCTCCTACTTGGATGCAGCTGGTATCCCAGCGCCTGTGGAGGTTGCCACTGTCTTGCAGAGAGAGTGTGGGGAAAGTCGAGAAAGAAACACGATATGGGCGGTCGAGAGAAACCCCGGTGGGGAAAGTGAGGACGCAGATGCGCCTCTCGGTGTCGGTGCCTTTATGGCAACTTGTTTCGAGTCAGCTCCGTTCTTCCAAGGGACAGCTCAGGATGATGTCTCGGAGAAGGATCTCGCACTCGTTCCACAGTCAAGTCTCCTTCTGGGAATGCTAGAAAGGAGCGGGAGGATCCGTATTCTCTTAGACCTCGGCACTGGTAAGCCACGGTCGATACCCACTGCCATGTGTATGTTCGAGCGAGGGGTTCGGAAGGTCATTGGCGGCTGGGGCGGGGTGGCGTGGCGGTTTTTGGGATAGGGCTCGAGAGGTTTTTGGGATAGGGCTTCGAATAAAATCCGAGGGGGTGGAGACCTCTCGGATGCTCTTAAGTTTTCCTCTTCGTACGGCGCTTGTGGCTCCTTTCTTGCTGGAGACTTCGTAGATAATGGACCATCAATGGTTAAAAGGAAAAATATAGAAAATTGGAGAAACTTAAGAGCCTGAAGTCGACCGCCCACGCTTTCATAAAAGTAAGTCCCACTCTCTCGTTCGTAACATGCATACATAATTTTAATTTGGAAGAATAATATATATATATATCTCTATATATATATATTAATGATAAATAACTCAGATATAACAATTTAGTTATGAAACTTACTCCTAAATTTTATATTTATTTCTTTTAAATATAATTTGTATTAAAAGGAAATAATCTTAAATGATTAAGTGAAAGCATGAGTTTGAACTCAACTTCAACATTCTAATTATACAATTTGGCATATGCATAATTAACTAACCCAAAAGTACAAAAAAATATATATTTCATTTATATATAAGTTGGTATGATTTACAACTAGTGTGCTCTATGATTTATAAGTCGGGGTTTCTAATTTTCTTTTTAATTTAAAACTCTAATTTCAAATCTATTTTTAATAATAATTACAATTATTATATTAAATTTATAATCACTACATTACTCAATTCAGAGCCCTCTATTCATCATCACAATAAAAAATCAGGTTTTGACTTTTACCTAGAGGTCACCTAAAGTCGAAACTCGCTCTGATACCATATGTAACAACCCCGATTTAAACATGCAATTAATTATATCACATAAACAATGAATAATCAACCCAAAAATTGTTTAACTAATCATCATGGAATTTTCAGAAACATGAGCAAGTCGACTTACCTGTAATGGTGTTTTTACTTACTTGAGACTCCAAGGTTGAATGCTAGATGAATCCTGTTGACTGCAACAAAGTTTTGGGGACAACTCTCCACTCAACCGTAGGCTCAGCGATATGTAAACTTTCCACAGCTGTCCACCCCCGAGCCCTCAATCAACGTACTACTGCCAGGGTATCCTTTGCCTCACCATACATTCACTGTGTCAACATGCAACTTAAGTTTTACTTAATTTAGTGCTCTCTTACTTTTTGTTAGCTTTACTTAATTTAGTGTTCTCCTAGTCTAACTTTCTTTTTATTAGTTTATTAGTTTAACTCTTTGTTAATTTATTTACTTTTGTTAATTAATTATTTCCTTAACTTTCTTTCTATTAGTTTCTTAATTTAACTTTTTGTTAATTTATTTACTTTTGTTAATTAATTCTTTCTTTAACTTTACTTATTGTTTATTGTTTTAGGACTCCAATTTATTATTTACCATTTTATTTAGAACTCTAGTTATTGTTTAATATTTTATTTTTTATTTATTTTTTATTCTCTTGACTATTTATTTATTTACTTATTTATTAAATTATATTATATTATTTATATATTATTTATTATTTTATAATTATTATGGGACATTGCAATTTTATACTTACTAATTCATTTTCCTTGTAAAAATAATTCTTCCTCTTCATTTTGTCCTTACCCCTTTCCATATTTCATTTCCCCCTTGCTAAATATCCCTTTTCTCTTTTAGAAATCATCCCCTTTGCAAAAACCCTTTTTCCTGAATAACTTTGCCCCTTCTCTAGCTTAAAAAACCCATTTCTATTACCAATACCCAAAACCTCGTTATCCTAATTCTAAATGGCCAAAACATATATGAGGTCCTATTTCCAAAATGCTTCCTTGATATTATTTAAACCTATTTACACATAGCTTTTAAAAATCCCTTTATATACATCCTCCAACCCCTTATCTTATTTAATAACTCATAGTTTAATTCCCCCCCCAACGCCTATACATAATCCTGGGCCCACTTACTATATATCTTGATCCCATATATATTAAATCCATTACATATTCCTCACTACATTATAAATCCCATTCACTTTATTATATTTCCGCTACTATCCTTTTAACCCCATATATTGTTTTATCTATAGCTTATATATTATTTAAATTACCGCTACAATTCTAACTCTTCATATTATATTAATTCTCTAACCATATTTCACTAACCCCGCTTTATAATAAGTCCTAGGTCCCACCTGTCAAAATCCCTTAACTTTTCAATCATCTTATCATTGCCATTTTGATTCAATTGCCTATATCCTCTTTTCATCACCTGACTGTATGGAGTTTAAATCCTCATAAGCTTGCAAAATAATTTGTTTCGTAACCCTCTCCCTTTTCTACATGCCATCACCATAATTCATCGCAATCCCGAGAAAATTACCGCCCAACCACTTTCAGATATGCGAAATCCATTTCAACTTGTGTGATAAAACCGCTTGTCCGCTTCCGTGTTTGCTTCCTGCAACCATGCGAAAAACTACCAATCCTTCCTCAATTTGCAATGAAGCCACTTATCTGCTCCTCCGTTGTAGAAGTATACAACCATTCCACTCCTCATTGTGAGAAAAAACCTTGAGCTATTGTTATAAGACATGTGCTATACTAAATTGCTATACCATTCCATGCTATGTATTAACTCTCCATTGTTTGAAATGCAAAAGTAAAATTCCATTACCAACACAGAATCAAAACATCCATAGTCTGGACACTTTCCATGTAAATCCCAATTAAAATGAAGCCATTTCTTGTTTCATTCAAACCTCTATTTCATTAAATATTGTTTTGTTTTGTAGGTATATCAGCATACTAAGAAATATGATAAACAGTTGATACTAGTTCACAACTATTTAAACCAGATTCTCGAGATTTAAAGCATAAGTTTCATATGCAGAAGGAAAATCAAGCTAAAACCAACAATACAATAGAGAAAGGATAATTTACACACTAAATTGGTTTTAAGAGGGTAAAAACATCTACAATAGCAACAACGAACTTGTTCAAAGCAACTTTCCAGGACATATGTTAGTCACCATTACATACATGTTACTGTAAAAAGGTAAAAGTAAAAACATAGCAGTCAAGGTAAAATAGTAAAAGTAAACACAGAGGTGGTGATGGTTAAATAGATCTGAAAACACTTTCACCAGTAACAATGAAGTTTATCCGAAGTAAAATTAAAAACAGTTAAAAGAACAATAATGTTAAAAGATGAAAACAGAGCAAGAAGGGACATTTTCCACAAATATCATGTTTAAGTCATAGTTTTTTAGAGAATATTGTGGCCAATCAGAAATGAATTTTGAAAAACTAGAGGAGGTTTATGTTCCTATGAGGCCAATCTAAAAAAAATTATCTCATGTTTTACACAGGTATTACATAATGAGAGATAAATGCACATCTTCAAGGCCCATTTTTCGGAGTGTGCAAATTTAGGTTTTACAAATATTTTTGAAGAGTATATTGTGAACAGCTAGAACTGAATGTTGGGAAAATGAGAGAGGTTTATCTCCACAACATATTTATCTATAATAACCTCTTTCAATTTTTACATATCTATCTCATATTGATACATATAAAGGTATCATTGGACCCCAATTTTTCATAATTTCTGGAGAAAAATGCACAAAGGAGATAGTTAGGTACTTGGAAGCCTCATCATCAAATAATAATTGCTATCAAATTCGAATTTCTCTTATTTTTTACCACCAATCCATAAATATAGTTCCAAATAAATTCATTATTTTTTAGTGTCCTTTATTTAAGTTCTATTTATCTAATACAATTTGAGATATTTGTAAACCAATCTTGATATTTTTTCAAGATATTTTAGTTTAGAATTTGTATAAATACTTCATCAGTTGAAGTATTGAGTGTGGATGAATTACTGAACATTTCTATAGCTGTACTATTATAAACCTGTGGGTTGTTGTACCAATTTCAAGTCAGCAGATTGTATTAAGGAAATAAAGCATCATATTACAGGATTCATGTGTTGGGCTACTACAGTGAAGTATATTCACTTGTTTCTTTGTCAATTTCTTATTTTTTCATCAATACTTAAATTTGTTCTAAATCTAAGTGATAAATCAGAAATTTTTATTTCAGAATATGTTAAAAGCACTCAGGTTTTGACTTATTATCATTTATATGTTTTCCATTGATATCTAGGTTAGGGAACCCTTAATTTCTCCCTAGTTTCGATTGACCTCTACCTTTTCATTCATAATTCGGATTTGAGAACCCTTAATTGCTCCTTTGTCTCAATCAAAACCATTTTCACCATCAGCCTTGAAGATCTGAAGTGACTCAGCTATCTTGCCCTGTAAACATTTCCCTTTAGAACTTGATCCTGATTTGACTGCTTGACACATTGACTCCATTAGCCCAATGGAATACATATCTACGTCTATCCATCTAAGTAAGTGATTTCACAAGAAAATCAAGTCAAAACCCAAACCAATTTACCCTACATAACTAGCCTAAAATAAAAAATAGTCAACAAAGATAAATCATATAGAGAGAGCCCTCTCTGAGCATTAGGAAGGCTAGATCCTAAGGCTTAAAAGTAGGTTTGTGGTTACCTTGGTGAGTTATTTCTTTAACCTTGAGAATTTATTGAGTGATAACAATATGCTCGAAATTGGTTTCATTTTTACACAAGCTTGAAAGATGTGGAAAAATTATACTTGAAACTAGTTTCATTTTTACACAAACTTGAAATAGAGACAAACTATGCATGAAATAAGTTTGCATGACCCCAACATGGTGACTCAATTTGAGGAACATGCCCCATAATGTTCATCTCATTCACCTAAGTATACTACCAGTTACTAATAGGTGGATGGAATGAAGGTTCATTCATGGGATGAAGTGAAATACATACTGGGATTTTACGAGATCTAATGAGAGACTCCAATTGAAAGGGGATTTGTTTCATTTTTTAATGAGCTTGACTCAATATAATAACTATGCTCAAACAACTTTTTTTAGTTTTTAAGGAGCTTGAAACAAGAGAAGGAACTCTGCTCCGAAGGCCTTCTCTCATTTTTTAAGGAGCTTGACACAAGACAAGGAACTTTGCTCCGGATACTTTTCTCATGGCCCATAAAAGGTTGTGGCTTCCAATAGGTTCTCATCATATGGGAGAATGACACTCTGGAAATCAGGGTCCAATGCCTCGTGTACATGACACACAATATCACTAACCAAATCATCACCAGACGTGAGCATGGAACAAGTGGACACATAATTGACCTGTGCCAAAGAATATAGCACTTGCATGTAAGAACCATTAATGGATGTTGGTTGATTTGGAGCCAGATTAGGACTAATGAACGAAAACTGAACAACGGTCACAATTCTTCGTTCATGTGGGAAACATGTCACATGAAAGAGAGATGAGAAAAGAGCTCCCATGACATAAGTATAGGCATGCCCAAGGATTAAGTTAATGTCCAAAGGGCCTTGGAAAACCATCACGTCATAGACAGTATTTCCTCCAAAATTAATTGGAAACTAAGGAAGGATCCCTAATAGTTGACTGGTTCCTCTGTTAAACGCTAACAGATTCTAGGTAATAGGCACAAGTTGCAGAGAATCGAAAGCTTTCCAAGTAGTTGAGGACATAATACTAACATATGTGTCTTAACCTATTATGGTGCTAGGTATAACCACATTATAGGTTTGTGTCGTGATCTCAAAGGGCACGTAAGAAGGAATACGATATCCTATCAGTCAAATCCAATCAAAGGAAGCAACCAGACTACTTGGAGGGGGTGTCATGGGAAGGGGTGAACTTCCCCCTTGTGTTATGGGAATGGGAGGATCACCCTCCTATACTGGGGGAATGAGAGAATTACCCTCCAATTCATGGGAATATGAAGAAACAAAAAGAAACTGAGTGGTATGAGGTTCACTCTCTATGGGAAAAGCACGATCCACTGGGGTGGAATCAGGTCAACCATTTTCTCAACCAATGGTTGGCTGAGAACGGTCTCACGTGATTCAATTTTAGAGAGATTTGGATTGACAAGGGATCATTTCTGATCAGTCACTTGATCAACTATCATAGGATCAGAGGAAATACTTTAGTAACTAGCAGGAAGACAGGGTTGAGAAGCAGTAGGGTTATCCAACACTTTTGAGGCTTTATCCATATAAGGACAAAGGTGAACGGGATGATTCCATTCACATAACCTACAGGGAAATTTGACTTTACCCTTTTTCCCATGGACCTATAATTACTATTTGATGGTTCATCACCAACATGATCTCCATAGGTCAATGACAAAGGCCGATTTAAGTTAGTGGACCATACTTATAATATCTAGGGAATTCTAGGACAATCCCTAAGAAGGTGATCACCCTAACATAACTTGCAAGGGAATTTGGCCTTGTGGGGATGAGTGGAAGGTTTTTCAACATCAGTTTCATAGGTATAAATGGTTGCCTAGTTTCCCCGTTTATTATTTGGCTTCTTCTTCTTCATCCTCTTCTTTTTTTTCTTAGCTTCCTGATTACTAGAATCCATACTTTCACCAGGCAAAGATGAGGAAGGGGGTGATTAAATATGCGAAAAAGGGGAGGGGAAAACATTAGGATCAACATGAGGTTGAAACTTTTAATGTGGATGTGAACTTAGTTGAGAAGAAACTTGGAAATTTGGAACCATGGGGGATGATAATGACTAAAATGGAAAAATAATTGTTAATCCCAGGAGGGGCAGCATTGGCATATAAGGAGTGAAAACATTTCAAAAATAAGAAAAAGGACCATGATTCCCATCTGAAGGGTTTCCTTTATTGGTAAACTGAGGAACTGTTTCCATCAGTGTCAAATCATGATCTGCTAAGGAGTTGTGCACGGGTAAGATGTTATTTCGCGAGCAGTAATTTTAAGAAATTAAACACAAAATAAACAAATAAAATGATGAACTAGGCATAAAGGATTATCGAGTATCTGTGAAATGCAATATACACCTTAGAAAATAAATGTACGAAGGACTTAACGTATGACAACCAATTTCCCCGAATGTTGTCTTCGGTGTATCACGTCTACAAGGTGGCCGAATCAGATACCTATGGTAGGTTTGCAACCTAGTGGTGTCTCCCAAGATATACACAATGATACATGGGATTCCAATCCATAGTATTTCTATCTAATGCATAATCGTTCGATGAGAGCACCCAAAATATACTTAGCATACATCAATATAATTCCATACGTGGGACAATATATCACCCCCGGATTGTAACACAGACTGTTAGCGACAACTCCTATGTTTAATTAGGTCGGAACATGTCTCTAGCCTAGATCTCTAATGTTTGTGTTAATTTCAAATGCTCCTTAGGTTAATTGGAGCTAATTTTAAGTTTATCTTGATTAAATTTTCTATTTCAGGGCTCACAACAATGTCACCCAAATACCTATAATGCAACTAGCATGAGAAAATGATTCTTTCATTCAATGAATGCTATCTAGTTTAGGGAAGAGTTTCAAATTTTCTTTCAATTCAATGAATGCTATCTAGTTTAGGGAAGAGTTTCAAGTAGTGATGCAACAAATAAAAATGGAAAAAATGAAGCTCTTCCTAACTAGATCACTTTCACTATCCCAATTCAAGTCAAAACATTCGAAGATGGAAGTTATGCAATGTAATCTATCCACAATTCCATTTTTTAAAACTATGCAACCGTAATCTGTGCACAATTTACTTTTTTCTTTTTTATGAATGAGAATGCATTCAATGAACTTTTCAATGGAATAAGAATCTACTTAATGCACTTTCCAATGAATGAGAATGCACTTAATGGACGTTTTAGCTTTTAATCGTTAAACAATGTAATCTAAGTCCAATGATATCTCTCAAAAATGAATTTTCAATGCAATTTGATCTAATGTACTTTAATGATAAGTAAAATTCGAGATGAAAATTAAATGAACACAAAATAAATTTCTTTTATGGTCTAAAAAGAAATAATAATGCTTAATCAACAAAAAATCAATGTTCCTTCCAAACACAAGAGAAAAAAACAATAATTTTAATTGACTCAAAGAATCAAAGACTCAACCAAAATTCAGTTTTACCACTTCAAATATAGGATGGATTTTTGCACACCACAAAGAAACTATTAGAAAAAAGAGAAAACTTGATGCACAAAGAGTAGGAGGATGACTTTAGAGATTAGGGCACACTAGGCATTTTCACAAAAACCCCAAAAACTCTCAAATTTAAGGATCAATGCTACTTTACATAGCAAAAACTGTGTTGACTGGGTCTTCAACACCACTTTAGACCCCCAAACCAATGTTGGCAATGCTATTTTGAATAGAAAAAAAAATGTTGGTCTACGAAACTGTACCAACGCGAGGAAAATGTGAAAGACAGGGTTTTCAATGTGATTGTATTTATAAATATCTGTGCTGGCAATTGGACTATGTGTTGAAAAAGATGCATTGGTCGAGGAATGCTTAAGAAAAGCAAACCAAACTAAAGAAATAACCTAGACCTAATACTCTAAAGAAAAAATCAAGCACTATGCATAAATATAGAGACTTAAACATACTCATATCTCAATGATCAGTTAAACTAATCAGAGATTAGCTTAGGAAAGGAAGGAAAAGAGGCTAAATCTCCCCAGTGGAGTTGCCAATTTTGTTTTCAAGATAAATCCCATCTACGGAAAGTGGTGATCTGTTTAGCCCTAAAGTGGGTCTAGAAACTTGAGATACTTTCTCCTGCAAATCTTTCTTGGCTAATATTCAGAATGTGACAAGAAAAGAGTTAGAGGTACCTTTTCCTAATGCTATTTTCGAACCTATTGATGATGACCTTGATCCAAGATCCTTTTAGGCTCACTCCTTGCGACTGGTGGCACATGAATACCTGTAGATGATCAAGAGACAACGAAAACTACAATCCAATACATAATAATAATTAAACATTAGCTATCTAGAAGATCAAGGAGTACTAGAATATTTGCATAAAATATTAGACAAATATAGAAATCAAACATCATATGTTTTATTGATAAATATGAAAGGAAGATCTTACAACCCAGGCCTTAATGTCAGAGGCCTCCCTTTGGTGAAAATTTGAGTCCTTCACCAAAGCTCTAAAGAAATACTTCTCCCAAATAACTTAGGCATTATCACAGTACGAGAATGTAAAGGGAATGATAATTCAAACCAACCCAACAATGACCAACTATTAGTGGAAGGATGGGGACCAATTTATAAAAAGGGAGAAGATGTTGGGATCCCATGAAAGGAGGAGGAAGGTCCACTTTCTAAGGGATAAACCCCCATGGATGAGACCAAAGATCTAAAATCAAAGAGCTTGACTCTATCACCATCTTTTAACAACCAACTCGCCATGTTAGAACTTCTAGAGGTCGAAGCTTCTCCTCCATTTGAGGAAACACCGCCAAAAAGGGATAAACGTGATTTTCCAAGAAATAAGGGCACTGGCAGTGCTAAGCCATTACTGTCAATCTAACATTAGCACGAGCATGAAAATAGGAAACATGTTGACCCAAAGAAATAGGGTTTCCACCAAGTTCCTTCAGTAATCTTCCAAGGCAGTTTTCTTTGAGTGTTTAGAGGATGTATTTACATATTTCTCCATGGTGGAAACATTGCACAGGGTCTGTCACGAGGCACTTCAGGATCAGGGACAAGAAGTGAGCATGGTGAGAAATTACTATGTAACACCCCTATTTTTGAGACATCATTTTATGCTATGTAACATCTCTTAATTGTGATATAAAACTTCACCAAATATGAAACTTACTTGAAATTCTATATCCTCACCAAAGAGAGATGTCACTCTAATTTTATTCATTTTCCAAACTATATATTGCATCTCTCTCATATTAGGATGATATACGTTATGCATCCCACCATAATTTCCTGACCCCTTGCATTTTCCCCTAAATTATGATCACCACACACAACATCCAACCTACCTACCTCCCATATTTTCCATTGAACCACCAAAATATGTTCCTTGTGTTGGAAATACTAAGAGGTGGGTGAATCTATGTTTCTTATCAATTATCATTTTACTAATCTTTCAAAACATTATAAATCATCAAAAAATCAAGAAAAGGATGCATAAGAAAATTGTCAAAATCAAAGATTTTATTCAGTATGTATTGTTTACAAACAAGATTTACCAGCTTAGATGCAAGGAAGTATAGGAATCCCCAAATATCAATATATGTAGAATAAGTCTATAGGAGTCTTCAATATCCTTTACAAACATTTAACCACCCAACCCTTGTTTCTACTACTACCTCTGCTGCTCTAGTTCACTTTTCCTAAAGTTGTTGTACTTATGTCCACTCATTGTTATTATTACATACTCTCCTGTCAATTTACATGGATACTGTTGTCTCTTATGGTGTTTTCCATAGTCAAACGACTACTCCCTTCAACTGCCAAAAATTACTCCCACTCACTTTGTTTACATATACTAGTGCCACTTTCAGATAGACAAAACACCTCTATCATGTACATTCAAACACTACATCTATATCCAGCCAAGAACCTAATTAGAATGCCATGAAATGATCACTTCCAATATTATTTCCTAATAAAGTGGCTAGAAGAGATCTTTCAAAGAACATGCAACTTCATTCAGTATAATTTACTCTAATATGCACATGTTCAGTATTGTAGTCAACTTCAAGGAGTTGACTTTTTCAATGCATCAATGATGACTTTTATGTTTTGTATGTCTAGATTTCTTTTGCAACATATATTTTGAATGGTTGTTTAATTAAAACACATGATGGTAAATTTTCAACCTTTTCTAGAATTCATAGTAATAATATCTAATGACAATGGTCTTCACCAATGCTGCTACAAGAATCTACTACTAAAGACTCACAAATCTCACAAAGTAAGAAAAAATTCATATGTTCTCTACCATCAAGCATATATCATATTAAATTTCATAAATATTGAGGTTTTATCATTTACTGAGGTTATTGTCACTGTTATATTAGCATATCATTGCTAAGGCAACACAATAGTTATAACCATCAATCAAATCTATCACAATCCAAATCTGGAAATAGATTAGATAATTGCTTCATTCAAACACTACATGGAATCCTACACAAAGCATGTTATCTCCAAGCCTCAAAATCAAGGTCGTGATTATACTGTCATTCAAATCCCTATTCCATGGTCACATATTTATCAAATGTAAGTCATGTTGTCAACATTGTAGTATTGCATGTCCTGCTAATATGTTGTAACTGTCGAAATCCTCACTTGGGGTCTCTGTTATGTTAATCCTTATGCAGGTTGCTGTTATACATTAAGAAATGGAATTGTTCTGTGCAGATCTGTCACTTCCATATTAGTATGATGTTGCTTCAAAAATTGATAGAATCGTCTTTATAATTGACAGATTTATTGTGATTTTGTAATCGCTTAAATTGGTTTCCGCAATTGGTAGAGTAGGTTCAAGTCTATTGCTTTAGAAAATTACAATTAGGAGTTCGAATCTACGTGAATTTTATACACCAATGGGGAAGGTATCCAAGACATATTCAACGATGTGTTGCTTCAAAATCCTCATCAAGTGTGTTTATGTCCATCGATGAAGGAACCAAACCCTAGATCTAAGGTTTCATCAAGCTGCATCATCTCATTGCATCATCTTGTGATAACCATTACCTCATCATATCAAGCTACATCATCATCATTGGTTCCAAGAGATCCAAACCCTAGGGTTAGGGTTTTATCCAGCAACTAGATGTTTTTCCACATCATCATCATCATGCACATGTTGCACATCATCTTATACTTTCTCGACATCATACTGCATATGTTGCTCTACATCAATGAAAATATATTGAAAACCTTCTCATTATTGTTCCGCACTCATATCAACTACTATCAGTTTCATGATGAGTACTACCATGTTTTTTCCATTGAAGCTTCCTATGAAGCTCTTTGTACCTCCCATATTTTCAATTGAACCACCAAAATCTTGTCCTTCTCATCGTTTCTCTACACTCATATCAAGAACTATCATTTTCTTGACGAGTACTACCATGTTTTTTCCATTAATGAAGCTTCCTATGAAGCTCAATGTTGGCTTAGATACTACTTAAGATAGTGAATGCCAAACCATGGTTCCTAAGAATAAGAATGAATTGCAGGAAAATATCAACAAAGGGGAGGAGGGAGGAATAGTTCAAAATGTTTGGAGGGGGATTCATTTGGCACTTGTCAACAACATACAAGTGTTCTAGTTCTAGTAACATCCCTTCCTCAAACAACCACATAGATGCCAAGAAAACAACAACACTAGTTAACTCATTAATTGCAACATCCAGTCGATTAAATTTAGTAAACGAGGTCCAAAGCATTGCAAATATATGATATAGTGTTTTGGAGAAAAAGGTTGTTAGAAAGAAGGAAACCATAGAATCAACCACTATTTTCTTTAATATCAAGGTTGTTAATTAAGAGGAAATATTGGAAAATGTTGTTATGGTTACTTATGAAAATCCCAAGGAAGATGGGTCTAAAGCATAAAGTTAAAAAGATCATTCCAAGTGGTGGAGGATTTTAGCTTGGACAATGAGAATAAAGGAGATAATGTACTTAGAGCCTTAATTGATATAAAGGGAAATGTTTTCTTAACGTCTCTTATAATTCATAAGATTCAAGGATACACTGGGAAGTGTGGTTCATTTTTGAGACGGTATTAGTCAATATGTCTGTGACGCTTAATGCAATTGTGTTTGTTTGCTTTCATAAACCATTTTTGACTTGATACTTGGCTTAAAATTCAATTATGGATACAAGGATCTTGAGTCTTGTCATTGAGATGGTATAATTGGCTATTATTTCCCCCTTTCTTGTTGTCCTCCATCGGTTTACACTTGGTGTAGCATTTTCTTCAAACAAGCTTGGAGTTGTTTGTTTCGTTACAGTTGTTTTAGAATACCTCATAAGGTAGTGTATTTATATGCTAATGGTTTCTAATAAACAACTATGGTTTTGAATTTATTAATGTCCAAAATAAAATAAGTATTATGATATTCCTATATATTTTAGGGCTAGACATAAATTCAAATAAGGATAGGGCCTCTAATAAATCAATAATACATAGAAGACATTATGAAGTTAAACTAGAAGGGAATGGTAAAATCTGTAAAGAGGATGAAATCAAGATTAAAAGATTATTAATGAACATTTAATTATAATGTATTAAAATTAAAAAGGAGTTTTCGGAAGGGGAAGACAAAGACGCCATTATCAATTTAAATTAGAAGGACATTATTAGAGCCATAGGGAGGAGGGAATGAAGAATAATAATGTTGTTAGTAGTATTGTTAGTGAATGATTATTAATG
Organism: Pinus albicaulis; assembly: GCA_034641835.2. NCBI lineage: Eukaryota > Viridiplantae > Streptophyta > Pinopsida > Pinales > Pinaceae > Pinus > Pinus albicaulis. The sequence goes on along the minus strand of CM076570.1, from coordinate 527,067,785 downwards.
AACATTTGATTATTATATATTAAAATAATAGAGGACAAAAAATCCATTATCAATTTAAATTAGAAGGAAATGATTAGAGCCACAGAGAGGAGGGAATGAAGAATAATAATGTTGTTAGTAGTATTGTTAGTGAATGATTATTAATGAACACTTGATTATAATATATTAAAATAATAGAGGACAAATAAGCCATTATCAATTTAAATTAGAAGGAAATGATTAGAGCCATTGAGAGGAGGGAATCAAGTATAATAATGTTGTTTTAGTACTGTTAGTGAATGATTATTAATGAACACTTGATTATAATATATTAAAATAATAGAGGAAAAATAAGCCATTATAGATTTAAATTAGAAGGAAATGATTAGAGCCATAGAGAGGAGGGAATGGAGAATAATAATGTTGTTAGTAGTATTGTAAGTGAATGATTATTAATTAAAACTATATTATAATATATTAAAATAATATAGGGTACGGAAGGAACCTTACTTTTACGGATTTTGACCACAAAACCTTGGGTTTAAAAGTCTCCAACAACCTCAAAATATTGGGTTTAAAGTTTAAAAGTCTACGAAAAATTTCTCTACATTTAAAAAAAACACATAAAGAAAAGAAAAATTTTAAAATAAAATTATAAAATGTTGTACTTTTCAATTAACTTCAAATAAACCCCAGATGTGGGTGTTTAAAGCAGAAGGGAGATGACAGGCCCAGCGTGCGCCACCTGGCTATGCCACATGGCCATGCATGGGCTCTGTCTGACCGCATTTAAATCAGCCAGGTACTCGCCTCACTCCCTCTTTACTACTCTCAGTCTGATATGCCACCCAACTTTCCTCTTAATGGCCATGCACTTCATAATTCCTCCATTTCCCTCCCGCTGCATTGGCCCCTCTACTATCTCAGAGCTGAGCTCTCGAATGCACAGAGGGAGGAATTCCAGCCTCATTTCTGCCTCACGCTAGCTCCAGATCTTCGCTATACCAACAGTCTCTACTACAGCCTCACACTTGCTCCTTAGCCTTTGGAATTTAGCCCCCCCACCCGTTCTATCACCCCGCTTCTGCTCACTAGCCTCCCAAACAACTTTGACTGCTCTAGTATGCCTAGAAGACATAGAATGCACTGTCGCCGAGGTAGTGGTCGAGGTCAGGCATCTAGTCCCCCTCTGTCCATTCGCTCGGAGTATCACTCCCCACCGCCTAAAGAGACTTCCACTCAATACCCTCCCATAAGCCAAGGTAGAGGAAGGGGTTGGGCTTCTCGACCTCCTTGTTCCATTCATCCCGAGTATTGCACTCTAATGCCTGAAGAGATTTCTGCCCAGTGCCATTCCACAGGAAGAGGCAGAGGATGAGGCCAGGCTTCTCAAAATCATCAATCAATTCACTCTTAGCCCTGCTCACTACTGCTTGAGGAGAATTCAGGGAAATTTCATTACAATTGTGCTTTGGACAAACCCCGTCTCATGGCCACCATTACAATCAGTTTCCAGGAAGAAGCCTCTTTCTTTGCAAAGTGTAGCACCAGGAAAATAGCAAGAAAATTCACCATAGCCACTATGCCTCCGCAGCTCTCAAGGAAATCATAAGCTTTACCAGTCAAGCCTGATGCTAATTCCTCCATTAGTAATGGCAGTGATAGTAGTAGTAGTGGGAGTCCCAAATGGTTGGGGGAAGAACACAAGAAGGGTAGCACCAGTGCAGTTCACATTGCTACAACACCCGAACCAGCAGCCCATCAATCGAAGCCCATAGATGATTCCTCTGACGACTACAGGTGCCTCATTATGGAGGAGCCATCGCCTCAACAAAATGACACCTAGCATGGAGCATAACGACAACATGGAGAGGTATTTTTTCACTGTTTTGTTTATTTTCTATGTTAGCATGTCTTTCCAGAACAATTTCTCAACTTTTAAGTCTTGTTTGTATGAAGTTGGTTTCCCCATTGAGGGCAGTTGTTTCATGACAGGTTTCCCCTTCTGGGGCGGTCAATATTTTGTTTTTTTTACTTATAATCCCTCCATAATAGGCTATTATAGCAATTCCGGAGGCCCGACACATCCTTTACATTATGTTACATTAATATAATTTAGTCCAACTTAGAAAAAGGATTAAAAAATTAACTTCAAATAAAAAAATATATTACAATTTAAAGAAGTCATTATCAATTTAAATTAGATGGAAATGATTAGAAGGATAGTGAGGATGGAATGAAGAATACTAATGTCCTTAGTAGTATTGTTAGTGGATGATTATTAATGAACTCTTAATTATAATATATTAAAATAATAGAGAGTCCGGAAGGAACTTTTACTTATTGAGAAAAGATGAAAGAAATTTTCTTTGGGAAAGATCAAATGATAAAAAATGGTTTTATGGGTCCACAAATATACTTGAAGTGGTCCACTTTTTAATTCACTCTTCCAAAAAAAAATAAAAAAAATAATAATAATAATAATAATATTAAAATAAGAAGATAACTTCGAGTTTAAAAGTCTACGACAAGATAATTGGGGTCAACTTTTTAATTCACTGTTCTGCAAAAGAAAATTAATATTAAAATAAGAAGATAAGTTTGAGTTTAAAAGTCTGCGGCCATTTTGTTAATATAAACCCTATTGATTTCTAAAAAAAATTACCCAAAAGTATGTAACATGCAATTATTCGTTATAAATATTTGGGCTTTTTCAAGGAATTTTAGATACAAATATATGATTTAATACATGTATATATAAAAAAATATATGACAAAAAAAATTATTTTTCATTAATAAAATTGAATATTAAGATGAGGATTTTTTCTCTAAAAAATATTTTTCATAGTGCTAATGCAAGAAATGATTTAGGCCACAAAGTGTGGGATGAATCCCAAATGGATGAGAACGAATTTGAGTAAGAGCCAACTAAGTATATGAAAGGCCTTGGATTCGTCTACTTTAGCTATCATCACCTTTAGTTTCTTTTGTTTTCATAACATAACCTTTCATAGGAAACACCAATTGCCTTATGTATTTGGTGCATTTTAAGGAAGTTGATTTTCTATAGAGACACCTTCTTAGAGAGAATTTTTTTGGTCCTATATGAGACAATTTTTGTGATCATATTAAAGATGGTACATTAGTGTGATACTAGATGGGATTTTACAAATTTGGTAGGGTTGTCCATCTTTACAATAATTTTAATGAATCTGGTGTTGAAAATAGCCACGATTTTCTAGACAATTGAGTTGCCTCAAATACCTTTTCAATATCCACCTCAATGAAGTCATATCATCTAAGAAAAAATTCAGCTCATAACCCATATTGACCTAGGATCTTATCCTTTTGAAGTTGGTGTGTATTTATAAGAAATTCTCCCTTCCCTACCCCTACCATGATATATTGTTGATTTTTTAGTTCATCAAATCTAGGGAAGAAGCTATATATTCTACTAATGACATTGGTTTAAGCTTTTCTCTCTTCTTCAAAAATATTTTGGAAGTGAGAAACCTGTTTGAAATAAATTTCCTTCAAATGTTCGACCCCCAATTTATCTCCTCTATGAATTTTTCATATTAAGTTTATATTTTTCCCATAATTTGCATAAGAACAGAAATTATTTTTGTTTTCATCCCAAGTCTCAAGCCAAATTTTCTTACTTGTCAGAGACCATTCCTTCTCCTTACCCATAATTATATTTTTTTCTTTCATTTTCTAATTGGTAGCCCTCCTCCTTTCAAGAATCTAATAGGAATATGAATCGTTCAAGAGAGATTCCTGAGGTAAACAATTCTTCTAATTACCTTAATACCTTTCATCTTATCAATTTTTCTTATAACCATTGGATTACGAATTTATTAGCCATCTGTAGGTTCAAGTGGAGCTATATGGATATGGATTTTTGAAATGAGTTACTAAATGGGCCGTAAAAATTATTGAGGATTTGGATGAAGTATTCATCCATGAGACATTCTACATTCAATTTGTATAGAATTAGGGGAATTCTCTATAGCAAAGGCCACTTCTAGTAGGATTGGACTATGATCAAAATCTCATTTTTTTATACCCATAACCTAATTCCAATTGAATCATTTAATGTATCCTCATATATCAATATTTGTTGAGCCAATTTTCTAATTGAACCTCGCAAGTTATTTTGTTAGTTCATGTGGGTGTAATCTTGTAAAATCAATGTATAGTATGCCAAGTTGATCCAATATTATAATAAAATGGTTAAAGATAGTATATAGTTGGGTCGTTATCCTCCATATCTCAAATTCATTGAGAGTGAAATTCAAATATACTCCTAAAATTACTATCACTTTTCAAATCCATAGCTTAGAAAAAACGATTTCCCAATGAACCCAATGGTTCACTTGGCCACCAATGACTGCTTATCATGACACTCATTTTTGTTGTCAGTGGAGATCTTGTGGAATTCACACCACTTTCCTCCGTCTTTCTTCATCTTCGTGGTGACATTATTTTCTTGTGGTTTCAATGGGTTGTCCTAGGTCATTCGACCTTGTCTCTTTCCTTTTTTAGTGGTTTGGGGGAACTCTTTCTCTACTTCTCATTCAAAGATCTAAAGTTGCACTTATTTTGTTTATAGTTTTGTTCAATCTTGGCAGCATATCGGTATGTTGAAACAAGCGAGGATATTTCCACCGACTCCATTTCTTCCTGAATGTATTTGTGCATACAACCATGATACTTGAGTAGCAGATGTTGCTAAGATACTTTGATTCCCAACTTTGTACGTAGAGTATGTAAAATAATTGTGAGCTCATGCACATATTGGTCCCTTTGTTGTTTTAGTGTGTTCCAGTCTATGTACCTATCCTCCTAACTCCCCATTGGGTAATACTGTTCCTTCACAACATATCAGAAATATTTCCAAGAGGGAGCGAATGTAAACAGAGAGGGTTCCTCGACCCCTTTCTCAAAGTAAGTTTCGCACTAGTCCTTGATATCGGGGGAAACCTCAAACAATGAAAAGTAATCTTCTCCTTATCAGAGAAATTATCGACTGAAAAATAACCTTCCAAGATATTCAACCATTTATCTACAACATTGCATCTATTTTACCATTGAATATAGGGATATTACAATTCACTTGTACCTTGAAGGGGGTGGCTCCTCCAAACCAACTGTTACATGTAGATGTGTCAACGGTGGGCATCTATTGAAGGATCTGGGAAAATTTGTCCATAATCCTCTTCCTTTGTCACATAACTGCTTCTTTGAGCAACAGTTTGATATGACCTCCTTCTCCCTTGTCCTTATTTTCTTCCACCATTAGAGGTCATCAGTTTCACCAGATGAAATATTACAAAGGCTCTATCAATACAAGTCCCAACTCATGATACCCCAACCTCGTTGGGGATATGCCCAAAAAAAGGGAGAAATATCAGACCACTCTAATACCAATGATACAGATTTATGAAGGAATGAAATGAAATAAAAATATAAACAAAAGCACAAAGATATGACTGGAAAATAAATAAATTCATTAATAAAAAAGTACTGAAAAATGTTTACATGAAGAATGGAAATATACTAGCTCACATGGTAGCTTATCTTTGAGAAGAGATGTGGAAGCTACTTTAACTGAAAAGCAGTTTCCTCTGTTAGAAAACAAGTCAAAATTAGTCTAAGAGACCCAAAATTAGCAAAATATCTAAATATGGAGTGAAATAGAAGTAAGTGGAGTTATAAATCAGTTATAAGTAATTAGTAACTCTTACATGCAAGGTACTAACTAGTTAAGATCAACTAAATTGAAAAATAGGACTAAAAGCGAACTAACAAGGGGAGGAGAGAGAAACATGATGGCTAACTATAAAAATTTAGGGAGGAAGTGCATACTCACTCTGGGAAGGCGCATAAATGAAGTAGTATGAATTTATGGGGTGGAATTATCTATATCATACAAAGTTAAAAATACTACTTTTACGATTATGTTCCTAGAAATATCTTTGATCAAAGTACAGTGTAGGAGTCTTCAATCTCCTTTACAACCATTCAGCCACCAAACCCTTGTTGTTTCTACTACTACCTCTTATGCTCTACTTCAGTGTTGCTAAAGTTGTTGTACTGTTGTCCACTCATTGTTAGTATTCCATACTCTCCTGTAACTTTGCATGGCTACTATTGTCTCTTATGGTGTTTTCCAGAGTCAAACTACTACTCCCTACAACTTCCAAATAATTACTCCCAGTCACTTTGTTGAAATCTACTAGTGCCACTATCTTTAGACAAAACACATCTATCATGTGCATCCAAACACTACATCTATATCTAGCCAAGAACCTGATTCAAGAATTCCATGAAATGATCATTTCCAATAGTATTTCCTTATAAAGTGGCTAGAAGAGATCTTTCAAAGAACATGCAACTTCACTCGGTATAAGTTACTCTAATATGCACATGCTCAATATTGTAGTCAACTTCAAGGAGTTGACTTTTCAATGCATCAATGATGCCTTTTGTGTTTTGTATGTCCAGATTTCTTTCACAAAATACCTTTTGAATGGTTGATTAATTAATACACAAAATGGTAAATTTTCAACCTTTACTGGCATTCATAGTAACAATGTCTAATGAAAATGGTATTCACCAATGCTGCTACAAGAATCTACTACTGAAGACTCACAAATCTCATGAAGTAAGAAAAAATTCATAGGTTCTCTACCATCAATCATCTACCATATTAAATTACAGAAATATTGAAGTTTTATCCTCTACTGAGGTCATTGTTACTGTTATATTACCTTGTCATTGCTAAGGTAACACAATAGTTATAACCATCGATGAAATCTATCATAATCCCAATATGGAAATAGATTAGGTCAATGCTTCATTCAAACACTACATGGAGTCCTAAAAAAAGCATGTTATCTCAAAGCCTCAAAATCAAGGTCGTGATTCTACTATCCTTCAAATCCCTATTCCATGGTCACATATTTATCAAATGTAAGTCTGGTTGTCAACATTGTAGTATTGCATATACTGTTAATATGTTGTAACTGTCAGAATCCTTTCTTAGGGTCTATGATATGTTAATTCTTATGCAGGTTGCTGTTATACATTAAGAAATGGAATTTTTCTATGCACATCTGTCATTTCCAGATTTGTATGATGCTGCTTCAAAAATTGATATAACCGTCTTCAGAATTGAGAGATTGATTGTGATTTTGTGATCGTTTAAATTTGTTTCTGCACTTGGTAGAGTAGATTCAAGTGTATTATTTTAGAACGTTACAATTAAGAGTTTGAATCTACGTGGATTTTCGACACCAATTATGAGGGTCTCCAAGAGAGATTCGACAATCTGTTTCTTCAAAATCCTCATCAAGTGTGGGTTATGTCCATCAATGAAGGAACCAAACCCTAGATGTACGGTTTAGTCAAGTTGCATCATGCAGTTGCATCATGTTGTGATAAGGCTTACCTCATCATATCAAGCTACATCTTCATCATTGGTTCCAAGAGATCCAAACCCTAGAGTTAGGGTTCTACCTAACAACTAGATATTTTTCCACATTATCATCATCATCATGCACATGTTGCTTGACATCCTGCACATCATCTTATACTTGCTTGACATCCTATTGCATATGTTGCTTGAAATCAAAGAGAATATATTGAAAACTTTCTCAGTATTGTTCCCCACTCATATTCACTGCTATCAGTTTCTTCATGAGTGCTGCAATGTTTTTTCCATTGAAGCTTCCTATGAAGCTCTTTTACCTCCCATATTTTCCATTGAACAACCAAAATCTTGTCCTTCTCATCATTTCTCTACACTCGTATCCACAAATATCAGTTTCCTGATGAGTACTACCATGTTTTTTCCATTAATGAAGCTTCCTATGAAGCTTGATCTTGGCTTAGCTACTGCTTAAGATAGTGAATCGTAAACCATGGTTCCTAAGCATAAGAATGAATTGGAGGAAACTATCAACAAAGGAGAGGAGGGAGGAATAGTTCAAAATGTTTGGAGGGGACTTCATTTGGCACTTGTCAGCAACACACAAGTGGTCTAGGTCTAGTAACATCCCTTCCTCAAACAACCACATAGATTCCAAGGAAACAACAAAACTAGTCAACTCATTAAATGCACCATCCACTCCATTAAATTTAGTAAATGAGGTCCAAAGAATTGCAAATCTAGATATAGTGTTTTGGAGCAAAATATTGTTAGAAAGAAGGAAACCAAATAATCAACCACTATTTTCTTTAATATCAAGGTTGTTAATTAAGAGGAAATATTGGAAAACATTGTTATGGTTACTTATGAAAAGCCCAAGGAAGATGGGTCTAAATCATAATTTTAAAATGATCATTCCAAATGGTGGAGAATTTTAGCTTGTACAATGAGAATAAATGAGGTAATGTACTTATAGCTTTAATTGATATAAATGGAAATGTTTTCTTAACGCCTCTTAGAAATCATAAGATTCAAGGATACAATGGGAAGTTTGGTTCATTTTTGAGTCAATATTAGTCAATATGTCTGTGACACTTAATGACATTGATTTTGTTTTCTTTGGTAAATCGTTTTTGAATTGATACTTAGCTTAAAATCCAATTATGGATGCAAGGATCTTGAGTCTTGTCATTGAGATTGTATAAGTGGATATTGTTACCCTCTTTCTTGTTGTCCTCCATCGTTTTACCCTTGGTGTAGCATATTCTTCAAAGAAGCTTGGAGGATTTTTTTTGTTACAGTTGTTTTGGAATACCTCATAAGGTATTGTATTTTTGTGCCAATAGTTTCCAATAAACAAATATGGTTTTGAATTTATTAATGTCAAAAATAAAATAAGTATTATGATATTCCTATGTATTTAAGGGCTAGATAGAAATTCAACTAAGCATAGGGCCTCTAACAAATCAAGAATACAAAGAAGACATTACGAAGTTAAATTACAAAGCAATGGTAAAATTTGTAAAGAGGATGAAATGAAGAATAATAACGTTGTTAGTAGTATTGTTAGTGAATAATTATTAATGAACATTTGATTATAATATATTAAAATAATTGAGTGTAGGGATGGAACTTTATTTATAGGGATTTTGACCACAAAACCTTGGGTTTAAAAGTGGCCAACAAATCCAAAATATTGGGTTTAATGCTCTTAGGCAAACGTTTCTACATTTTTAGAAAAAATATAAATAAAAGCACAATTTAAAAAAAAATTTAAAAATGGTGTACTTTTCAATTAACTTGAAATACAAAAAAAAAAAAGATTACAATTTAAAGAAGTCAGTATCAATTTAAATTACAAAGAAATGAATAGAAGGATAGCCAGGATGGAATGAAGAATATTAATGTTGTTAGTAGTATTGCTACTGGATGATTACTAATGAATTCTTAATTAGAATATATTAAAATAAAAGAGAGTTTGGAAGGAACTTTTACTAATTGAGAAAAGATGAAAGAACTTGTCTTTCAAAAATATCAAATGATAAAAAATGGTTTTGGATCCACAAATCTACTTGAAGTGGTCCTCTTTTTAATTCACTCTTCCCAAAGAGGAAATTAATATTAAAATAACAAGATGAATTTGAGTTTAAAAGCCTCCGACAAGATAACTTTGGGCTCTACTTTTTAATTCACTCTTCCAGAAAAGAAAATTAATATTAAAATAACAAGATGAGTTTAAGTTTAAAAGCAATCTGGGTTTAAAAGTCTCCAAAAACTTCAAAACCTCAGGATTAAAAGTTTTGGCCTTTTTTTTAATTTTAAAAATATATAAATAAATACAATTTAAAAAAAATAATTAAAAAATGATATATTTTTCAATTAATTTCAAATAAAAGAAATGAGTTAATTTTTTTTTTGGTAATATATTAAAACAAAAATCATTATAAATAAAAAATATATAACAAATTGAAAAAAAATAGGGGCAAAAAGAACCATAGCATCTGGTTGAAATGAGACTAGGTCTAAATAAATAAAGAAATAAAAACTTAATTACCATATATTAAATGAAGAAATAGAAATTTAAGTACAATATATTAATATTAAAATGAAAAGAAGGAACTAATCAAACTTAGCAATCACCTATGGTTATCCTGTTACGAGAGATAAAAGAAGGCTCTCATATCAAATTACAAAGATAATCCCATTAGATAAATTAAATAAATAGAAACTTACTTAACTACAATATATTAAAGAAATAGAAACTTAACTACAATATATTAATATTAAAATGGAAAGAAAGAACTAGTCAAACTTAACAATGACCTATGGTTATGGTTATAAGAGGTAAGAAGAGCCTCTCATATCACATCACATCACAAAGATAATCCGTTATCAGTGTGGTCATGCTTTGTTAGTCTGTGCGAGTCCCAACAACAACAGTATAGTATAGTATAGTCATGGCGTCGTCTTCTTCTTTTGGCACATGGCAGCACCCCACCATGGGATCTCCCGCGGTTCCGCAGCGGAAGAGAGCGAGAGGAAGGCGGTGGATCCCACCACGACAATATCTCCAGCGGTTCGGCAGTAGAAAAGACCTAGGAAGGTGGTAGATCCCACCATGACAATATCTCCCGCGGTTCCACAGCAGAAAAGACCGAGAAAGGTGCTGCTTACCGGGGCTCAGCAGCAACAGAATGTACTGGGTGGTGATGCCATCCAGGGAGAGGCAGAGATGGATTTTTTACAGGGATCGGTTGTTGGAATATTGAAGAATTCCAGAATTAAAAATGGATAAATAAAACTTCCCCTCCACAACACAGAGAAATTAATTTCACTTTCAGAAAGCAGAGTTTCAACTCAATAAAAACAAATTTTTATTCCATAAAAAATGTTTACAAGTTCTTCCTCACTGCAGAGGGATTACAACTGCTGGACTGTTACAAAACATAGTTCCAAACAAAAAAAAAACTCTTCTCTGTCTTTTTAAAAAAAAACTCTGCTGTGAATTTTTCATTCACTGTCGCTGTCTATTACAAAAACAAAACAGCTCTCTGTTTTTCTAAAAACAAATATACACCGCTGTGTATATTTTAATTCTGCACTCTCTGTCTTTTAAAAAAAAAAAAATTTCACTGTTGTGCATTACATAAAAAATAGAACGACTCTGTTCTATATATATAAACAACATAAAAATTTACATTTATGTTCTATATTTATAAACAAAATATCTCTACCTTATTTAATGTAATTCATTGACTTAACAACCAAAATATCACCGCTTAAAAAAAAACATTTATGGCATCATAAATTATGCCTGCACCATTTAAAAATTTATTTATGGCGAATTTGGACATGGAGAAAGTGATGAATTTTCCGCGGCGGTGGTGATTTGGTGGTGCGCGGGTGGCACGTGGGCGGAGCCACCACACAGCGGTGGTTGCGGGGGCTGCCTTCCGCCCGTACACAGCAATTGGGGTGAGGCCCCACAGCAAATGATGGCTGTTGATTTTGGGTCAACGTGCGATCAGAAAGTAAATTGCGGGGGTTCCCCTTCCGTTAACCGTCGAGCGGTTTGAACTCCCGCTCTCCGTCGATCTTCACCAACCTACTGTCGGTTTAAACTTCTGTGCCGATCGACGATGTTGCCTGCAAACTGATCCGAGCGGTTGGAAATTACATTCCAACACTCCCTCTTAATTTCCACTGCTGGGTTTTCCTGCATACCCATGCATTTCCTGAAATGTTCAAAGCTTTTCTGCGCAAGTGGCTTTGTGAGGATATTTTCAAATTGATCCTTTGTTCTGCAATGTTGCAAAACTATTTCATCATTGTTAACCAATTCACGTATGAAGTGAAACTTGGTGTCAATGTGTTTAGTCATCTTATGAAAAAAAGAATTTTTAGACAATGCAGTAGCTGAGCTATTGTAACAAAAGATCATTGTCCATTTTACCTGTTCTTGATATAAGCTTCTCAACATTTTTCTCATCCAAACTGCTTGACACACTGCTGCTGTAGCTGCCACATATTCTGCTTCTGCAGTAGACAATGCTACAATGGGTTGTTTCTTAGAAGCCCATGAAATGGCTCCTGAACCCATACGAAAAACATAACCGGAAGTGCTCTTCCGATCATCAACACTTCCAGCCCAATCACTATCAGTGTATCCAACTAAATTTGAACATTCTGAAGTAGTATAAAGAATACCAAACCTTTTAGTACCTTTAACATACCTCAAAATTCTTTTTGTTGCTTGCCAATGTGCATCCTTTGGCTTTTCCATGAATCTGGAAATCAAACTAACAGCATGCATTATGTCCGGCCTAGTTACAGTCAAGTACATAAGGCTTCCAACTATGCTCTTGTATAAGCTAGGATCAAAATCCTTGCTGCTGTCCTCTCTGATGAGTTTTAATCCCATCACTGTGGGAGTGATTGCTGCTTTGCATTCATGCATGTTAAATCTTTCAAGAACCTCACTAACATACTTTTCCTGTGAGATAAAAATCTCATTTTAATCTTGTTCTACTTCTATTCCCAAGAAGTATCTCAATAAACCCATATCAGTCATTTCAAAGTCTTCCTTCATGACTGTTTTAAAATGTTCAATAAGATAATCATCATTACCTGTAAAACTAACATCATCAAAATACAAGACTAAAATCAAGATTTTTCCATCTTTTTCTTTGATGTAAAGGGTGGGTTCTCTCTCACACTTTTCAAATCCATTTTCCAGTGGATAAGAGTCTATCCTACTGTACCATGCTCTTGGCACTTGCTTCAGCCCATAAAGAGCTTTCTTCAACTTGCATACTTTATGCTCTTGGTCTTTCTTTTCATAACCAAGAGGTTGTTCAATGTAAACCTCTTCCATTAACACTCCATTCAGAAATGCTGACTTCACGTCCATTTGGTAAACTTTCCATTTGTTTTGTGCTGCTATGGACAGCACTGCTCTCATGGTTTCCATTCTAGCAACCGGTGCGAAAGTTTCCTCATAATCTATCCCATGCTTCTGTTTATAACCTTTGACAACAAGCCTTGCCTTGTGTCTCTCTATTTTGCCTTCAGCATTACTCTTGGTCTTGTAAACCCATTTAACTCCTATGACATATTTACCTTTTGGGAGTTCAACCAAATCCCAAGTCTTGTTTCTTTCTATGGCATTAATCTCCTCATCCATAGCTTCTATCCATTTCCTATCCTTGATAGCTTTTTCGAAATGAACAGGATCATCAACATGAAAATATAAAGCAAACAAAGAATTGATACCTCCATTTGTTATATCTTGTTCATAAATATCTTTCAAACTTCTGAATTTCTTACCTCTTTCATTTGATGTACAAATGCTTGAAGAAGCACTTGAATTTCCTCCTTGTGGTGTGCTTGGAGAAGCACTGTCATTTCTCCTCAACGGTGTGCTTTGTTGCTCTTTTGTTGGTGTTGCTGTTTGGGGATGTATTTCAGCCAACTCATCATCATTCTCATCATGAGATAAACAATGTTTAACATTTACTGTTTTCTCTATGATTCCATCCCAAGCTTCCTCTTCAATGAACTGAACATCCCTGCTCACAATAAACTTCTTGCTGGATGGGTTATATAACCTGTATGCCTTGGATTCCTCACTGTATCCAATGAAAATACATTTCTCCCCCTTGCTGTCCAACTTCTTTCTTAGCTGATCCGGTATGTGTGCATAAGCCACACATCCGAAAACCTTCATGTGTGTGACACTTTGCTTTGTGCCACTCCATGCCTCTTCTGGCACTTTGTTCATAACTTCTTTTGTAGGGCACCTATTCAAAATATACGCTGCACAATGTACAGCTTCAGCCCAATAATCATTAGGAAAATTCTTTGCCTTTAACATACTCCTCGCCATGTCCATTATGGTTCTATTCTTCCTTTCGGCTACTCCATTTTGCTGCGGAGTATATCTAGTTGTACACTGCTTTTGAATACCATTTTATCTACAAAACCGTAGAAAATCTTTAGAGATATACTCATCTCCTCTATCAGTCCTTAAGACTTTGATATGCAGCCCACTCTGGTTCTCAACAAGTGCTTTGAAATTGCAAAATTTTTCAAACACTTCACTTTTGTTTTTCAAAAAGTAAACCCAAGTTTTTCTTGTAAAATCATCTATAAATGTTAGCACATAGTGGCTGCTTGCAAGCGATGGAGTTTTCATCGGTCCACATACATCTGAGTGGACAATCTCTAAGGGTGCTTTTGCCCTTATGCTTTTCCCGGAACGAAAACTTTCTCTGTGTTGTTTCCCCAAGATACAACCTTCACAAAGGCTGTCCGGTTTCTCTATCAATGGTAAACCACTTACCATCCCTTTTCTGTTCAAAAGATTAAGACCTCCAAAGTTGAGATGACCAAATCTCAAGTACCATAACCAATTATCATCTTTTGGTTCGCTTTGGAAAGTCTCTTGTGCAACTGTTGCTTTCTCTTCACCATTCTTCAAATCTGCTCTCATTCTAAGAGGGAACATCCTGTTCATTGTCATCTTTACTTCAACAATACATTGTTTGCTGGGTGGTTTATCCATGATGGTACAAACATCATTATCAAAGAAAACATTATACCCCTTATGGACAAGTTGTCCAACACTTAAGAGGTTACACATCATTCCTGGAACATAATAAACATCTGCTATGGATTTCTTTGCACCTAATCTTGTTAAAACATTTACATCTCCTTTTCCCATAACAGAAACTTTGCTATCAGTTCCTAGTGTGACTTGTAACTGCACACTCTCATCTAACATGGAAAACATTGCTATATTTCCTGTCATATGGTTACTGCAACCGGAGTCTAGAAACCATAAATCCTGATTCTTTTTTTCATCCATATTACAAGCTAAAAACAAATTATTTTGGCTGTTATTTTCCTTAGTGAAATTTGCACTAGTTCTACTCGCCATTTCTTGCTGCTTCTTTCTACATTCATTAGCATAATGACCATATTTTTTACAATTGTAACATTGGACATTGGATTTTTCATACCTTTGTCCTTGAGCATTCTGCTGACCATTCTGCTGGCTGCTGCCTTGGCCGTGGCTGTGATTTTGACTGTTGCACCTTCCATGTGAATGTGAAGGGTTGTCTCTTCCACCTCTGTTTTGGCTTCTGCCTTTTCCTCTTCCTCTGCCTTGCCCTCTTCCTCTTCCGAAAGACATCTGGGTCTTAAAGGCATGCTCAAGAGATGAATTTTTACTCCTACCCAATCTCTGTTCATGAGTCATCAGTGATGCATGTAGCTTATCCACTGAAAACTTTGTGAGATCCCTAGTCTCTTCTATGGTGGTGACAATCACATCGAATCTTGAGGGTAAACTTCTCAAGAGTTTCTCCACAATCCTCTTTTCTTCAAGAGTCTCTCCATGAGATCTTATTTGTGTGACCATTCCAATCACATGAGTGAAGAATGAGTCAATATTATCTGACTCTTTCATACAGAGAGTCTCAAAATCTCTCCTCAGCAACTGAAGTTTTGCTGTCTTCACTCTTTCCATACATTCATAGGCTATCTTGAGAGTTTCTCATGCTTCTCTGGATCTCTTAGCTGCTGCTATCCTTGGAAACACACTCTCATGCACTGCTTGATACAAAAAGAGGAGAGCTTTGGAGTCTTTCTTCTTATTTCTCTTCAGCATCTCTCTTTCTGCTTGAGTTAACATATTAAACTCATGTTCATCTGCTGGTTCTTCAAAGCCTTCCTCAACAAGTTCCCATAAGTCTTGGGAGACAAATAATGCTCTCATAGTTATTGACCAGTAGTCATAATTTTTCCCATTAAACATTGGGAGATGGATATTTCCCATACCCATACCAGTGCTGGCTCCAGCCATTCTGCACTCTTAACTATGATTCAAAAACACTTGACTGTGTGTTTAAAATTAACTGACTTTTCTGCAACAGTAACACTAAAATTGTATAGAGAAATATCTTTGGATTCTTTTTTTACTGAGTCTTCACACTGCTGGAGAAGCTGTTGCAATAAAGAACTCCTTTCCTTCAGCTTCTTTGATCTTCAAAGAGCCTGGACTAGCTCTGATACCATGTTGGAATATTGAAGAATTCCAGAATTAAAAATGGAGAAATAAAACTTCCCCTCCACAACACAGAGAAATTAATTTCACTTTCAGAAAACAGAGTTTCAACTCAATAAAAACAAATTTTTATTCCATAAAAAATGTTTACAAGTTCTTTCTCACTGCAGAAGGATTACAACTTCTGGACTGTTACAAAACACAGTTCCAAACAAAAAAGAAACTATTCTCTGTCTTTTTAAAAAAAAACTCTGCTATGAATTTTTCATTCACTGTCGCTGTCTATTATAAAAACAAAACAACTCTCTGTTTTTCTAAAAACAAATAGACACTGCTGTGTATATTTTAATTCTACACTCTCTGTCTTTTAAAAAAAAAACAATTGCACGGCTGTGCATTACATAAAAAATAAAACGACTCTGTTCTATATATATAAACAACATAAAAATTTACATTTATGTTCTATATTTATAAACAAAATATCTCTACCTTATTTAATGTAATTCATTGACTTAACAACCAAAATATCACCGCTTAAAAAAAAACATTTATGGCATCATAAATTATGCCTGCACCATTTAAAAATTTATTTATGGCGAATTTGGACATGGAGAAAGTGATGAATTTTCCGCGGCGGTGGTGATTTGGTGGTGCGCGGGTGGCACGTGGGCGGAGCCACCACACAGCGGTGGTTGCGGGGGCTGCCTTCCGCCCGTACACAGCAATTGGGGTGAGGCCCCGCAGCAAATGATGGCCGTTGATTTTGGGTCAACGTGCGATCAGAAAGTAAATTGCGGGGGTTCCCCTTCCGTTAACCGTCGAGCGGTTTGAACTCCCGCTCTCCGTCGATCTTCACCAACCTGCTGCAGGTTTAAACTTCTGCACCGATCGACGATGCTGCCTGCAAACTGATCCGAGCGGTTGGAAATTACATTCCAACATTGTTCATGTTCCTGTTCCTTCTAATTCAGTGCAAGGAGGTGATATTTTTTTAATGTAATTATGTACCAGTTGTCAGTCATTGCAATTAGAATATGAATGAATATGTTGTTTTATTCATATTAAAAATCAAATGTTTTTAATATGTTGTTTTATTCATGTTTTTAATATGTTGTTTTTAACGTCTGGTTTAATATCCAGGTTTTCAGCTCGTCGATGTTCAGCAGAATCACGGTTTCGGTCTCTGTGCGCTACCTCCTACCTTATTCCCTAACGCATCGGCCAGCCTGCAGCATCCCGGGGCTCCGCAGCGGCAGAATGTACTGGGTGGTGATGCCGTCCAGGGAGAGGCGGAGATAGGCTTTTCGCAGGGAGCCGTTGTCTCTGACTCTGCCTCTGCAATGGCAACAATGTACAGAAGCCAACATGTTCCTGTTCCTGCTAATTCAGTCCAAGGAGGTAATTGTTTTTAATGTTATAACAATTAGAATATGAATGAATATGTTGTTTTATTCATGTTTTTAATACAGTAAAGTAACTTAATGTGTGGTTTAATATCCAGGTTTTCAGCTCGATGTTCAGCAGAATCCCGGTCCCTTCTATCCAGCAATGTTATTCCCTAGCGCTTCTATGCAGCAGAATCTAGCAATGTACTTATTCCCTAACCCTTTTATCCACCAGAACCCAGCAATGTACTTATTCCCTAACGCTTTATGCAGCAGAATCCAGCAATGTACTTATTCCCTAACCCTTTTATCCAGTAGAACCCAGCAATGTACTTACTCCCTAAAGCCTTTATCCAGCAAAATCCAGCAGTGTACTTATCCACTAACGCATCCGCCAGCTTGCAGCATCCTATTCCCACACTGCAACAACGTCCCCTTTGGCCTACACAAACCATTCCCACGCCTTGTACATCACCATCACCATTGCCCACCCTGCCCTCCAACATTTCAGCCTTCCAACCATCCGCCTTGCACCGTCCCATGCCCACCCTGCCCTCCAACAATATTCCAGCCTTCCAACCATCCGCCTTGCACCATCCCTCCAATATTCCAGGGTTCCAACCATCCGCCTTGCACCATCCTAATCCTCGTCTCAATCCTATGCCCACCGTGCCCTCCAACCGATCTGACACAAATACATCCAGCGTTCCAACGCTTTCTGCGTCGACCTTGGGCCATCTTAGGCCCACCTATCATACACAAATACTTCCAGCGTTCCAACGCTTTCTGCATTGGCCGCCTTGCAGCATCCTATTACCACCGAACCCTCCAAACAATCTTACACAAATTTGAATCATTGATTTTGAAATTATAGAATTTGTCATGATTCTATAGCATGGATTTTGAACAAATTCATATTCTTTTCTGGATAAGAAGCTTTCTACTTAATTGAATTTTCTGGAGCTTTGAATCATTGATTTTGAAATTATAAAATTGTTCAGGATTCTATAGTAATATGCTGGCATGGATTTTGAAGAAATTCATATTATTTTGACTGAATTATTTGAAGCAGCGCGCAGAATCTAAGAGCACACATGATTTTCTGGTAACAGCGCACATTTAGGGATTGATAGAATAAGTTAACACCTAAAAGCCACAATCCCAATTGCTTTTAGTAATTTTTAGGCATCTATGTTTATGCTTTATGTTGAAGTGTATATAATGTAGGATCACATGTTGTGATTGAATACCAATTAAGATGAGCTTTTTTCTAATAAGTCCAAATATCTGATATGGATTATTTTACATTTATTTTAAAATCTCATGTTAAAGGTAACTTCATTTGTTTTCTATAATTTTATTTACATAAAAATACACTTAAATTTTAAATTATCTATCAAATTGATGATTGAAAAATTAGATAACCTATGCCGAATTTAAAATGGTTAATATTTAACGGTTAAATAAAGAAACTACAAGTAAATACCCATTTTGTTTGTAAATAAAAAAAAAAAGTTATGCATTGTGAAATGAATTTAACTTGCACTCTCAATTGAATTTGACTTATATAACATTTTGCATATATGACATAACTATCTCCCTCTCATGCAACAACTTTTTAAAATTATGTCAACACCAATGGGATGATTTTGTTAATATTAACCCCTATTCATTTCTAAAACAAATCACCTAAAAATATCTAACATGCAATTATTGGGAATGTATAAATATTTGCCTTTTTTCAAGGATTTTTAAAACTAAATATATGATTTAATATATGTATATATATAAACAAATGTTTATTTTTCATTAATAAAATTGAATATTAAGATGAAGATTTTTTCTCAAATAAATATTTTTCATAGTGCTAATGCAAGCAATTATTTAGCCCACAAAGTGTAGGATGAATCCCCAATGGATGAGAATGAATTTGAGTAAGAGACAACTAAGCATATGAAAGGCCTTGGATAGGTCTACTTTAGCTATCATCACCTTTTGTTTCTTTGGTTTTCATAGCATAACCTTTCGTAGGAAACACCAATTTCCTTATGTATTTGGTGCAATTTAAGGAATTTAATCTGCTATAGAGACACCTTCTTAGAGAGAACTGTTTGGGTCCTATATAAGATGATTTTTGTGATCATATTAAAGATGGTACATTAGTGTGATACTAGATGGGACTTTAAAAAGCTGATAGGGTTGTCCATCTTTACAGTAATTTATATGAATGTGATGTTGAAAATAGCCACGATTTTCTAGACAATTGAGTTGCTTCAAATACCTTTTCAATATCCACCTCAATGAAGTCATATCATCTAAGAAAAAATTCAGCGCATAACCCTTATCCTTTGGAATTTGGTGTATAGTTCTAAGAAATTATCCCTTCCCTACCCCTACCATGATATATTGATGATATTTTAGTTCATCAAATCTAGGGAAGAAGCTATATATTCTACCTGCAATGACATTGGTTTAAACTTGTTTCTATTATTTAAAAATATTTTGGAAGTTGGAGACCGATTTGAAATAAATTTCCTTCAAATGTTTGACCCCCAATCCATCTCCTCTATCAATTTTTCATATTAAGTTTGTAATTTTCTCATAATCTGCATAAGAACACAAATTAAATTTGTGTTTTCATCCTGAGTCTCAAGCCAAATTAGGTTACTTGTTAGAGACCATTCCTTTTCCTTACCCATAATTATATTTTTTCCTTTCATTTTCTAATTGGTAGCTCTACTCCTTTAAGGAATCTAATAGGAATATGTATCATTCAAGAGAGATTCCCGAGGTAAAGGATTCCTCTAGTTACCTTAATACCTTTCATCTTATCGATTTGTCTTCTGACAATTGGATTACCAATTTATTAGCCATCTGTAGATTCAAGTGCAACTATATGGATATGGATTTTTGAATTGAGTTACTTAAAGGGACGTAAAAATTATTGAGGATTTGGATGAATTCCTCATCCTTGAGGCATTCTACATTGAATTTTTATAGACTTAGGGGCATTCTCTATATAAAAGGGCACTTCTAGTAAGATTATCATCAAAATCTCAATCTTTTTATAACCACAACCTAATTCTAATTTAATCATTCAATGCATCCTCATATAACAATAGTTGTTGAGCCATTTTTCTTATTGAACCTTGCGAGTTATTTTGTTAGTTCAAGTGGGTGTAATCGTGGTAGACTCAATGTATAATATGCCAAGTTGATCCAATATTATAATAAAATGGTCGAAGATAATATAGAGTTGGGTCGTTATCCTCCATATCTCAAATTCCTTGATAGTGAAATTCAAATATACTCCTAAAATTACTATCACTTTTCAAATCCATAGCTTAGTAAAAATGATTTCCCAATAAACCCAGTGGTTTTCTCGACCACCAATGACTGCTTGTCCTGACACTCATTTGTGTTGTCAGTGGAGATCTTATGGAATTCACACTACTTTCCTCTGTCCTTCTTCATATTCGTGGTGAATTTATTTTCTTGCGGTTTTGAAGGGTTGTCCTAGGTCACTCAACCTTGTCTTTTTCCTTTGTTTAGCAGTTTGGGGGAACTATTTCTCTACTTCTCATTCATGGATCTAAAGTTTCACTTCTTTTGTTTAAAGTTTTGTTCAATCTTGGTAGTGTATTGGTATGTTGCACCAAGCGATGAGAATTCCAAGGACTCCATTTCTTCCTGAATATATTTGTGTATACAACCATGATACTTCAGCAACAAATGTCGCTAAGAGACTTTGATACCCAACTTTGTACATAGTGCATGAAAATTATTTGTGAGTTCATGCACATCTTCATCCCTTTGTTGTTTTTGTGTTTTCCACTCTATGTACTTGTCCTCCTAACTCCCCACTGGGTAATATTGTTCCTTGGCAACATATTGGAAATATTTCCAAGAGGGGCGACTGTAAACAGAGACAGCCTCAGCCCCTTTCTCAAAGTGCGTTTCCTAGTCTGCATAGTTAGCTTCCCCTGTGAAATCCCTTGAAAATTTGATGCACAATTCAGATTTTTATGACTCCATAGCCCAATGGACTAAGTTCACAGCTCTATCTGTCCAACCACGTAATCAATCAAAGCAAACAACCCTCATAATTTTCTATAACTACCCTAATATCAGCACTTATAATTATCAATCTAAATCATAAAAATAGAGAGAGCCCTCTCTGAGTCTAAGAAGGCTAGGTCCTGGACTCCAAAGTGGTTTGATCTTGTCATCTGTCGTTTGTTTTTTCCAATCTTACAAATTACGGAGTGATAACATAATGGCGACCATATTGGGGAGTGAGTTATTGAAAAATCTTAATATTTCATCAGAACTCAGAAACCCTAGTCAAAATATTATGTGATTCAAGTATGTTCCAAGATTGGTACCTCGTTGTTGGTGGTGGACAACAACCAGACACAAGAAATTTGAAATCATTCACTTAGCGACTCCACAGTTTTCAGTTGACCTAAAGACTCCATTGGTAGAAGAATCCAGATTGGTTGTGAATATACAGTGACCCAAATCTCTAACTGATTGAAAAGAAGGGTCCAAGAATACAATGCAGGTATGCTCCAATGAATAGAGATCACATTCCTAGATTCCCACACAAAATGCCTCAAGTAAATTAGCAAAGAAATCTTCCTACTTTTCAAATGAGAATGTTGATGATGCTTCGTTACATCTCATTAAATTTCATACACATTCATGGAAGTTGAAGGTTGAATGGCATGCAAATTACCTCATGAAGATGTTCATGGCAACATTAGATGGGAAAGTGAGGGAATGGTATGAAGGTTTGAACCATGGTAGTTTGTTTTCTTTAAAATATTTCCACAAGGTGTTTTATGAGAATTATAAAGCAAATTCTCCATATTTATCATTAGCTAAAAATTGGTGTGATCATTCTGTGAGGATCCCATACAATACCTTGTAAATATTGATGAAGATTTGGGAAATTGGCATCCTAAGGATCTCTTAGAAGAAATTCATGAATTTCATTCTCAAGTTAACTGTCATGACAACCAATAGAATTTAGTTGAAAATGAAAGCAATCATGAAATGAAAGAAGATTCGTAAGATCTCTCTGTGGGGACAAATGATAATTCATCTCCTTTTTTGTTTGAGGCTAAAGAAGACATTCAGCCTCATGATTAGCCTTCACAAGAGAAAGAAAAAAATTTTTGTTTAATCCAAACAAAACAAAGACTCCCTCCTCCTTGAACTGAAGAAGAAATCAATCAGATTCTAAGCATGCAGCCAACCTCTAAATTTTTATGTAATGAAGAGATTATTTCTATTTGTTCTACTACTGATTTATGTACTGAAGCATTTCCTCATGAAGAAACAGAAGACCAAATTGATATTGATGTTGTTCTACATTCTCAAGAAGGTCTATTTCCAGATAGTGCTCCTATTCATCAAAATGAGGGCCTTTAAATAGAATTCAGCCAACTCAGTCATGACATATCAGGTTTTCTTGAGGACAACATAGTGTTATATAATGAGGATGCCATGTCAGATGACCATGAAGAATGTGTAGATATTCTCTTTCAAAAGGATCCTGAGCATGAGAAAGTGGAACAAGGAGCAGCCCTAGACGAATTTTGTTATTTAAATCCACAGGGCCTGGTATTGTTCCAAGATCCTTTTGCTGGTTTCTTAGAATCATCTAAAGAAGGAGTATGTTATGCCAGGAATGGTTTGCTGCAGAGTTTAAGGAAAATTTTGAGCACTGTTGTTCAAAGGCAAGTAAGATGGGAGTGGCCCCTTTGATTTCATCCTACTAAAAAAAGTGTACAAGAATCAATCATGTAGTCATTTACTTTATTTGGTTGCTGTTAGTATGAATCTTTCGTCGTAAAAGATCACTTTAGCTACGCATAAAAAATAGCCCTAACATCGATTATGGCTGCAAAATATCTTTAAGTTTGCTGCACAAATTTAGATCTAAGCACAAAAGACATTAAGCAGATAAAATATAATGAGGCTCCATGCATCCAATAGATAAGACAAGAACAATGTATTTAAAAGAATTTTATATTATATTAAAGAATGGGGACACCTGAGAGGAAAACAAGAAAGTTGTTTTCCGATTCTCCTCAGTGGGATGGGTTCTTGAAAGTCCTCAGTGTTTCATATCTAACATTCCTCTCTGTTATGGGTGTAGAAAAATAAACATAGAACTCAATGGGAGCTCACAAAGCAAAAATGGAAAAATGGTGACCAAGAGTAGATACAAAGTGATCTAATGCAATGAAGGTGACTAATGAATGGGGAAAACCCTCCTATTTATAACAAAATATTAGGGTTATCTAGAACTCGGTGCATGAATAAAATATTATTAATCGAATTCTAGAAGCACCCTTTAGGAATATTTTATTATATTTGTTGGAGGGAAAAGGGTTCTTGACTTGGGTCAATTCTTTTATTTATAAATAATAAATAAATAAATGGTTTATTTATCATTTTAGGGAAGTGATGGGAATATAATTAAATAAATAATGGTTTATTTAATTATTTATGGATGATTTAGTCAAATTTAACTAAGAATATTATTTAAATAATGATTTAAATAACTTATTCTTAGTAAATAATTAAATAAATAAGGGTTTATTTAATTAATTTCCTTGTTTTGGGTTAAATATGACCGGGAAGTATAAACGAATAAGTTATTTCACGTGGTGAAAGAAATTTTACTTAGGGTAAAATTGGTCTTACATGGTGTACTTGGGTTCATCTAATGATAATGGGTTAGATGACCAAAAAATGGTGTAACAGATTGCCCCCCAATGTACGAGTGTTAGGAGCAAATCGTATGACCGAAGTACGTTGTAAGAGCTCAATCACTGGACAAGAAGAAGGAAATGAGAGAGAGGAATGTAAGGTAGACTAAAATGCTAAAGGACTAGACCCTGAGGAGATGAGACTTACAGGTGCAACAAGTCTCTAGTTTATGAAGTGGTACCTGTGCTAAAGGCAGTGGGGGAGGCATGCCTATGCCCGCCGAGACAAAGTACAAAGAATAAGGCGCCCGGAAAACCACAAAACGCAATAAGGAAACATGTGCTGGCCTAAACATGAGCCAGGTAAATAAAATGTTGAATCCCACATACATGCGATGCCTGGAATAATCATCAGGACTTATAAAATAAAATGGTAGTACATGAGATACAAATACACCCACATTCCCCCTACATGCGGGGAAGGGCTCGCAAAATCTGACTGATAGGTGAAAATCGAAGAGGCGCTGCAAGCGGCCGAGGCCGATATCATCATATGAGAGGAGCTGCATCAAGGGCGGAAATGAAGTCATCCGGGCATGTCGGGGGCTACCTGTAGGGCCACCCCCTCATGAGGGTTGAGACATCTCACACATGCCCGAGAATCACCAATAGCTGTTGTTGTGTCACTGGACCATCAAGTGTATATATCACGATCATGCTAGGAAGAGCTCAAACCAAGGTACACTACCCCCTAGACCTGGCTTCTGTAGTAAATGAGCTGATGTCGACAGAAGTAGGTCCACCATATGTGGGGCAATAAGGGAACCACAACTAAGGCACGAGGGAAAATAGTAGAGCGATGAACAAGTAGAAACTGATGATGATGGTGGAATGAGAGAAACGGAGGAGCGGTTGGACGAGTTCGCTTGTTAGAGAATAGAGGGTATGAATGGCTTGGCACCGACTGATACAATATCATGAGGGATAGTGGACAAGGGTACTGAAGGCCATAATGTGTGACACGAGAGAGGGACCAAGCAGGAAAGGATGGAGGACTATGGCGGGGTACAAAGGAACTTGGGATAGACTCCATGAATGTAATGGTGACTTGACTTGGATGCTCTAAGCAAGGGCGACTCAATGGTGCTGCCTCATAGGATGGGTCCAATGGGGGACCCTAAGAGCATGAGTACAATAGGGTAGCTCATGACGAAAATCAACACAAACGAAGATGAGTAAGGAGGCAAAGTGGTGCCCCAAGTACAAGTGTCATAAGTGAAGAAATTCGATTTTGAGAAGAGGTGAATAGACCCTTCATGGACAAAATGGGTCCTGGTGAAGTATCAAAACATGAAAAAATAACAGATACCCATTTTCATGCTCGGTGAGAGCTTTCCAACGGTGCTGACAGTGTGTCAAACGGGGCTACGGTTTGGTCGCAGCAGGTGAAAAAAAAAACAAGGGTTTTCTTCTAATAGGGCGTTTTCTCTCCAAAATCATTCATTTTCTTGTGTAGCTGTGGTGAATGTGGAGAGGAGAGAAGGCCCTAAATCTTGTAGGTAAGAGGCCTAATCCTAAGCTTTGTTTTTGATGGATTCAAATTGCAGATTAGGGTTTTAAATTTCAGTAACTGCCCCTACTTCCTCATTACGGTTGGGTCGCACTTTTTGGGGCAAAAGCTGCGACCTGGGACATAGGTTTTGGCCTGGAAAGTGCGACCTAGCCCAGGTTTTGCCCAGAAAGTGCGACCTATTAGGTGTGGGAGGTTTCAGTGCTGTTATGGGCTGAAATTCTGTTTTGGTGTAAGATAATGCAGTTTTGTTGATCTGGATGCTGAAAAAAATGATGTTTTTGTGCAAATATGGCAGATATACGGATAAAGTAGAGAGAGAGAGAGACTTAGGTACATTACGGACGGAAATCTAGGCGGATCAGGGTGTCCGCCATGCACTGGCTAGAAATGGGGTTCTGAAATTTTTGGAGAACCCTTTGATGAGGGCTAGAGAGCCCTTGTTGGCCCGGATTATCAGTTATTAGGATCCAGATCATGAGGCGTTTGTAGTGCAGGGGCACAGGATCGAGCTGACGGTCCAGGATTTGTATTTCTTGACTGGTCTCCCAGCATTAGGGATGGTGGGAAATACGCAGCCAGTGTTACCACGGGGGCGTAGCATTATGGAGTTTTTTGAGCGACATTGTTGACCAGGTGTCCGAGTCAAAGGGACTCGGATATCTGTTGGTGATCTAGAGAGGTTGGAGACCCTGGCAGTGGTCGCAGCAGTGTTGCAGATCTTGGATACCCAGGTGTTCCATTACATCACTGGAGGGCAGATGATGATTGTGGAGAGTGTGCTGAGTGGGACCTACTATGGGTGGGCCCAGATGATGTTGGTACCGGTGAAACGACAGTTGTCACTATGCAAGCAGCATGTGAATCATGATTGTGCCTATGGGATGGCGTTGTGCTCTTTCTTCTTTGAGAAGATCCCGACCCTACGACCTCGTATACAGTTACCTGATGGAGGTCCGAGAGAGCCCTGGATACATCGGTGGGGACGACTACTATATAGAGGAGGGGGAGGCGCGGTCGGACGGGTGTTCCGACCAGAGTTCTTCACGCATTGGGATTAGATGCCATTATATATAGACGTCTATCCTTATAGTGGGATAAGTTATTGGGGAGATCTGGACTTGCCTCTTCTGCCTGGTCGAGTGTGGGGGCCTGATGGTAAGTGACAAGAATATAATCTGTTATGTTTATTTTAGAGTTTTGTGACTAGTATACATAGTGATAATCGTGATGTTTTTTGGAATGCAGATATAGCTCCGGTAAAACGGGCTGGATATATGGGACGACCTGCAGTGATAGGAGCTACAGGTGCAAGTGGATCAAGGCCAGCGCAGAGGGAGGACATGGCTGCTCTGGTGGAGGACATTCGGCGTAGATGTGAGGGGATGCTAACCAGTGTATCGGAGCGTGGTTGGCAGGATTTAGACGACCAATACATAGAGTTATATATTGGGCTACCCTCGGAGTGGCGAGGTATCATGCGACGCATGGCGATGGACGATCAGGTTGTGCGTGATCTACGAGCTGCGGGGGCAGAGCCATTGGCTCGAGATCCTCTAGAGAGTGATTAGATGTAGGGAAGGTGGTGCCCCCTAGTGTCTATGTAGGGGTGAGTGGTGCCCCCCATTTTTGTAGTTTTGTTATTGTAACATGCTATGGGCATGTCGTATGTTTCAGAGTAGATGGACTCTAAAAACACATGTTATATAATATATATAATGTATATGCATTTGATTGATGGTGTTAAATGTTATTGTGTTGTGTGTGATAGATGCCAGTCTAGAACATGATTTGCGATTTGATCTATGTAGTGATTTTGATATCTAGGTATATGGCTAAATGTAATGAATCCAAATTCACGTATCAAAAGTTTCACTTGTAAATATTGTCTAAACAGGATAGGGTTATGTACACGATAGACACCATTAAGTTGTAAGACAAGAAGCAGGGAATCTAAATGAACATGAATATGGACGATGTGGTGAGAGAGGGCATCGGCTAGGAGACTATGAACTGCAGCATATTCGGCCTGGTTATTGGTGGCTTGACCAATGCAAACCCCATTTGCAAGAACCAGGGTATGCAAGGGGGTAAATATATCCCATGCTGCTGAAGCGAGATGACGGGAATAGCGATTGGCCCCATCGGCGTAGCCCAGATAATGTGTGGATGAGAGGGTCGATGTAAAAGTGTCATAAGACAAGATATGGGAGGGATGAGAAAAAGGATGGCAGCGTGAGTAGAGGATAGACATCCGTTGATGGCTACGGGAGGGAGAAGTTCGGGTAGGAAGTCTAGGACTCATAGATCGACGAGAGGGAGATGAATGATAACTATGGGATGAAGAGCGGGTACTCAGGCTGCGAAGGACATCGAAGGTACGGATGGTATGATCGTGATTAGGAGAGGGAATGGAAGGGTCAAGGAGACCATACGATGCTGTAAAGGTATCTAAATCATCATTATGGGAAGAGATGCGTAGATACGGGTTGTGACGTGGAATGACAGAAGAATAGGTAAAAATATGGTCAAAATATGAAGAACTCGTGTCTGAAGGAGAAGCAAGCAGAATAGGTGGAGTGGGTTTAGAAGGAATGTACTCCGGGGAGCGCACGGATGATGATAGGTATAGAAGGGGAGCGGCAGGGTCCGACATCTCAACATCAGGGGAAGGAATGTCAATGGTAGCAAGGGGATCTTCGAGTAGACTGGATGCATATTGAGCAAGGATGGGAGAGGAGGATTGATTTTGTTCGACTTCGTACTCGCGGATGACCTCTAAAGAGGCTCGGTAATGCATGAGGTGAGGAAAATGGTGAGAATAATGGCCATGGACACCACATAGAGCACAAGGTTTGTTGGTGTGAAGATTCTTTGGGTTCTTGGCTACGGATGAGGAAGAAACAGAGGTTTTAGGGACCGTAGATTTAGGGAATGCAAATTTAACCATGGGTTGGATACGGGGCAACTCAGGACAAGTATGGGTGGGATGACCGATACCATCACACAAGACGCAAGGCTTGGTAGGTGGAGGAGGGGTAGGGTCAGGTGCGATGGCCTTGTCATTGGATGCCCCCTTGTGAGTTTTTAATTTCTTGCCTGTAGCTGTCGCAGCATTAGGAGGGTTCTGCACAGAGGCTAGGGGCACTGTGGTGGTGGAAGCAGTGAAGGGAATCGGTTGTACTGGTGTCACAGCTATGTATGGTTTGGGGTGGCCTGGTGGGGTCTCGGTTGGAGGAGTAAGATACCATACTATAATTCCCAAGGTTAAATTAGGGAGGGAAAGGGTGGCCATGAAGGGAACCGAATAAATGCTTGGGGGGGGGGGCAAGGAAAGGTATTTGACCGGCGGGGTAATGACCAGGGGGGACGGCTCCCATATGGTGGAGACCTGAGGGAACTGACTTAGGAGGGTAGGGAGGTTCCTGAGTGTGATGGGAAGGGCCAGAAAAAGGTTCGGTGGACTGAAGCGAAGGGCTAGGAGCAGGAGGCGGGGGGCGAGATTGAGGTTGCTGACTAGCTGGAGCAGGTTGTGGAAGGTCAGCCTGAGACGATTGCATCATGCAAACATTTGCTAAGCTGGGGTCAGAGACAGGAGGAGGAGGATGACTAGGAAAATTTCCAAGCAAAGAGGAGTCTTTGTAGACGCCAGGGGAAACACCGGTCAAAGAATCAACAGTTGGTTTATTGGTGACAGTAGAGATGGTGGACTCCGGGGAGGTCTGAGATTTTGGTTCATGGTAGGTCAATTGGTCAATGGTGACAATCTTTCCATTATGAGGCAAGAAAATCTTGCGGTGGACTGCGGATGGGACGGAAGACATGGCATAGGTGTAACTATGCCACAAAAGAATATTGTAGTCAAGAGGGGCATCGATAACTTCAACGTCGACACAAAAAGTCTTGCCTGCAAGGGTGATAGGACAGTTACGGAAGAGGCCAATGGGCTGGGAGGCATGGTCATCCCATGCACGAAGGGTGATCGTGGAAGGGGCCAGTTCAGAAGATCCGAGTTGTTTCCAAACTGAAGCGGACATTACGCAGGTAGATGCCCCCTCATCAATAATACACTGAGAAACATTGGCATTTCGGATTTTGACAAGTATTTGGAAAGCAATCGAAGGAGGAAGAGGGGGATGGTCTAACTGATGGGCATCGAAAACAATCAATTGGTCATCAGCAGGATCTACAGCGCCCACGGAAGATAGTAGAGCCCTCTTTTGAGAAGGACACGACTGGAGGAGTTCCAGTGTTGAAATGGCAGCAGGAGATTGTGCCAGGTCATCTACTATGCTGTATGAATGGGCAGCCCAACCAGAGGCAGCATTTCGGCGTAATGGTCCCTTAGGAGTCTTTGGATGAACCTAAGATTTAGGCGGAGGGAGTTGTAAGGGACCATTGTGTGTCGATAGAGGCTATGTAGGACCTGAAGATGGAGACTCGGAGACAGACGGAACGGGAGGTGTGGAATACTGACGGGACCGAGTTTGAAGGTTGAGGTCGATGGGGAGAGGTGAGTCAACAGCCATCATGAGAATCTAGTAATCAGAGGAACCAAAAGGGGAAGGTTGAGTGGTTACCAAGGCATGAGGCGGTTGAGTGGCCACGAATCCTTGTGGAGGGAAAGGATCGGTAAACACAGTGGGTTGAGAAGTAGCTGGGGTGGGAGCGATAGTAGGGGAGGAGTGTTATCCTCGTACGGTGGCCTAAGAATCCCACATCTGCCGCATTTGTGGTAATAAGGGAAAATCGTGAGTGTAATGACCATAAACACCGCAACACGAACAGGGCTTCTGTGTGCGAAGTGGCCTGTCCAGCTTGGGCTGAGAACCTTGTGGCTGGTTGGCGGTGTGAGGATCAATACTCAAAGGGTTGGGTCCACGATTACACGGGGAAGATTGAATGCCTTTCCTCTTTCTTTTAGAAGGAAGAGGATTGGTCGCGCCCTGCTACGCAAATACTTGCCCTGCAGGGGGTAGTAAGTGCTGTGGCGGGGGTTGAGAAGGCAAGGGCATGAGAGGTCCAAATTCTGGAGGAGCTGGGACAGCAGGCTGTGGGTAAGGATAAGGGTTGGCATGGGCAGCAGTGAGGTAAGCAGGAGTAGGGGAAAAGGGAGGAGGTATGCTGTATCCTGGATACATGCTACCTGGAGGGGGAAAGGTGCTAGAAGTGTTGGCCCCTCCTCAAGGGAAACCATAGCCCATAGTAGTTTGGGCAGAGGTATGGGAAAGGGCTCCAACGATACCGTCAGCAGAGTGAGATGCCCCCG
Organism: Pinus albicaulis; assembly: GCA_034641835.2. Classification (NCBI taxonomy): domain Eukaryota; kingdom Viridiplantae; phylum Streptophyta; class Pinopsida; order Pinales; family Pinaceae; genus Pinus; species Pinus albicaulis. Next base: position 527,036,859 of record CM076570.1, on the reverse strand, counting down.
GGGCGTTAGTGCCACCGGGCTTGGGGAGGTCAGGAAGGACGGTATAAACATAACTAGATTGAGCATAAATAAGGTCATATTTCAAGTCTATTTGGAGGGCGGCTTCTTCAGTTTGAGGGAAATGGGAGGCGACATCTTTGCCAATGGGAGGTAAGAGAGAGCGAAGGAACCAATCCATATAAACTCGATCTTCAATGGGAGGAGCTTGACATAAGCTTCTTCTTCACTGCCATTCCTAGACATGAGCGGAAAGGCAGGTCGAAGAGGATTGACGGAAGGAGGTTAAAATCTCAGTACCTGTGTCGTATCAGAGGGGGAGCTGGAAATAAGATAATAAGACTTTGGAAATGGTTGCAAAAGTGGTATGGGAGGAGGTGGTCTGTTCAACATACCATTTCGAAGCTTCACCGGTAAGCGTGCATTGGAACAATCTAAGACGAATGGAGTCATCAGTAATGGAATGGGAGGAACACCACATATGGAAATATCGGATATGGTTGGAGGGATCTTCACTAGCAAGGCCTTCGAACTTGGGAATGTCGGAGGGGAGCTTGGTTGGCATAGCAAGCCAACTAACATCATGGTAGATAGGATCATTGATCAGCTGATTGAAGTCAGGGAGACTGAGGCCGACCATATAAGGGAGAAATGGGGTAGTCGAGGTAGGTCCCGTAGTGGTTCCACTGGAAACAGACACAGCAGTAGTATTGGGGTTGCTATTGGTAGTAGGCCCTGAAGTAGACATGGTGAGAGGGGGAGAACCAGGAGTAGGGGGAGAACCCGAACAATCATAGGAAGAGTCAGAGTGCGGACTCGGGGGAGGACTTTCTCGATGACGACGGAAAGGAGGAAGTCGACCAGGTGGAAACTGAGGCTGAAGGCGAAGAAGTCTCTGGGAGAGGCACGTTGGGGGGGCAATGATGATGCAAAGAAGAAAAATCGACAAGGGCAGGGAGGGAAAAAATCAAGTGAGGTCAAGGGCAGAGAGGTGTAGTGACAATTGGTTTTAAAGTCTTTGCCAGGCGGTGTTAACCAGGTGCTTCTTCACTTAGGGTTAGTGTGTGGCATGCGTTAATTTTAATTGTTTAAACCTAGACGTTTTGAGAGTAAAAGAAAAAGTGCGTTGCGTAGTTGAAAATAAATCTAGAGTAAATAAGACTAAAAGAATAGAAAATTAATAGCTACGAATGCATCAATCTAACCCAAGAAGGAGGGTCTCTCAAAACTAGTCTAAAAGAGGGAAAAAATAAGAAAATCACGCAAAAAGAGGCTGATAGATCAAATGTCGGGAGGGACTGGGATCTAAAGGAGAAATCTGCTGAAAAGTGGTGCAGAGAACAGCAAATAAGCAGACGCAAGGTTGCTGCTAAAAAGGAGGAGATCAGCTAAAAATAGAAGAGACAAGGCAATGGCCTTAGAAAAGAACCCAAACAAAATGATATGAGGTGATTTGAAAGGGAGAAGATATGATCTAAAGGGATCTGAAACAGAGGTATCAGATCTGGGAGAAATAAGGCTGAAACTCTGGAAATTCAGACTTATGAAACAGCAAAGACTCTCCCACAAAAATTTGAGGGTACTAGAGCCCTAAGGGGAAATATTCCCTCTTATATGACTAAATCAAATCAGAAACAGGTCTAAACAGGTAGAGACAGAGGCTGGAAAACCCTGACAGAAGCTTCAGACAAACCCAGAAAAAGTGCTGGAAAATTTGCAGAAAAAGTGCAGGTCGCAGGTTCTGACCTGTTTTCGGTCTAGGTCACATTTTTGGGGCAGAAAAGTGCATCCTCAGGCTCAGGTCACACTTTTTGGGCCGATAAGTGTGACCTACAGATCCGGCTCTCTCAGCGGCAGATTTCAGAAAAAATTGTCGTCTCAGCTACGGCTGATGTCTGTCACCTGCGCAATAAGGCCAGAAACACACAAAAGTTAAAAATTTGACTGTTTGAGGGTTTTAGAGGTGAAAAGCACCATAAAAATAGGAAAAACAGAAAATGGAAGAGAAACCCTAGGGTCTGAAAAAACTAGATATGCAAGAATATATAAAACGACAACGGTCGCAAAAGAAAACCCGTGTGGAGTCACCAATTGTTAGTATGAATCTTTCGTCGTAAAAGATCAGCTTAGTTGCGCATAACAAATAGCCCTAACATCGATTATGGCTGCAAAATATCTTTAAGTTATCTGCACAAATTCAGATCTAAGCACAAAAGACATTAAGCAGATAAAATATAATGAGGCTCCATGCATCCAATAGATAAGACAAGAACAATGTATTTAAAAGAATTTTATATTATATTAAAGAATGGTGGCACCTGAGAGGAAAAAAAGAAAGGTGTTTTCCGATTCTCCTTAGTGGGATGGGTTCTTGAAAGTCCTCAGTGTTTCAGATCTAACATTCCTCTCTCTTATGGGTGTAGAAAAATAAACATAGAACTCAATGGGAGCTCACAAAGCAAAAATAGAAAAATGGTGACCAAGAGTAGATCCAGAGTGATCTAATGCAATGAAGGTGACTAATGAATGGGGAAAACCCTCCTATTTATTACAAAATATTGGGGTTATTTAGAACTCGGTGCATGAATAAAATATTATTAATCGAATTCTAGAAGCACCCTTTAGGAATATTTTATTATATTTGTTGGAGGCAAAAGGATTCTTGACTTGGGTCAATTCCTTTATTTATAAATAATAAATAAATAAATGATTTATTTATCATTTTGGGGAAATTATGGAAATATAATTAAATAAATAATGGTTTATTTAATTATTTATGGATGATTTAGTCAAATTTAACTAAGAATATTATTTAAATAATGATTTAAATAACCTATTCTTAGGAAATAATTAAATAAATAAGGGTTTATTTAATTAATTTCCTTGTTTTGGGTTAAATATGACCGGGAAGTATAAACGAATAAATTATTTCACGTGGTGAAAGCAATTTTACTTAGGGTAAAATTGGTCTTACATGGTGTACTTGGGTTCATCTAATGATAATGGGTTAGAGGACCAAAAAATGGTCTAACAGTTGCATTGGAGAAAGGATTTCACTTAGTATATATATCATCTCCAAGTTAGGTTAGCGTAAGTAGGTGTGAAAATAAGCTCGTGACTTTGAGCATCTCTCAAAGATTAGTTTTAGATTTCTTTTCATTTTTAGATCAGTATGTTTCAGACTTTAGTTTCAACACAGTTCTGGTTTCACCATTCAAGTTTCCAAGGTGCGGGAGTATGTTCAAATTGATGGATTGCAATGGATAAGTTCAATTGTAGTTTCAGTTCATATTTCATTATGCTAATAAGTTGGTTGGCCAAGCATGTGGTCTATTTTTATCATTCAAAGTTAGGAGGAACAATTCAGCTAGTTTCCAGTCACTAAGTTTCCTAATAGATCAAGATGAAAGTTGTGGGATCAACCCAATGGATCAGGATACTAGTCTACGATGTTCTTGACACCTCTTGAAGGAGCTGTCATCCCTAGCTAGATCCACTATTAGACTCATTTATTTCATAGTATCATTAGGTTACTAATTATTTTCTCAGATCTTTCATACTTAAAATAATATTCCATGACTACCATTTATTTTCAGGAAAAATGGGAAAATGTCGTTGATAAGGTGTGATGGTGATCAAACTTCCTCATTCCATTTTTTTCACCAACTAGTGCCCCACCAACTAGACCTTCTACTTATGTTGTATACTACCTCAGCATCTGGAATTTTATTGACACTCACAACCATGTGCTCGAAATATTGTCATGGATGGCAAAGGAACAAAAATCAATAGCACCGAAACTATCATTAGGGAAAAGATAAAGAGAAAGAAAGCAAGAAAGAAACTGAAAGCTTCATTCTGTTTTAAAGAATTTGATTGGCTGCTAGTCTAAATGAACCTATAGAAAACATTATTTATATGGTTTAAATCCTGATTATAAATTCATATCCTAAATTTTTAAACCATAGCATTATATTCCCCGCCATTCATTTCCATTTATTTACATTTCATTCCCCTCTCTTATATTTTCATATATTTCCATACATTTCATTACAATCCCGCACATTCAAAATTTCTTTTCACATCGGTGAAATTCCAAAATCTTTTCATCTCCGCCTCCTACAAACCTTCCAAACGTGATATGCGATGAGGTGGAACCCTTTCACCCTCCACACTTCCTTTTCATTTCATTTCCCTTAAAAATAATTAAACTTTAACCTTTTTTTCCTTTCCGCTTTATCTTTCCATTTTACCTTTTTTCATCGCTATATCATTGTTTTAGCTCTGCCTTCCCATTTCCCCAATTGAGATTAAACTGGGGCCATTCTCCCTGACACGTCACCCTTTCCCCCACAATCCATCGAATTTTTCAAATTATAACTTGTTCCATTCTTCTAAACATTAAATCTTGCAATCACCGATATGCGATATCCATCACATCGCAAGATCGCACATTTTATAACTTATCGTTTAAAGCGCCCACAATGTATTTTGTTTAACTTGTGATGCTGTTGGCCCCACCGTAATACTCCACTCACCAATGTATGTTGTTCCTTCGCTACCATTCCCATTCCGTTTGCCACTTTATAAACTCATCTGATGCAGTGGGCTCCATCTCCATTTTACCATATCATCTTTTGCTAGTGCAAATCACACTTTGTTGGTTTTAGCATTTACCACATTGCCTAACCTATAAACTTTGTGACGTGCGGTAAATATAAACATTGTGATGTGCGACATGGGTGGGTCCCAATCGCATAGCATTAAACCCTCACGCTCATAAAAAAACCTAAGATTTGTGATTTGTGATGCAGTAGGTCCCACCTTACCTGCCACGTCACATCTCTCTCCCTGCACTTCACACTTTGCGTGTTTTAGAGTTTACCTTCCGCTGCTTATAGAAAAACATTCTGACTTGCAATTTAATCATAATCCTAATCCTAATCCTCGTCTAAATCCTATGCCCACCATGCCCTCCAACCAAACTTACACAAATACTTCCACCCTTCCAACGCTTTCTGCGTCGGCCTTGCACCATCTTAGGCTCACCCAGCGCTCTAACCTATCATACACAGATATTTCCAGCATTCCAACGCTTTCTGCATCAGCCACCTTGCAGCATCCTATTACCACCCAACACTCCAAACAATATTACACAAATTTGAATCAATGATTTTGAAATTATGAAATTATAGAATTTGTCATGATTCTATAGCATTGATTTTTGAGGAAATTCATATTCTTTTGAGGATAAGAAGCTTTCTACTTAATTGAATTTTCTGGAGCTTTGAATCATTTATTTTGAAATTATAGAATTGGTGAGGATTCTATAGTAATATGTTGGCATGGATTTTGAAGAATTTCAAAATCTATATTCTTTTGGCTGAATTTTCTGGAGCAGCACACATGATTTTCTTGTAACAACACACATGTGGGGATTGATAGAACATGTTAACACCTAAAATCCATAAACCCAATTGCTTTTAGTAAGTTTTAGGCATCTATATTTATGTTTATGCTTTATGATGCTGAAGTATGTACAATGTAGGATCACATGTTGTGATTGAATACAAATTAAGATGAGCTTTTTTTTAATAAGTCCAAAGATCTAACAATATAGATGATTTTATACTTATCTTGAAATCTCATGTTGAAGGTAACTTCATTTGTTTTCTATAATTTTATTTATGAAATCTCATGTTAAAGGTAACTTCATTTGTTTTCTATAATTTTATTTATATAAGAATAAACTTAAATTTTAAATTATCTATCAAATCAAGATCGATTGAAAAATTAGATAACCCATGCCAATTTTAAAATGGTTAATATTTAACCGTTAAATAAATAAAATACAAGTAAATACCCATATTGTTTGTAAATAAAAAACAAAAGTTATACATTTTGAGATGAATTTAACTTGAAATCTTAATTGAATTTGACTTATATAACATTGTGCATATATGACATAACTATCTCCCTCATGCAACAAATTTTTAAAATTATGTCAATACCAATGCCACCATTTTGTTAATATTAACCCTTGTTGATTTCTAAAACAAATTACCCAAAAATATGTAACATGCAATTATTCGGAATGTATAAATATTGGGGCTTTTTCAAGGATTTTTAAATATAAATATATGATTTAATACATGTATATATAAAAAAAATATATGATAAAAAAATATTTATTTTCATTAATGAAATTGAATATTAAGATGAGGAATTTTTCTCTAATAAATATTTTTAGACTTAATTGTAGGGAAAGTTTTACCAGCAATCCCAATTTAGAAAATTTTGGGGAAAAAACATCAAGAACCATTTTCAAGCTTTAAAAGGACCAAATTTTTTATCATGAACTTACTATGCACCTACATTCCATTATATACACATTGACACCTTTACAACGGTGCAATATTTTCCTCAATAGGAGCTCATATAACAAAGTTATCCCTCCTAGAAATTTACCTACAGTGATTAACCACCATAATTTTAGTTGATACCATGCCAACTCCAGTTACTCATGGAAAATGGGCTATCCATGTGGGGACTATGAAAAATACTCTATAAGGGTTAATTTATAACTCATGTTAACTATTGAATGGGTCAAATATAACCCCTACTTTGTTATTGGGCTACGTTAAGACTACGCCACTAGGAGAAAAATTCATCAAATTATAACTTCTTACATTTTGTTCCATAGTAGAGTAAAGTAGTTGAGTGTGGATAAAGATAACATAATAGAGGAGGTTTTTGTTTTGTAGCACTCCATAATACATAGGTCATAGGAAACTCTGTAGAGAGTTTCCTCTCATTTGTACTTGCATAATTTCCATTCTAGACAAAAGAGAGAAAACCAACCTCACCTTCTAGATAAGTTTTCCCCCATAAGGGTTTCCCATAACATATTTGCGTGTTCATTATGGTTTTTGTGATTGTATTTTGACATTCTTTTTTTCTACATAATAGCTATTGCCTGCATAAAAATTCAATAGTAATAAAAGATTTGGAATATAAAAGGAAGTAACCCTTAATAGTATAGACTTTGGTTTATTTTCATAGATATATTGTGATGAACTATATACTAGAATGTCCATAATGGTATATAGATCATATTGAGATGGAGAATACCACAAAAAAAATCTCCAAACATAGTATTTATGGTTCAGTATTTGACTCTTACACCCATGCAAAAATATTTAATGACATAAAGTCTATATGGTTCAATTGATTATGGACCATGGAAGTGAATATAATTCGATCTCAATTATTTTCATTAAGGTGCTAGCTTTGTCATTCAACCCTAATCACATCCCATATTATTTTCAATTGGGTAAACAAAGGTATTGATAGGTCTTTATTTGTGTTGAAGTAATGTTGTGTCACATTTGCTATTGGCCCCCATTGTGTTGCCTTTGTTGTTGGCCTCCATTTTTGAGGCATCATTCTATTTTATTTTATGTAACATCTCTCAATTGTGATGTAATACATCACTAAATATGACACTTACTTGAATTTATATATCCTCACCAAAGAGGGGTGTCACTCTAATTTTTATTCCTTGGCCAAAATATAGATTGGATCTCTCTATATGATATGTATCCCTCCATAAGTTTCTGATACTTTTCATTTTCTCCTAAGCCACTTATGATCATCACACACAACAGCCAATGTCCCTACCTCCCATATTTTCCACTGAACCACCAAAATATGTTGCTTCTGCTGGTAATACTAAGAAGAGGTGAATCAATGTTTATTACCAATTAGCATTTTATTAATCTTTCAAAAAGATATAAATCATCGATACATCAAGAGAAGAATGCATAAGAAAATTGTCAAAATCAAATCTTTTGTACATTATGTATTGTTTACAAAGAAGATTTACCTACTCAGATGGAAGGAAGTATAGGGTTCCCCAAGTCTGAAGATATGAAAAATAAGTTTGTAATAATCTTCAATCTCCTTTACAAACATTCAGCCACCCAACCCTTGTTGTTGCTACTGCTATCTTCGCTGCTCTACTTCATTGTTGCTAAAGTTGTTGTACTATTGTATGCTCATTGTTATTGTTGCTTACACTCATGCCAATTTACATGGCTACTTCTATCTCCTCTGTTGTTGTCCATACTCAAATTACCACTCCCTACAACTTCAAAACTTTTACTCCCAGTCATTTTATTTTACATCTACTAGTGCCAATTTCGTTGGAAAAAAGCCCTCTATCATGTACATAAAAACAATACATCTATATCTAGCCAAGATCTGGATTCAAGAGTTCCCTGAAATGATCACTTCCAATAGTCTTTCGTTATAAGGTGGACAAACAAGATCCTTTAAATAACTCACAAATTCATTCGGTATAAGTTAATCTAATATGTATATGTTCACAACTGTAGTCAACTTCAAGGAGTTGACTTCTTTCATCTGTGAATGATTCCTTTTTCCTTTTGTATATCGATATTTATTTTGCAAATTACCCTTGAAATTATTGGGTAATTAAAACACACAATGGTAAATTTGGAACTTTTACTAGCATTCAGAGTAACAATGTCTGTTGACAATGGTCTTCACCAATTCTGCTATAAGAATCCACTACTAAAGACTCGCAAATATCATGAACTAAGAAAAAATTTATAAGTTCTCTACCGTAAAGTATCTAGCATATTAAATTACTGGAATATAGAGGTTTTGTCATCTACTTAGGTCATTGTCACTGTTAGAATACAATATTGTTGCTAAGGTCACACAACATTTATAACCATCAAGCAAATCTATCAAAATCCCAATCTGGCAATATATCAGATCAACGCTTCATTCAAACACTACTCGGAGTCCTACACAAAAAAGTTATCTCCAAGCCTCAAAATCAAGGTGATATTGATTCTGCTGTCATTCAAATCACAATTCCACAGTCACAATTTTATCAAAAGTAAGTCAGGTTGTCAACATTGTAGTATTGCATATTGATTCTACTGTCATTCAAATCAAGATTTTTTCTGTCTTCTTCCTATATGAACAAAGATAATTTTTTCTGTCTTCTTCCTATATGAACAACTATTGTGTATTCATCACCATGTTGAGAGGGTTCTAAATTGGAATTTTTCAAAGGTTTCCTTAAATGAAAACCATAACTTTGCCCTAGTAAAAGGACACATGACACACCATAACGAGTTTTTAGAATGCCTCTTTGTATTACAAGAAGTGTAACACTTATGCAAGGAGATTAAAAAAAAAAATCATAGCCCAACCATCACTACAAGGAAAAAGACCATATAGAGGAGGTCATTGTACAAGCCCTTTTCAAAATAGCCGAAGAATCGATTTGTAGCTGAGGTCACTAGCGAAGATGAGCAGGTGGATGTTTAATGGATGTTTTTAAATTATTATTTTTTTCCTGCGTAGTGCAGTCAACTAGTTCAACTCGCACTAATGGTGATACACCTTATAAACTTATAGGATGCACCACAAATCGGTGTGTTCTTTTAACACCACAATTTTTTGTTGAGTTTGGTAAATTGATACACACCAAGAAAGTTATAGTGCATCTCATAAAATTTACTTCCCGGTGCGTTTGATTTTACCGAACACACCACATGTATAAATATGAAAAAAATCTAGCTCGATGTGTTAGTTAATGTGAATATTTTTTTTCCTGTGTGAAAAGGTTATTCATATGCACTAGTGTGAATTGTATGTCAACTCACTGCATCAAGAAATAATAAACCAATGTTTAAGCAGTGAATTTGGTAAATTGATATGCAACGAGAAAGTTTTAATTTTTATCGTGGTGCATCTGGTAAAATTTACTTCCTAGTGTTTTTTTTTTACCAAATCCACCACATCTATAAATATTAAAAAATATATCTCGATGCATTTGTTAACCTGGACATTCTATTTCGATGCAAAAAGGCTATTAATACGCATTGTTGTGTATTGTACATTGAGAAATTTATAAAAAAAAAAAAACAATGTTTAAGTGGTGAATCAAGTAGCTATATGCACCATTGTAAGTGCTTAGTGGGTTTTATAGTGCTTAGTGGGTTTTATGGTGCATCCTTTCCGGTTCTTTATTATTTTTTGGTGCACCAAGGATTGTTCCTTTTATTATTAAAATTTATATTTCCATATTTATAAACACATTTTTCATTTAATTAAATTTTTTCATGCTTTATGTATGAGGATGATGTATTTTACATATCAATCATGCAACAAATACATCAACAGACGGAGGATCAACAACAACGAGAGAAAATGGAGGAATAATACAATGTGGTTCAACCATGGGAGGCACAAGAGAGGGATCAAGATTTATATTCTTGCCATATTACTACATTGACCCAAGTTATCTTGAGGCATGTAGGCCTCCTTAAGTACTATGAAGGTGCTACATCCCTAAAGGGACACTCTGGGTTGTTGGCGTAGCTGATAAGTCGATGGGATTCCCACCAACACACTTTTTGTGTCAGTCCTAACATCTTGTATAGGCCCACTAAGGCTTGTCTAATCTTAGAGATAAAAACATGCCCACTTTAAATAATTTAATTATATATTTATTTTACATAATCTAAATAGGAAAGAAAAATGCATCACCAAGTCTATTATAAAGTCAAAAAAATGCCTCATAATCACCACCAAACTATTTATCATTTAATTTTTAGTCATAAAATATTTATTAATTTATCTTTTATTTATAATTACCAATCAAAAGAAAAGAAAAAACTCTTCCACTATCCATGAAGAAAAAATTAAAACATCTCATGCCCATGTAAGCCCATTTGTTTCTCTTATGGTCCATAAAAAGATGAAATCATTATTTTACTCATGCATATAACACCTCCCTGTATTTTACATAATGTTGCAAGAGTTGAAATTTAAATATAGTAAATATGAGTTTACCTCTCATGTCAAAAATTTAACCTTACATATTAATACACAATTTTTTCATTGTTAAAGTCCTCATAGATTTATCGTTAAATGATTTATATTGATTTGATATAAACCTGAAGAAAAAACATGTGAAATGATTTTGAATAAATTCATATTCTTTTGACTGAATTTGGCAGAGTCTAACAACCCACATGATTTTCTGGTAACAACGCACGTGTGGGGATTGATAGAATAAGTTAACACCTAAAATCCACAATCCCAATTTCTTTTAGTAAGTTTTAGGCATCTATGTTTATGGTTTATGTTGAAGTGTGTACAATGTAGGATCACATGTTGTGATTGAATACAAATTAAGATGAGCTTTTTTCTAATAAGTCCAAAGATCTAATATATATTATTTTATATTTATCTTGAAATCTCATGTTAAAGGTAACTAAATTTGTTTTCTAAAATTTTATTTATGAAATCTCATGTTAAAGGTAACTTCATTTGTTTTCTATAATTTTATTTATATAAAAATACACTTAAATTTTAAATTATCTATCAAATTGATCGATGGAAAAATTAGATAACCGATTTTAAAATGGTTAATATTTAACGGTTAAATAAAGAAACTACAAGTAAATACCCATTGTGTTTGTAAATAAAAGAACAAAGGTTATGCATTGTGAAATGAATTTAACTTGCACTCTTAATTGAATTTGACTTATATAACACTGTGCATACATGACATAACTAACTCCCTCATGCAACAACTTTTTAAAATTATGTCAATACCAATGTCACCATTTTGTTAAGATTAACCTCTGTTGATTTCTAAAACAAATTATCCAAAAATATGTAACATGCAATTATTCGGAATGTATAAATATTTGGGCCTTTTTAAGGATTTTTAAATATAAATATATAATTTAATACATGTATATATATATAATATATGACAAAAAAATATTTATTTTTCATAAATAAAATTGAATACTAAGATGAGGAATTTTTCTCTAATAAATATTTTTCATAGTGCTAATGCAAGCAATTATTTAGGCCACAAAGTGTGGGATGAATCCCAAATGGATGAGAATGAATTTGAGTAAGATCCAACTAAGTATATGAAAGACCTTAGATAGGTCTACTTTAGCTATCATCACCTTTAGTTTCTTTTGTTTTCATATCATAACCTTTCGTAGGAAACACCAATTGCCTTATGTATTTGGTGCACTTTAAGAAAGTTAATCTGCTATGGAGATACCTTCTTAGAGAGAATTGTTTTGGTCCTATATGAAATGATTTTTGTGATCATATTCAAGATGGTACATTAGTGTGATACTAGATGGGACTTTACAAAGTTGTTAGGGTTGTCCATGTTTACAGTAAGTTTAATGAATGTGGTGTTGAAAAGAGCCACGATTTTCTACACAATTGAGTTGCTTCAAATACCTTGTCAAGATCCACCTTAATGAAGTCATATCATCTAAGAAAAAATTTAGCACATAACCCATATTGACCTAGGATCTTATCCTTTTGAAGTTGGTGTATAGTTCTAAGAAATTCCCCCTTCCGTACCCCTACCATGATATATTGGTGATATTTTAGTTCATCAAATGTAGGGAAGAAACTATATATTCTACTTGCAATGACATTGGTTTAAGCTTTTTTCTCTTCTTTAAAAATATTTTGGAAGAGGGAAACTCATTTGAAATAAATTTCCTTCAAATGTTTGACCCCCAATCCATCTCCTTTATGAATTTTTCATATTAAGTTTGTATTTTTCCCTTAATTTGCATAAGTGCGGAAATTATTTGTGTTTTCATTCCCAGACTCAAGCCAAATTAGCTTACTTGTTAGAGACCATTCCTTTTCCTTACCCATAATTATATTTTTTCTTTCATTTTCTAATTGGTAGCCCTCCTCCTTCCAAGAATCTAATAGGAATATGAATCATTCAAGAGAGATTCCCGAGGTAAAGGATTCTTCGAATTACCTTAATACCTTTCATCTTATCAATTTGTCTTATGACCATTAGATTACCAATTTATTAGCCATCTGTAGATTCAAGTGGAACTATATGGATGTGGATTTTTGAAATGAGTTACTAAACGGGATGTAAAAATTCTTGAGGATTTGGATGAAGTCTTCATCCTTGAGCCATTCTACATTCAATTTGTATAAACTTAGGGGCATTCTCTATAGAAAAGGTCACTTCTAGTAGGATTGGAATATGATCAAAATCTCATTTTTTTTATACCCATAACCTAATTCCAATTGAATCATTTAATGTATCCTCATATATCAATATTTGTTGAGCCAATTTTCCAATTGAGACTCGCAAGTTATTTCGTTAGTCCAGGTGGGTGTAATATTGGTAGACTCAATCTATAGTATGCCAAGTTGATCCAATATTATAATAAAATGGTCAAAGAGAATATATAGTTGGGTCGATATCCTCCATATCTCAAATTCCTTGAGAGTGAAATAAAAAAATACTCCTAAAATTATTTCCACTTTTCAAATCCATAGCTTAGAAAAAATGATTTCCTGATGAACTCATTGATTCGCTCAACCACTAATGATTTCTTGTCGCGACACTCATTTGTGTTTTCAGTTGAGATCTTGTGTAATTCACACCACTTTCCTCCGTCCTTATTTGACTTCGTGGTGATATTATTTGCTTGTAGTTTCAATGGGTTGTCCTAGGTCACTCCACCTTGTCTCTTTCCTTTGTTTAGTGGTTTGGGGGAACTCTTTCTCTGCTTCTCATTCATAGATCTAAAGTTGCACTTATTTTGTTTAAATTTTTGTTCAATCTTTGCAGCATATTGGTATGTTGCGCCAAGCGAGGAGAATTCCATGGACTCCATTTCTTCCTAAATTTATTTGAGCATACAGCCACAATACTTGAGCAACAAAAGTCGCTAAGAGACTTTGATACCCAAATTTGTATGGAGAGTATGAAAATTATTTCTGATCTCATGCACATCTTCATTCCTTTGTTGTTTTAGAGTGGTCCACTCTATGTACTTGTCCTCCTAACTCCCCACTAGGTAATATTGTTCCTTCGCAACATATCGGAAATATTTCTAGGAGGGGGCGATTGAAAACAGAGAGGGTTCCTCAACCCCTTTCTCAAAGTACGTTTCCCGGTCTGCATAGTTATCTTTCCATGTGAAGGCCCTTGAAATGTTGATGCACAATTCATCTTTTTATGACTCCATATCCAAATGGACTAAGTTCATAGCTCTGTCTGTCCAACCACACAATAAATCAAAACAATCCATACCCCCATCACTGTAACTAGCCTAATATCAGCATTTATAACCATCAAGTTAAATCATAAAATTAGAGAGATACCTCTCTGAGTCCAGGAAGGCTAGGTCCTAGACTCCAAAGTGGATTTATGTTGTCCTCTGTCATTTGTTCTTGCCAATATTACAAATTACGAGGTGATAACATAATGGCGACCATACTGGGGATGTGAGTTATTGAAAAAGCTTAATATTTCATCAAAACTCAGAAACCTCAGTCAAAATATTGTATGATTTAGGTATGTTCCAAGATTGGTTTCCGATTTTTGATGGTGGAAAAACAACCAGACACAAGAAATTTGAAATCATCCACCTGGCAACTCCACAATTTTCAGTTGACCTAAAGACTCCACTGGTAGAAGAATCCAGATTGGTTGTGAATATATAGTGACCCCACTCTCTGACTGATTGAAAAGATGGATCCAAGAATACAACGTAGGTATGCTCCAATGAATAGAGTTCACATTCCTATATTCCCAAACAGAATACCTCAAGTAAATTGGCAGAGAAGTCTTCCTATTTTTCAAGATGAGAATGTTGATGATGCTTCGTTACATCTCATTAAATTTCATATAAATTCATGGAAGTTGAAGGTCGAATGGCATGCGTATTGCCTAATTAAGATGTTCATTTAAACATTATATGGGAAAGTGAGGGAATGGTATGAAGGTTTGAACCTTGGTAGTTTGTTTTTTTTTAAAAGATTTAAACAAGGTGTTTTATGAGAATTATAAAGAAAATTCTCCATCTTTATCATTAGCTGAAAATTGGCTTGATCAGTCTATGAGAACCTCATACAATACCTTGTAAATATTTATGAATATTTGGGAAATTTTCATCCTAAGGATCTCTTAGAAGAAATTCATGAATTTCATTCTCAAGTTAATTGTCATGACAACCAATAGAAGTTAGTTGAAAATGAAAGCAATCAGGAAATGAAAGAAGATTCACAAGATATCTCTGTTGGGACAAATGATAATTCATTTTCTCTTTTGTTTGAGGCTAAAGAAGACATTCAACCTCATGATCAGTCTTCACAAGAGAAAGAAAAAAATTGTTGTTCAATCCAAAGAAAATAAAGACTCCCTTCTCCTTTAACTGAAGAATAAATCAATCATATTCTAAGCATGCAGCCAACCTCTAATTTTTTATGTAATGAAGAGATTATTTCTATTTATTCTACTATTTATTTATCTACTGAAGAATTTCCTCATGAGGAAACAAAAGAACATATTGATACTAATGTTGTTCTACCTTCTCAAGAAGGCCTATTGCTAGAAAGTGCTCCTATTCATCAACATTATGGCCTTCAAATAGAATTCAACCAACTCAATCAAGACATAGCAGGTTTTCTTGAGGAAAACATAGTGGTATATAATGAGGATGCCATGTCAGATGGCCATGTAGAATGTGTATATATTCTCTTTCATAAGGATCCTGATCATGATAAAGTGGAACAAGGAGTAGCCCTAGATTAATTTTGTTATTTAAATCCTAAGGGCCAGGTATTGTTCCAAGATCCTTTTGTTGGTTTCCTAGATTCATCTAAAGAAGGAGTATGATATGCTAGGAATGTTTTGTTGCAGAGTTTAAGGAAAAGTTTGTTCATTGTTGTTCAAAGGAAGTAAGATGGGAGTGGCCCTTTTGTTTTTTCAGTTTACTAAAAAAAGTGAACAAGAATAAATCATGTAGTCATTTACTTGATTTAGTTGCATTGGAGAAAGGATTTCACTTAGTGTATATATCACCTCTAAGTTAGGTTAGGGTAGGCAGGTGTGCAAATAATCTTGGTACTTTGAGCATCTATCAAAGTTTAGTTTTAGATTTCTTTTCATTTTCAGATCAGTATTTTTCAGACTTTAGTTTCATCACAGTTCTAGTTTCACCATTCAAGTTTCCAAGGTGCGGCAATATGTTCAGCTTGATGGATTGCAATGGATAAGTTCAATTGTAGTTTTAGCTCCGATTTTAGTATGCCAATAAGCTGGCTAGCTAAGCATGTGGTATATTTTTATCAGTTAAAGTCAGGAGGAACAATCCAGCTATTTTCCAATCACTAAGTTTCCTAACAGATCAACATGCAAGTTGTGGGATCAACCCAATGGATCAAGATACTAGTCTAGGGTGTTCTTGAAACCTCCTTAAGGAGCTTCCATCCCCAGCTAGAGCCACTTTTAGACTCCTGTATTTCACAGTATCACTAGGTGACTAACTAGTTTCTGAGGTCTTTCATACTGAATATAATTTTCCATGGCTATCATTTATTTTGAGAAAAAATGGGAAATCCTCACTGTCAAGAGCTTCAAAAGAACCTATGTGCCTTTCAGTTTAGTATAAGGGGAAAATGTCGTAGATAAGGTGTGATGATACTCAAAATTCATTTCTTCCCTCATTCTATTTTGTTCACCAACTAGTACCCCACCAACTAGACCTGCTACTTATGTTGTATATTTCCTTAGTATCTGGAACCCTATTGACACTCACAACCATGTGTTGGAAATATTGTCATGGATGGCAAAGGAACACAAAGAAACAAAACTAGAACTATCATTAAGGCAAATATAAAGAGAAACAAAGCAAGAAAATAAAATAAAGCTTCATTCTATTTTAAAGGATTTGATTGGCTGCTAGTCTAAATGAACCTATAGAAAAAGTTATTTATATGGTTTAAATCCTAATTATAAATTAATATCATAAAGTTTTAAACCATAGCATTATATTATCTTCCATTCATTTCCCTTTATTTACATTTCATTCCCCGTTTATATATTTCCATATATTTCCATACATTTCATTACAATTTGGCACATTCAAAATTTCTTTTCGCATTGGCAAAATTCCAAAATCCTTTCATTTGCGTCTCCTACAAACCTTTCGAATGCGATATGTGATGAAGTGGGACCCATTCACCTACCACACTTCCTTTTCATTCCATTTCCCTTAAAAATAATTATAATTTACCCTTTTCTGCCTTTCTACTTTATCTTTCTATTTTACCTTTCTTCATCGCTATATCATTGTTTTACCTCTCCCTTCCCATTTCCCCGATTGCGATTAAAGTGGGGCCATTCTCCCTAAAACATAACCTTTTCCCCCACCATCCATCGCATTTCACAAATTATAACTTGTTCCATTTCTCCAAACATTAAATCTTGCGATCGCCGATATGCGATATCCATCGCATCACAAGGTCACACATTTTATAACTTACCATTTAAAGTTCCCACAAGGTATTTTGTTTAACTTGCGATGTGGTTGGCCCCACCGTAATACTCTGCTCACCAATGTATGTTTCTCTCTCCCTACAATTCCCATTCCATTCGCCACTCTATAAAATCCTCCGACGCAGTGGGCTTCATCTCCATTCTGCCACATCATCTTCCGCTAGCACAAATCGCACTTCGTTGGTTTTAGCGTTTACCACATTTGTTAACCTATAAACTTTGAGACGTGCGGTTAAATATAAACATTGCAATGTGCAACGTGGGTGGGTCCCAATTGCATGTCATACTTCACAACATTTAGCATTTAACCCCTGTGCTCATAACAAAACCTAATATTTTCGATTTGCGATTCAGCCGGTCCCACCTTACCTGCCACGTCACTTCTCTCTCCCTACACTTAGCACTTCACGTGTTTTAGAGTTTCCCTTTCGCTGCTCATATAAAAACCTTCTGACTTGTGATTTATGATGCAGTCAGGCCCCACCTTAACTACCACGTCAACTCCCTCTTCGCATCTCATCGTCAATTCCTTCTCTCTTATCATAAACTGTAAATATTGTGATGTGCGATATTTTTGTGGATGCGATGAAGTTTATAACTAAAATATACATAATTTAAAATCCAGGTATGTGATTTTTTACGTTGTTTTGTTTGAAAAAGGATTAAACATGGCTGAAAGGGCTTGGGTAGCAGAAATACACCAAGGGTCGAGTCAAGAAAGGAATTTTTACAAAATTGCTATGTTATAATGGCAGAAATGAAAAAGGTAGCAAACTCATCAGCACAATCACTAATCCATGAAAAGTGGCTTGCACTACACCATATTTGATTACTCAATGTCGATTTTCTGCAAAATAGAGCCAAATGATAGAGCCACCATTGGTTTCCTCTTCGTGGCCATGACAGCCACCTCCAAGCATATTGTTTGATCTTACGAAGAGCCATTGAAGCATTTGGATCCATGAAGAGCTGCCCATAATTAATTTTACATACGGTTTTTTTGTCAGAGATTTCTGATCAGGCCTTGCATGGCCACACTTGTCCATTTTCTGTTAAATTGAAATCAATGAAAGGTTACCAAGTAAGATAGGTAAACTGAATTAGTGTTTAGATAAATACTGCATGCCTTAGCAGTATCAACGGTTGGAAAATTGGACCCTATTGAAACTTGCATTGGAAGAAGCATTGGAACACTATAATTATTTGAGCTGGGCATCAATAATAAGAGACTGTTCACAGGATTCTTGAGCTATGTTAATGGTGATTTTTTTCCTTTGTATTTTCATGTTGTGCATCAATTTATCTGATTTGAAAACATAAAATTTAGATTAAGATTTTCTAAGAGGGCACCTTAATTATGTTTTTGTTTGTTATATTAACATTTTCCTCTGAGACCTGAATGCAAAATTCAAAGATGGTCTACTCTGCATTTATGTTGAACCTTAATCTCCTCCTCCTTTCCCATTTCACGCTACTAGTATGATCTGGTCTGCATATTTAGCTTTCCATGTGAAAGCCCTTGAAAAATTTAATGCACAATTCAACATTTTATGACTTCATAGCCCAATGGACTAAGTTAACCACTTTGTCTGTCCAACCACATTATCAATGAAAACAATCCATACACCCATCACTGTAACTAGCCTAATCTCAACATTTTTAATCATCAAGTTAAATCACAAAAACCGAGAGAGCCCTCTCTGAGTCCAGGAAGGCTAGGTCCTGGTTTGATGTTGTCCTCTGTCGCTTTTTCTTTCCAATATTACAAATTATGGGGTGCTAACACCACCAATGACTGCTTGTCGCGACACTCATTTGGGCTGTCAGTGGAGATCTTGTGGAATTCACACCACTTTCCTCTGTCCTTTTTTGTCTTCGTGGTAACATTATTTGCTTTATGTTTCGATGGGTTTTCCTAGACCACTCCACCTTGACTCTTTCCTTTTTTAGTAGTTTGGGGTAACTCTTTCTCTACTTCTCATTCAAAATCTAAAGTTCCACTTCTTTTGTTTAATTTTTTTTCATTTATGGAAACATATTGGTATGTTGCACCAAGCGAGGAGAATTCCATGGACTCCATTTCTTCCTGAATGTATTTGTGCATGCAACCACGATACTTGAGTAGCAAATGTCGCTAAGAGACTTTAATACCCAACTTTGTACATAGAATATTATTTGTGAGCTCATGCACATCTTGGTCCCTTTTTTGTTTTAGTGTGGTCCACTCTATGTACTTGTCCTCCTAACTCCCCACTGCGTAATATTGTTCCTTGGCAACATATCAGAAATATTTCCAAGAGGGGGCGAATGTAAACAGAGAGGATTCCTCGACCCCTTTCTTAAAGTACGTTTCCCAAAAGTCCTTGATATGGGGGGAAACCTCAAACAATGATAAAGTAATCTTCTCCCTATCAAAGAAATTATGGACTGAAAAATAACCTTCCAACAAATTCAACCATTTATCTACAACATTGCTTCTATTTTACCATTGAATATAGGGATGTTACAGTTCACTTGTACCCTGAAGGGGGTGGATCCTCCAAAGCGACTGTTACATGTAGATGTGTCATCGGTGGGAATTTACCGAAGGCTCTAGGAAAAGTTGTCCATCATCCTGTTCTTTTTCCACATAGGGCTCCTTCGAGCAACAATTTGTTATGATCTCCTTCTCCCTTGTCCTTATTTTCTTCTTCCATTAGAGGTCGTTGGTTTTGGCAGACCAAGTATTGCAAAGGCTCTATGAGTTCAAGTCCCAACTCCTTATACCCGAACCTCATTAGGGATATGTACAAAAAAATGGAGAAATATCAGACCAATATAATACCATTGATCCAGATTAATGAAGGAATGAAATTAAATACAAATATAAATAGAAAAAAAAAATATAACAGGAAAAAAAATAAACTCATTAATAAAAAAGTACTGAAAAATGTTTACATGCAAAATGGAAATATATTAGCTCACACGATGGTAGCTTATCTTTGAAAAGACATGTGGAAGCTACATGCCTTCTAAACTATTTTACATTGAGGCTTGAAGGCCTATTTATTATTGAGAAATAATTTAAAACCCTAAACATCCAAAAAACTAGCCCTAGAAGATGAAGCACCAAAAGTCTGTGGACCCCTTTAGGGTAAATTCATACATCAAATTCTCGTGGTCGTAACTTTGGACTATGATCTATGTTTGATATGTACAATACCTCATTAAAAATATCTCTTAAAGGAATATAAATTTCAACTGAAAACCCCAATTCCAATATATGAGTTTTCCCATTTTCCAAAAAAATGGCGTTTAAGGCCTCAAAACAACTTTGGAAGTCCATCATCTGAAAAAATACCAAATATAGTTAATTTTTCTACAATTAAGGAAACTAAAAGAAACAATAATGGAAGTTCAAGCTGAATAGGTGGGTGGACACCAATATCTACATGGATCATAGATCTACTTGGTGAGTGGATAATGATATGTATTCTTATTTGATATTTGAGTTGCATAAGATACCTTTTCTAAGGCCCTCATAGCTTTATTTTTTAAGTAAATCCCAAGTTACAATGTTATTATTGAGGAAATGTTAGATGAAAATTTTGAGTTTAGCAGGGAACATATGTTTCCAAAGTTATTTCCACTACCAACATGAAGTCATGTTAAAGCCTTCAATTGTCAAAATTTTGTAATGAAGCATAAATGCAGTGTCCACTCGAAACGTGAGATAGGGTAAACATTTATGCATTATATTTCCAAAAAATTATAAACAATATGAATAAATATGGAAATATTCACTCTCAAACATTTCATTTTGTGAGAGTTATAGATCACTACATAATCCTCATTGAGGTTCAAGAATATCCACGGAACCCATTGTTGATGTGCAGATTTCAACTCTTTCCCTATCACAATCTAATGAAGAATATAAAAACCATTTTATTTTACATTAAGTATGAGAGGTATGGGGAGTTTATGTTGATATTTATTTGCAATATGATGTTGGATTTTAAGCATAATCACAAGATCCAATTGTGAAAAAATACTAGACTAGCTACTTGCAAAACAAGAAAGAAGAGAGAATAAAACTACTAGGATTTTTATTTTATTTTTGGTAGTTTAGACTAATCTTAATCACCCACGGGTTTCGAACCGGTGACGTTGCAGACAGAGTGCCTTAACATTGCATGCCGTCACCGACTGCTCTACACCACGTAGGCTAAAACTACTAGGAAATTGACAAATGAACCAAAGGGAAAATTTGAATTACTCATTAAATATTATTATATATTATCTTTTAACATGAATAAATAGATAGACTCTCTAGGGGGGAAACCAATTCAAATTATGTTGGAATTTCTCTGTGCATGTAGTCACTATAACCCAAAAGCACTTTCCTTTGTTGGAAAACATGTCAAAATTAGTCTAGGAGACCCAAAATTAGAAAAAAATCTAAATATGGAGTGAAATAGAAGTAAATGGAGTTAGAAATGAGTTATAAATAATTAATAACTATTACATGCAAAATACTCACTAGTTAAGTTCAACTAAACTGCAAAATAGGAGTAAAAGTCAACTAACAAGGGGAGGAGAGAGAAACATGATGGTTAACTATAAAAAAAGTAGGGAGGAAGTGCATACTCAGCCCGGGAAGGCACATAAATGAAGTAGTATCAATTTATGGGGCGGAATTTTCTATATCATACAAATTTCAAAATACAACTTTTACGATTATGTTCCTAGAAAGATCTTCGATCAAAGTAGGGGCCATAAATATATATAGTTGAACTCCAAATTAATCTCATTTGAAAAGAGGATGGAACCTAAACTTGAGTGAATGGAACAATATTATTTTAGAATCAAAGAGAGACTCTTCCATTCCAAGATAAATAATTCTAGTTCTACCTTTGGAATTATTTGCTAATAAATCCTAGCCATGAAAAACATAAGGTTTTATAGTTCTATTCCCATCCATAATAGTCTCTTGATGAATAAGGATTAATAGATATAGGGTGTCCATTAATATTTTATGGTTAATGTTTTAGAGTGATTCGAAAAAACCTCGTAGTTTAGTGAGAGAATTTTCATAGTGCCTCTTTGGTAACGGTTAATGCTCTAAGAGCCTGAAAATGTGACATTTTCTTCCCTAAAAGAATTTGTGTGTTTGCTTGTTTTTTGGAAAGTTAAATGTAATATTTTATACCCATATAAGAGGGCTTGATATAATTTCCCTCTTAGTTATGCAAACTTCCATCTAAACCATGTGGGGTGAGGACTACCTCTTAGATTTCTGATGTAGGATATCTATTGGTTATGTCAAGGAAGGGGCGGCCAAATAAGTGTTGTGCTCTATATGGGTATCCCTAGGGAGGGATTCATGAGGGATCAAGAAGGGAGGGGGGGGGGGGGGATTGGGTACATAGAGATGAGAAATTGGAATAATTTTTTTGGGGTGGGGGCTCGAAAGCCTGAAGAAGATAAGAAAAAAGTGATTTCTAGCATCCCTCTTAGACATATGATCTTATGCATTAATAGAACCAAATTGGATTCCATAAAATTCAAAATAGGAAAGAGGAATGGGAGGGGAACAATCATTTTCTAAGTCTACATTATCAATTATCACCTTAACATTCTCTTGGATTGGTTGGTTGGACCTTATGACTAGCCTGAGGAAGGTAGATGAACATGTTTCTCACCTCATTTAGTAAAATACTTTTGGACAAAAATCTTCCCAAAATGGGAAGGTGTATTGCATTGAATCATTATATTAATTTTCATTCATGTAAACAAATTTAGAGTGCAAAATATAGAGGAAAAACTTTTTTTCATCCATGTGAATGATTTTAGAGTGGAGATTTTATAGGAAAAAACTTATAGGGAAATTTTAACCAACAATCCCAATTTGGAAAATTTTGGGAAAAAAACATCAATAATCATTTTCGGGATTTAAAAGGAACACTTTTTTTGGTCATGAACTTACTATGCGCATAGATTCCATTATATACACATTGATACATTTATAATGGTGCAAGAATTTTCTCAATCAGAGCTCATATAACAAATTTATGCCTCTAGGAAGTTGACCTATATTGATTGACCAATATAATTTGATTTGATACCATGCCAACCCCAGTTACTCATGGAAAATGGGCTATCCATGTGGGTACTATAAAAAATACTCTATATGGGTTGATTTATAACTCATGTTAACTATTGAATGGTTCAAATATAACACCTACTTAGTTATTAGGCTGTTATAACTGGGCCACTAGGAGGAAAAGCCATTCCATTATATTTTCTTGCATTTTCTTCCATAGTAGAGTAAAGTAGTTGTGTGCAGATAAAGATAGCATAATAGAGGATATTTTTTTTATTTGGCAGTCCACTAGCCATAGGTCATAGGAAACTCTATAGAGAGTTCCATCTCATTTTTACCTGCATTATTTCCATTTCAGACAAAAGAGAGCAAAGAAACCTAACCTTCTTGATAAGTTTCCCCCCATAATGGTTTACCATAACATATCTTTGTGTTCATTTATTTTTTGTGATTGTACTTAGATATCCTTTATTTCTACGTAATATCTATTGCATGCATCAAAATTCAATAGTAATAAAATATTTGGAATCTAAAAGGAATTAACCCTTCATAGTACATATTTTGGTTTATTTTCATACATCTATTGTGATGAACTATATATTGGAATATCCATGGCAGTATATAGATCGAATTGATGTGGAGAATCCCACCAAAAAAAACACAAACATAGTATTTAAGGTTCATTAATTGACTCTTACAACCCATGCAAAAATATTTCATCACATAAAATTTATATGGTTCAATTGATTATGGACCATGGCAATGAATGTAATTTAATGTGAATTATTCTTGTAAAGGTGCTACCTTTGTCATTCCACCCTCATCACATCCCGTATTGCTTGCAAATGGGTAAACAAAGGTATTGAGAAATATTTATTTGTGTCGGACTAACTTTGTGTCACCTTTGTTACTGGCCCCCTGTTGTCAAGATAAATACCCTCTGTGGACATGGATGATCTATCTAGCCCTAGAGTGGGTCTAGAAACTTGAGATACTTACTAATGAAAAGCTTTCTTAGATAATATTCAGAATGCGACAAGAAAAGAGATAGAGGTACATTTTCCTGATGCTATGTTCGAACCCGTTGATGATGACCTTCATCCAGGATACTTTTAGGCTCACTCCTTGCTACTGGTGGCACACGAATACTTGTGGATGATCAAGAGGCAACAAAAAATGTAATACAATACATAATAATCATTAAACATTAAATATCTAACAGATCAAGGATTACCGGAATATTTGCATAAAATATTAGACAAATATAGAAAGAAAACATGAGATGTTTTATTGATAAATATGAAAGGAATATATTACAACGCATGCCTTGATGTTGGAGGCCTCCCTTTGGTGAAAATATGAGCCCTTCATAGAAGCTCTAGAGAATTCATTCTCCCAAAAAACTTGGGCATTATCACAGTGCAAGAATGTAAAGGGAAGGAGAGTTCAGACCAGGCCATGAATGACCAGCCAGTAGTGGGAGGATGGGGACCAATTTATAAGAAGGCAGAAGAGTTTGGGAGCCCATGAAAGGAGGAGGAAGGACCACTTTGTAATGGATAAACCGCCATGGATGAGATCAAAGCTATAAAATCAAAGAGGTCAACTCTATCACCAATGTTTAACAACGAACTTTTCTTTGAGTGTTCAGGGGAAGTCTTTACATCTTTCTCCATGGTGGAAACATTCCATAGGGTTTTTCATGGGGCAATTTAGCATGAGTGACGGGAAGTGAGCATGGTCACAAATTAGTGTGTATCAGAGGCCCACTAAAGCATGAAGGAAGAACAAAGAGTGATGGATGAAATGATTTATGAACCAAGGAAAAGAACTTAGACCACCACCAGGAAACCTGCCAAACAAAACATAGTACAATACATGCCATATCTAGTATGAATATGTTGAACCGCATGAATTTTCACTATGCATCAAATAACATGTGAACCCACGGCATGGTTGCAACCATCCAGTGGATCTGTGGAATGGATGCAGCCATCCATATAGAAAGGATAATTCATAAAATCATGAATACTCAATAACTCCCGGTAGCTTGGATTAGAATCAGATGTGATCCAAATTCTTCACCCCGACCACAATTAACCCAATGTACCAATCTAACCATGTGAATAGATGTGTTGATGTCAAACGTGGTAGAAACCACATGATTACTGGCCAATGAGGAATACCATTAACAAGAATGAGAGAAACCACCAATAACGATGATGACCCTCAAGGTACAAAAAAAAAAATCTACAAGTGTGAATAAATGTGTTGAAGTTTAAAACTTGTAGAATCATTCGATCGAAGGAAAATGATGTGAACATGTCATTGAACACGAAGAAATTTCCATTGAGTCATGCAAGCTCAAAGGTACTGAAAATAAGTTTCTAAACCACCTTCCTGGATAATGAGCTGAAGTCGACAGGAAGTGAATCGTCAAAGGGGGCTCGTAATGATTCCCACATCATCGACACGAAACAAAAGATATCTCAAGATGATAGGAGTGATTCGGGATTGCAACAGAGAAGGTACGATAAGAAAAGGATGTTTTACAAAAAACACTTCTCTTGAACATATTGGTGACACGAGTCTAAAGTGTGGCAGCATTTGAATCACATGGGATTAGAGGTCATGGTGACAAAAAAGGTGATGAGATAGGAGGAAAATGGATTTCTCAAACTCACGAAGGAAAAATTATGAATGAAGTATATCTCCAACCTGACAAGAACTACAAATGTGTATCATGTTCAAGAGTGACAAGTTGCCCAAAATACACATAGGATTTTCACTTTCAATTTTACCCCGTTATTTCTAATGAGTACCTCTTTAATTTTTATAGACATTGTGAAGAGGACAACATATCATGAGCGTGTAAGTTCATTCTTTGAATGAATCCATCCTAGTAATTTCAACAAGCCCTGGGAAGGAGGAACTCGGTCTCGTCATGGTGACAAGTCTTTCATCATGTAATTTTTAACGAGTTTGGCAGAAGAGTAACTCGGCGTCTTTTTCATGTTTAGAGATTTTGGAAAATAAATAGGAAAGAAAACTCCATCATGTCCCTTTTCGTAGATCGTCTCCCGAATCTGAAAAGGTAGAAAATAATATATGAGAGAACTGCATGACCATGATTGATCAAGGTATTCTTGTTTCATACATAGTAAATCTCAGCCCAAAAAAGGAGTAAACGTATACTGAAACCATGTCAATTCATTCACTTTAACGAGTTCGAAATTACAAGTACTCGGTAATATTTTCATGTTTTGAGAGTCAGAAAAAGAGCTTAAATTTGACGATTCCTTGAGCAATGAGTGGTATAAAGGGTAGAAAATAGTTCCAGTGATGGTGGAACTCCTCAAAACATGTAAAGGTCCATAGGTTGGCTAACAAGACCACTCATTGCAGAGGTTCCCTGGGAAATGGTAAAAACAAGTGAAAGCGTATGATCAACCAGGCCAATGGTGAAAATCAAATGAAAAAACAAGGCTCATATGGTAAGAAATAGGCTAATAAAATGGAAATCACGAGAGGTAAAATGAAAATGGTTTCACTTTTACAGAATCTTGAAACATGGGAAAATATGCTCAAAATTGGTTTCATTTTAGCACAAGCTTGAAAGATGTGCAAAATTTATGCTTGAAACTAGTTTCATTTTTAGACAAGCTTGAAATAGAGACAAACTATGCATGAAATAAGTTTTCATACCCCCAACATGGTGACTCAATTTGAAGAACATGCCCCATAATCTTCATCTCATTCACCTAAGTATACTACTAGTTACTAATAGGTGGATGGAATGAAGGTTTAGTCATGAGATCAAGTGAAAGACTTGACTGGGATTTTATGAGATCTAATCAGAGATTTGAATTGAAAGGGGATTTGTTTAATTTTTTAACGATCTTGACTCAGTATAAGAACTATGCTCATAACAACTTGATTCGGTTTTTAAGGAGGTTGACACAAGACAAGGAACTCTACTCTAGATACTTTTATCATGGCCCATAACAGGTCGTGGCTTCGAAGAGGTTCTCATCATATGGGAGAACAACGCTCTAGAAATTAGGGCCCAATGCCCCTTGTATATGACACACAACATCACTAACCAGATCATCACCAAACATGAGCATGGATCAAGCGACCACATAATTGACCTGTGGCGAAGAAGATGCCACTTGAATGTAAGAACCATTAAGGGATGTTGGTTGATTGGGAGCCATATTAGGACTAATGAAATACAACTGATCAATGGTCACAATTCTTCGTTCATGTGGGAAACATATCACACAAAAGAGAGAAGAGATAAGAGCTCCCATGACATAAGTATAGTCATGCCCAAGGAGTAAGTTAAAGTCCAAAGGGCTTTGGACAACCATCATGTCATAGACATTATTTCCTCCCAAAGTAATTGGAAACTAAGGAAGGGTCCCTAAGACTTGATTGGTTCCTCTGTTAAATGCTAACAGTTTCTGGGTAACAGACACAAGTTGTGGAGAAACGAAAGCTTGCCAAGTAGTTGCGGACATAATACTAACATATGCGTCTTCATCTATTATGGTGCTAGGTATAACCACATTATAGGCTTGTACCATGATCTCAAAGGGCACGTAAGAAGGAAGACAATATCATATCAGTCGACTCCAATCAAAGGAAGCAACCAGAATACTTGTAGGGGGTGTCATGGGAATGGGTGAACTTCCCCCTTATGCTATGGGAATGGCAGGATCACCCTCCTGTACCGGGGAAACGAGAGGATTACCATCCAATTAATGGAAAACTAAAGAAAAAAAAAATCTAAGCGGTATGAGGTTCACTCTCTATGGGAAAATCATGATCCACTGAGGGTGGAATCATGTTAACCATTTTCTCAACCAATGGTTCACCGGGAATGGACTCATGTGATTCAATTTCAGAGATATTGGGATTGACAAGAGATGATTTTTGATCAGTCGCTTGACCAACTAGCAGAGGATTAGAGGAAATATTTCAGTAACCAGTAGGAAGACATGGTTGAGAAGAAGTAAGTTAATCTAACACTTTTGAGGCTTTATCCATATAAGGACAAAGGTGAATGGGATGATTATGTTCACATAACCTACATGGAAATTTGGCTTTACCCTTTTTCCCATGGACCTTATTATTATTATTTGATGGTTCATCACTAGCATGATCTCCATTGGTCGATGACAAAGTTTGATTTGAGTTAGTGAACCATACTTCTAATATCTAGGGAATGCCAGGACAATCCCTAAGAAGGTGATCACCCTAACATAACTTGAAAAGGAATTTGAATTTGCGGGGATGAGTGGAAGGTTTTTCAACATTAGTTGCATAGGTAGAAATGGTTCCCTGATTGCACCCTTTCTTATTTGGCTTCTTCTTCTTCATCCTCTTTTTCGTCTTCTTAGCTTCCTGGTTACTAGAATCCATACTTTCACCAGGCGAAGAGGAAGAAGGGGGTCAATAAATAGTCGAAGAAGATGAGGGGAAAACGTTAGGATCAACAAAAGGTTGAAACAATTAAGGTGGATGTGAACTTAGTTGAGAAGCATCTGAGACATTATTCAACCATGGGGAATGAAAATTACCAAACTGGAAAACCAATGGTTAAGCCCAGAAGGGACAACATTGCCACATAAGGAGTGACAATATTTTGAAGAGAAGGAAAAGGACAATGATTCCAATTTGAAGGGTTTCCTTGATTGGTAAACTCAAGAATTGTTGCCATCAGCCTCAACTCAAGATCCGCTGAGTATTTGTGCATGGGTAAGATGTTATTCCTCGAGTAGTAAATTTTAGAAATTAGACACAAAATAAATAAATAAAATGACGAACTAGGCATAAAGTATTACCAGGTATCCCTTAAATGCAATATACACCTTAGAAAATAAATTTACCATGGACTTAACTTATGAAAACCAATCTCCACGAATGTTGTGTTCAGTGTATCACATCTACAAGGCGACCTAATCAGTTACCTATGGCAAGTTTCCAACCTAGTGGTGTCTCCCAAAATATACGTGACGATACATGGGATTCCAGTCCGTAGTATTTCTATCTAATGGGTAACCGTTTGAATAGAGCACCCCAAATATACTTGTCATGCATCAATATACTTCCATACGTGGGACAGGATATCACTCCCAGATTGTAACGTAGAATGTTAGCGACAACTCCTACGTTTAATGACGTTGAAACACATCTTTAGCCTAGACCTCTAAATGTCTGTGTTAATTTAAAATGATCCTTAGGTTAATTGGAGTTCATTTTAAGTTGATCTTCATTAAATTTTCTATTCCAAGGCTCAAAACGATGTCACTCGAATAACTATAATGCAACTAGCATGAGAAAATGATTCTTTGAATTCAATGAATGCTATCTAGTTTAAAGAGTTTTAAATAATGATGCAACAAATAAAAATGAAAAAAATGAAGCTATTCCTAACCAAATCACTTTCACTATCCCAATTCAATTCAAAACTTTTGAAGATACAAATTATCTAAGGTAATCTATCCACAATTCCTTTTCTCAAAACTACGCAACCGTAATCTAGGCACAATTTACTTTTTTTCTTTTTGATGAATGAGAATGCATTCAAATCACTTTTTGATGGAATGAGAATCTACTTAATGCACTTTCCAATGAATGAGAATGCACTCAATGGACCTTTTAGATTTTATTCATTAAACAATGTAATCTAAGTTCAATGATATCTCTCAAAAATGAGTTTTCATTGTAATCTGATCTAATGTACTTTAACAATAAGTAAAATTCGAGATGAAAACTAAATGAATGCGAAAAAAAAAAAATTGTGGTCTCAAAATAAATAATAATAATTAATCAACAACAAATCATTGTTCCTTCCAAACATACGAGCAAAAGTAAATAATTTCAATTGACTCAAAGAATCAAAGACTCAACCAAAATTGACTTTTACCACTTCAAGTATAAGATGGATTTTTGCACACCACAAAGAAACTAACACCAAAAAGAGAAAAATTGATGCACAAAGAGTAGGAGGATGACTTCAAAGATTAGGACACACTAGGCCTTTTCATAAAAATCCCACAAATTCTCAAATTTAAGGATCAACGCTACTTTACATAGCAAAAACTGTGTTGAGTGGGTCATCAACGCCACTTTAGACCCCCAAACTAGCGTTGGCAGTGCTAGTCTGCATAGAAAAAATAGTGTTGGTCTACAAAATTGTACCAGTGCAAGGAAAATGAGAAAGACTGGGTTTTTAATGCAATTTTATTTATAAATATATGTGCTGGCAACGAGACTGTGTCTCGAAAAAGATGCATTCATCGAGGAATTCTTAGGAAAAGCAATCCAAACTGAAGAAGGAATGTAGACCTCATACTCTAAATACAAATTCAAGAACTATGCATACCTATAGAGACATAAATAGACTCATATCTCAATTATCAGTCAAACTGATCAGAGATGAACTCGAAAAAGGAAGTAAAAGAGGCTAAAGCTCCTAAGTGGAGTCGCCAATTTTTTTGTCAAGATAAATCCCCTCTCCGGACAGAGGTGATGTATTTGGCCCTAGAGTGGGTCTAGAAACTTGAGATAATTTCTAATGCAAAGCTTTCTTAGCTAATATTCAAAATGTGAAAATAAAAGAGTTAGGGGTTCCTTTTCCTGATGTTATGTTCTAACCTATTGATGATGACCTTCATCCAAGATCCTTTTAGGCTCGCTCCTTGCTATTGGTGGCACACGGATACCTGTAGATGATCAAGAGGCAACGAAAAACATAATCCAATACATAATAATCATTAAACATTAACTATCTAACAGATCAAGGAGTACCAAAATATTTGCATAAAATATTAGAAAAATATAGAAATAAAAAATCATATGTCTTATTGATAAATATGAAAGGAAGAGCTTACAACCCAGGCCTTGATGTTGGAGGCCTCCCTTTGGTGACAAATCAAGTTTTTCACCAAAGCTATAAACCAATCCTTCTCCCAAATAACTTAGGCATTATCATAGTGCAAGAATGTAAAGGGAACGAGAATTCAGACCAGCCCAATAATTTCCAACCAATAGTGGAAGGATGGGGACCAATTTATAGAAAGAGAAAAGATGTTGGGAGCCCATGAAAGGAGGAGGAAGGTCCACTTTATAAGGGATTAACACCCATGGATAAGATCAAAGCTCTAAAATCAAAGAGCTCGAGTCTATCACCACCTTTTAACAACCAACTCGCCACGTTGAAACTTCTAGAGGTCGAAGCCGCTTCTCCATTTGAGGAAACACTGCTAGAAAGCGATTAGCCCGATTTTCCAAGAAATAACAGCGCTAGCTGTGCTAATCCATTACTGTCAATTTAACATCAGCACGAGCATGAAAATAGGAAATGACTTGACCCAAAAAACTAGGGTTTCCACCAATTTCCTTCAGTAATATTCCAAGGAAGTTTTCTTTGAGGGTTCAGGGGATGTATTTACATATTTCTCCATGGTGGAAACATTGGACAAGGTATTTCATGGGGCACTTCAAGATCATGGATGGGAAGTGAGCATGGTGACAAATTACTGTGAAACACCCCCATTTTTTATACATCATTTTATGCTATGTAACATATCTCAATTGTGATATAAGACTTCACCAAATATGGCACTTACATAAAATTATATATCCTCATCAAAGAGAGATGTTAGTCTAATTTTTATTCCTTGGCCAAACTATATATTGCATCTCTATCATATTAGGATGATATATGTTATGCATCCCACCATAATTTCCTGACCTATTTCATTTTCCCCTAAGAAACTTATGATCATCACACACAACATCCAACCTACCTACCAACCATATTTTCCATTGAACCACTAATATATGTTCCATCAATTATCATTTTACTAATCTCTCAACACATAGAGAGAAGAATGCACAAGAAAATTGTAAAAATCAAAGATTTTGTTCATTATGTATTGTTTACAAACAAGCTTTACCAGCTCATATGCAAGGAAGTATAGGAATCCCCAAGTATGAATATATGTAGAATAAGTCTGTAGGAGTCTTTAATCTCCTGTACAAACATTCAACAACCCAACCATTGTTCTTTTTACTACTACCGTTACTTATCTACTTCATTGTTGCTAAAGTTGTGTATTGTTGTCCACTCACTGTTATTTTTTCATACTCTCTTTTCAATTTACATGGTTATTGTTGCCTCTTATGGTGTTTTCTATAGTCAAACTACTACTCCCTTCAACTTTCAAACTATTACTCCCACTTAATTTTTTGACATCTACTAGTGTCACTTTTGTTAGAGAAAACACCTCTATCATGTACATTCAAACACTACATCTATATCTAGCCAAGAATCTAATTCAAGAATGCCATGAAATGATCACTTCCAATAGTATTTCCTTATAAAGTGGCTAGAAGAGATCTTTCAAAGAACATGCAACTTCATTCAGTATAAGTTACTCTAATACGCACATGTACAGTATTGTATTCAACTTCAAGGAGTTGACTTTTTCAATGCATCGATGATGGATTTTTTATTTTTTATGTCCATATTTCTTTAGAAAAATACCTTTTGAATAGTTGGTTAATTAAAACACACAATGGTAAATTTTCAACCTTTACTTCCATTCATAGTAACAATGTCTAATGACAATGATCTTGACAAATACTACTACAAGAATCTACAACTGAAGACTCATAAATCTCACGAAGTAAGAAAAAATTGATAGGTTCACTACCATCAAGCATCTAGCATATTAAATTGCAGAAATATTGAGATTTTTTCATTTAATATAGTCATTTTCATTGTTATATGACCATATCATTGCTAAGGTAACACAAAATTTATAACCATCAATCAAATCTATCACAATCCTAATCTAGAAATAGATTAGATCAATGCTCCATTCAAATACTACATGGAGTCCTACACAAAGCATGCTATATCCAAGCCTCAAAATCAAGGTCGTGATTCTACTTTCATTCAAATACCTATTCCATGGTCACATATTTATCAAATGTAAGTCAGGTTGCCAACATTGTAGCATTGCATATACTGCTAATATGTTGTAAGTGTCAAAATCCTCACTTAGGGTATCTGTTATATTATTTCTTATGTAGGTTCTTGGTATACATTAAGAAATGGAATTGTTCTATCCACATATGTCACTTCTAGATTAATATGATGTTGCTTCAAAAATTGATAGAACCATCTTTAGAATTGAGAGGTTGATTGTGATTTTATGATTGTTTAAATTGGTTTCTACAATTGGTAGAGTAGATTCAAGTCTATCGTTCTAGAAAAATACAATTAGGAGTTTGAATCTACGTGGATTTTCTACACCAATGGTGAGGGTCTCCAAGACATATTCGACGATATGTTGCTTCAAAATCCTCATCCAATGCGGTTTATGTCCATTGATGAAGGAACCAAACCCTAGATCTAGGGTTTTGTCAAGCTACATCATCTAGTTACGTCATCTTGTGATAATCATTACCTCATCATATCAAGCTACATCATCATCATTGGTTCCAAGAGATCCAAACCCTAGGGTTAGTGTTTTACCCAACAACTAGATATTTTTCCACATCATCTTCATCATGTACATGTTGCTTGACATGGTGCAGATCATCTTATACTTACTCGACATCCTATTGCATATGTTGCTTGACATCAATGAAAATATATTGAAAACCTTCTCATTATTGTTCCCCACTGATATCCACCACTATCAGTTTATTGATGAGTACTACCATGATTTTTCCATTGAAGCTTCCTATGAAGCTCTTTGTACCTCCCATATTTTCCATTGAACCACCAAAATCTTGTCCTTCTCATCATTTCTCTGCACTCATATCCAGAACCATCAATTTCTTGATGAGTACTGCCATGTTTTTTCCATTAATGAAGTTTCCTATGAAGCTTGATGTTGGCTTAGCTACTACTTAAGATAGTGAATTCCAAACCATGGTTCCTAAGTAGAAGAATGAATTGTAGGAAACTATCAACAAAGGGGAGGAGGGAGGAATAGTTTAAAATGTTTGGAGGGGTCTTAATTTTGCATTTGTCAACAACAGACAAGTAGTCTAGTTCTAGTAACATCCCTTCCTCAAACAACCACATAGATGCCAAGAAAACAACAAAGATAGTTAACTCATAAAATTCACAATCCACTCCATTAGATTTAGTAAACAAGGTTCAAAGCATTGCAAATCTATGATATAGTGTTTTGGAGCAAAAGATTGTTAGAAAGAAGGAAATCAAAGAATCAACCACTATTTTCTTTAATATCAAGGTTCTCAATTAAGAGGAAAATTTGGAAAATGTTGTTAAGGTTACTTTTGAAAAGCCCAAGGAAGATGGTTCTAAAGAATAGACTTAAAATGATAATTCCATTTGGTGGAGGATTTTAGCTTGGACAATAAGAATAAAAGAGATAATGTACTTAGAGCTTTAATTGATAGAAAGGGAAATTTTTTCTTAATGTCTCTTAGAAATCATAAGATTCAAGGCTACACTGGGAAGTGTGGTTCATTTTTGAGTCGGTATTAGTTAATATGTCTGTGACACTTATTGACATTTTTTTTTTTTACTTTGATAAACCATTTTTGACTCTATACTTGGCTTAAAATCCAACTATGGATACAAGGATCTTGAGTCTTGTCATTGAGATGGTATAAGTGGCTACTATTGCCCCCTTTCTTGTTGTCCTCCATAGTTTTACCCTTCATGTAGAATTTTATTCAAACAAGCTTGGAGTTTTTTGTTTTGTTAAAGTTGTTTTAGAATCCATCATAAGGTAGTGTATTTCTATGCCAATGGTTTCCAATAAATAACTATGGTTTTGAATTTATTAATGTCCAAAATAAAATAAGTATTATGATATTCCTATATATTTTAGGGCTAGATAGAAATTCAACTAAGCATAGGGTTTCTAATAAATCAATAATACTCCCCGGATTCGTTTGAAAGAAGTGGCCTGAATGACAATCATCTCTCCCATGCCCATGAGGATGGAGATCTGCAATGCAGAGCCTCACTTGGTGTGGATCCTCAAACCGATAACCATCGGCAGGAGATGAATGGGATAAGGCATGATGAAGATATGTTTGGACACCTTCACCCCCTCCAGGGTACCCCTCTGAAGCAATCATCTTAAATGATTACCAGGACTGATATGAAAATTAGCCCTAACTCCTTTCTTGAACCTGTTTAGGAAATCGGTTATGGCTCGCACTAGCTTGCGAGGCTCACTCATGAACTTCCCCCTCGCATGTTTCACAAAACTTATAAAAGGATGGCCCCTAAGCTCCAAGAGACTCACATTCAGTTCCTTCAGTCTTTCCTGTTGATTATGGTATTTCCCTCCTGTGCCACCAGTCCGTTGCGCAACCCTCATCCTAGAGTTGCACTACGTAGACTTCTCGGGGCTACATCTATTCAATCTGCACATCTTAGCCCTGCTCCATCTGTTCCTCCAACCTCGATTGACTTTCCCCCTGTTGCACATCTTTCCATCTTCGCCAATTCCTCTGCTTCAGTAGGCAATGGCTCTGAGACTATGCCAAAGAACCATTTGTGGCAGGCAGAGAGGGGCTCTCCCTGGTCGTTACCACCGTGGAATGGAAAACTCCTTGGAGTTTTTTGAAGGCTCCTCCTCAAGAAATTATGCTAGAGAGAGACCTGATCCTGAGCAGGAAGAAGAGGCCCCAGTGCAAGTTACATAAAGAGGCAATAGGGGTCCTCGAAAGTCTACCATAGTTCACCATGCACATCCCCCACCTTCCAAAACTGAGCCTCTACCAGCTTAGGAGGAAGAGGATGAGGAATCAAATGTATGGAGTATGGAATCCAAAGGCCCAAGGATGTGCATCCCTAATGTTGAGCACCGAGAGTCTCCTATGCTTTTCACACCAGTCCCTAAACCTACGTGTCCACCTGCTCATACAGAAAAAGCAGTTGCGCAGGTGTATGCTTGCCCCATAGAAGAGGAAGAACCTGAAAGCAATGATGAAGCTGAAGAATAAGGAATGCGACGCTACTCAATTCCTCCTTAGTTTTTGTTATTCATGTTGCTATTATATAATATCAAGTTATACTTATGCTTCTGCGCATTATGTAATATCTAGATACATCAGCACGACTATGCATTTTGTAATTTCGCGTTTCAAGTATTTTCCAGGTCGGTCTCCTCCACGGAGGTAGCCCCGAAACAACGTATCCAAGGCACGGATTGGTTAAGCAGAGCTTACCAACCCTGCGTGTAGTATATGTAATGTTTCCCTTTTTGAGTTAATATACAATAGCCTAATTTACCAAAAACAAAATCAAGAATACAAAGAAGAAATTATAAAGTTAAATTAGGAGGGAATGGTAAAATCTGTAAAGAGGATGAAATGAAGAATAATATTTTTGTTAGTAAAATATTATTAATGAACATTTAATTATATTGTATTAAAATAAAAAAGGATTTTTCATAAGGGGAAGACAAATAAGCCATTATCAATTTAAATTAGAAGGAAATGATTAGAGCCATAGAGAGGAGGGAATGAAGAATAATAGTGATGTTAGTAGTATTGTTAGTGAATGATTATTAATGAACATTTGATTCTAATATATTAAAATAATAGAGGACAAAGAATCCATTATCAATTTAAATTAGAAGGAATGATTAGAGCCATAAAGAGGAGGGAATGAAGAATAATAATGTTGTAAGTATTATTGTTAGTGAATGATTATTAATGAACATTTGATTATAATACATTAAAATAATAGAGGACAAAGAAGCCATTATCAATTTAAATTAGAAGGAAATGATTAGATCCACGGAGAGGAGAGAATGAAGAATAATAATTTTGTTAGTAGTATTGTTAGTGAATGATTATTAATGAACACTTGATTATAATATATTAAAATAATAGAGGACAAAGAAGCCATTATCAATTTAAATTATAAGGAAATGATTAGATCCATAGAAAGGAGGGAATGAAGAATAATAATGTTGTTAGTAGTATTGTTAGTGAATGATTATTAATGAACACTTGATTATAATATATTAAAATAATAGAGGGTATGAAGGAACCTTATCTTTAGGGATTTTAACCACAAAACCTTGGGTTTAAAAGTCTCTGACAACTTCAAAATCTGGGTTTAATAGTCTTAGACAAATTTTTCTACATTTTTATAAAAAATATAAATAAAAACACAATTAAATATATCTATAATTATAATGGTGTACCATTCAATTAACTTCAATTAAAAAAATAAAAAGATTACAATTTAAAGAAGTCATTATCAATTTAAATTAGAAGGAAATGATTAGAAGCATAGTGAGGATATAATGAAGAATACTAATGTTGTTAGTAGTATTTTTAGTGGATGATTATTAATGAACTCTTAATTAGAATATATTAAAATAATAGAGTCCTGAAGGAAATTTTACTTATTGAGAAAAGAAGAAATAACTTGTCTTCCAAAAATATCAAATGATAAAAAATGGTTTTATGGGTCCATAAATATACTTTAAGTGGTCCACTTTTTAATTCACTCTTCCGGAAAAGAAAATTAACATTAAAATAAGAAGATAATTTTGAGTTCAAAAATCTGTGACTAGATAACTTTGGGGTCCACTTTTTAATTCACTCTTCTGGAAAAGAAAATTAATATTAAAATAAGAAGACAACTTTGAGTGTAAAAGTGTCCGACAAGACAACTTTGGGTTTAAAGTCTAGGACAACTTCAAATCCTTGGGGTTAAAAGTCTCCCAAATTTTTTTCTACATTTTAAAAATATATAAATAAAAATACAATTTAAAAAAATAAATAAAAACTGATGTATTTTTCAATTAACTTCAAATAAAAAAAATCAATTTAAGAAAATATTTTTTTATAATATATTAAAATAAAAATAATTATAAATATATATATATAGATATAGATATAGATATAGATATATAATAAATTGAAAAAAAAAAGGCAAAAGGAACCATAACATCTTGAAATGAGAATAGCTCTAAAGAAATAAAGAAATAGAAACTTAACTACAATATATTATGTCAATACCAATGCAACCAATTTGTTAATATAACCCCTCTTGATTTCAAAAATTGATTTCTAAAACAAATTACCCGAAAATATGTAACATGCAATTATTCGGTATAAATATTTGTGCTTTTTCAAGGATTTTTAAATATAAATATATGATTTAATACTTGTATATATACAAATATATATGACAAAAAAAATATTTATTTCCCATTAATAAAATTGAATAATAAGATGAGGATTTTTTCTCTAATAAATATTGTTCGTAGTGCTAATGCAAGAAATTATTTTGGCCACAAAGTGTGGGATGAATCCTAAATGGATGAGAATAAATTTGAGTAAGAGCCAACTAAGTATATGAAAGGACTTGGATAGGTCAACTTTAGCTACCATCACCTTTAGTTTCTTTTCTTTTCATAGCATAACCTTTCATAGGAAACACCAATTGCCTTATGTATTTGGTGCAATTTAAGGAATTTAATCTGCTATAGAGACACCTTCTTAGAGAGAACTGTTTGGGTCCTATATAAGATGATTTTTGTGATCATATTAAAGATGGTACATTAGTGTGATACTAGATGGGACTTTAAAAAGCTGATAGGGTTGTCCATCTTTACAGTAATTTATATGAATGTGATGTTGAAAATAGCCACGATTTTCTAGACAATTGAGTTGCTTCAAATACCTTTTCAATATCCACCTCAATGAAGTCATATCATCTAAGAAAAAATTCAGCGCATAACCCTTATCCTTTGGAATTTGGTGTATAGTTCTAAGAAATTATCCCTTCCCTACCCCTACCATGATATATTGATGATATTTTAGTTCATCAAATCTAGGGAAGAAGCTATATATTCTACCTGCAATGACATTGGTTTAAACTTGTTTCTATTATTTAAAAATATTTTGGAAGTTGGAGACCGATTTGAAATAAATTTCCTTCAAATGTTTGACCCCCAATCCATCTCCTCTATCAATTTTTCATATTAAGTTTGTAATTTTCTCATAATCTGCATAAGAACACAAATTAAATTTGTGTTTTCATCCTGAGTCTCAAGCCAAATTAGGTTACTTGTTAGAGACCATTCCTTTTCCTTACCCATAATTATATTTTTTCCTTTCATTTTCTAATTGGTAGCTCTACTCCTTTAAGGAATCTAATAGGAATATGTATCATTCAAGAGAGATTCCCGAGGTAAAGGATTCCTCTAGTTACCTTAATACCTTTCATCTTATCGATTTGTCTTCTGACAATTGGATTACCAATTTATTAGCCATCTGTAGATTCAAGTGCAACTATATGGATATGGATTTTTGAATTGAGTTACTTAAAGGGACGTAAAAATTATTGAGGATTTGGATGAATTCCTCATCCTTGAGGCATTCTACATTGAATTTTTATAGACTTAGGGGCATTCTCTATATAAAAGGGCACTTCTAGTAAGATTATCATCAAAATCTCAATCTTTTTATAACCACAACCTAATTCTAATTTAATCATTCAATGCATCCTCATATAACAATAGTTGTTGAGCCATTTTTCTTATTGAACCTTGCGAGTTATTTTGTTAGTTCAAGTGGGTGTAATCGTGGTAGACTCAATGTATAATATGCCAAGTTGATCCAATATTATAATAAAATGGTCGAAGATAATATAGAGTTGGGTCGTTATCCTCCATATCTCAAATTCCTTGATAGTGAAATTCAAATATACTCCTAAAATTACTATCACTTTTCAAATCCATAGCTTAGTAAAAATGATTTCCCAATAAACCCAGTGGTTTTCTCGACCACCAATGACTGCTTGTCCTGACACTCATTTGTGTTGTCAGTGGAGATCTTATGGAATTCACACTACTTTCCTCTGTCCTTCTTCATATTCGTGGTGAATTTATTTTCTTGCGGTTTTGAAGGGTTGTCCTAGGTCACTCAACCTTGTCTTTTTCCTTTGTTTAGCAGTTTGGGGGAACTATTTCTCTACTTCTCATTCATGGATCTAAAGTTTCACTTCTTTTGTTTAAATTTTTGTTCAATCTTGGTAGCATATCATTATGTTGCACCAAGCGAGGAGATTTCTACAGACTCCATTTATTACTGAATGTATTTGTGCATACAACCATGATACTTGAGCATCATATGTCGCTAAGAGACTTTGATACCAAACCTTTTACATAGAGTACGCAAAATAAGTGTGAGCTCATGCACATATTGGTCCTTTGTTGTTTTAGTGTGTTCCAATCTATGTACATGTCCTCCTAACTCCCCAGTGGGTAATATTGTTCCTTGACAACATATTAGAAATATTTCCAAGAGTGGGTGACTGTAAACAGAGAGGGCTCCTCAACCCCTTTCTCAAAGTAAGTTTCCCACAGGTCCTTGATATGGGGGAAACCTCAAACAATGAAAAATTAATCTTCTCCCTATTAGAGAAACTATGGACTGAAAAATAACCTTCCAACACATTCAACCATTTATCTACAACATTGCATCTATTTGACTATTGAATATAGGGATATTATAGTTCACTTGTACCTTGAAGGGGGTGCCTCCTCCAAAGTGACTGTTACATGTAGATGTGTCATTGGTGGGCATCTACCGAAGGATCTAGGCAAAGTTGGCCATCATCCTGTTCCTTTGCCACATAATGGCTTCTTCTAGAAATAGTTTGATATGATCTCTGTCTCCCTTGTCCTTATTTTCTTCCACCATTAGAGGTCATCAGTTTCGGTAGATGAAATATTGCAAAGGCTCAACCAGTTCAAGTCCCCACTCCTTATACCCCAACCTCGTTGGGGATATGCATAAAAAAATGGAGAAATATTGGACCACTGTAATACCACTGATACAGATTTATGAAGGAATGAAATGAAATACAAATATAAATAGAAACACAAAGATACAACATGAAAAAAAATCAATTCATTAATAACAAAGTACTGAATAATGTTTACATGCAGAATGGAAATATCTAGCTCACATGATGCTAGCTTATCTTTAGGAAGAGATGTGGTAGCTACATGCCTTCTAAACTGTGTTACAATGAGGCTCAAAGGCTTATTTATTATTTAGAAATAGTTTAAAACCCCAAACATCCAAAAAACTAGCCCTAGAAGATGAAGCAAAAATAGTTTGTGGATGCCATTGGGGTAAATTGGTACATAAACTTTCCGAGTTCATAACTTTGGCCTACTATATTTGTTTGATATGTATGATACCTCATTAAAAATATCACTTAGACGAATACAAATTTCAACTGAAAACCCTAATCCAATCTACGAGTGTGCTCGTTTTCCAAAAAAATGGCGTTTAAGGCCTCAAAACGACTTTGGAAGTCCATCAACCGAAAAAATACCAAATATAGCTAATTTTGCTACAATTAAGAAAACTAAAAGAAACAATAGTGGGGGTCCAAGTCAAATAGGTGGGTGACCACCAATATCTACCTGGATCATAGATCTACTTGGTGAGTGCATAATGATATGTATGCTTGTTTGATATTTGAGTTGCATAAGATACACCTTCTAAGGCCCTCATAGCTTTGTTTTTGAAGTAAATCCCAAGTTGCAATGTTATTAATGAGGAAACAATAGATGAAAATTTTGAGTTTAGCAGGGAACATATATTTCTAAAGTTTGAACCACCAACATGAAGTCTTGTTAAAGCCTTCAATTGTCAAAATTTTGTAATAAAGCATAAATGTAGTGTCCACTCAAAATGTGAGATAGAGTAAACATTTACACAGTTTATTTCCAAAAAATTTCTAACAATATGAATAGCTATGAAAATATTCACTCTCAAACATTATATTTTTTAAGAGTTATAAATCACTACATAATCCTCGTTGAGGTTCCAGAATCTCTAGGGAAGTTCTATGTGCAAGTAGTCACTCTAAGTCAAAAGAACTTTCCTCTATTGGAAAACAAGTCAAAATTAGTCTAGGAGACCCAAAATTATAAAAATATCCAAATATGGAGTGAAATAGAAGTAAGTGGAGTTAGAAATCAGTTATAAGTAATTAGTAACTCTTACATGAAAAATACTAACTAGTTAAGCTCAACTAAATTGCAAAATAGGACTAAAAGTCAACTAAGAAGGGGAGGAGAGAGAAACATGATGGTTAACTATAAAAAAGTAGGGAGGAAGTGCATACTCACTCTGGGAAGGTGCATAAATGAAATAGTATGAATTTATGGTGTGGAATTATCTATATCATACAAAGTTCAAAATACAACTTTTATGATTATGTTCCTAGAAAGATCTTCAATCAAAGTAGGGACCATAAATATATATACTTGAAATCCAAATTAAGATCATTTGAAAATAGGGTGGAACCTGAACTCGAGTGAATGGAACAATATTTATTTAGAATCAGAGAGTGACTCTTCCATTCCAAGATAAATATTTCTAGTTCTACCTTGGGAATTATTTGCTAAGAAATCCTAGCCATGAAAAACATAAGATTTTATAGTTCCATTCCCGTCCATCATAGTATCTTGATGAATAAGGATTAATAGATAAAGGTTTTCCATTAATATTTTATGGTGAATGTTTTAGAGTGATTAGAAAAAACCTTCCAGTTTAGTGAGAGAATTGACATAGTGCCTCTTTGCTAAGGGTTAATGCTCTAAGAACATGAAAAAGTTAATTTTATTCCCTAAAAGAACTTATGTGTTTTCTTGTCTTTTGGAAATTTAAATGTAATATTTTATACCCCTCTAATAGGACTTGATATCATTTTTCTCTTAGTTATGCAACCTTCCAACTAAACCATGTGGGGTGAGGACTACCTTTTCGATTTATGATGTAGGTTATCTATTTCTTATTTCAAGGATGGGGGCACCAACTAAGTGTTGTGCTCTATATGGGTATCCCTAGTGAGGGATTCATGATGGATCAAGAAGAAGGGTGGGGAATTGGGTACAGAAAGATGAGAAATAGGAATAATATTTTCGTGGTGGGGGCTTG
Organism: Pinus albicaulis; assembly: GCA_034641835.2. NCBI lineage: Eukaryota > Viridiplantae > Streptophyta > Pinopsida > Pinales > Pinaceae > Pinus > Pinus albicaulis. The sequence goes on along the minus strand of CM076570.1, from coordinate 526,993,372 downwards.
AATGCCTGAAGAAGCTAAGAGAAAATTAATTTCTAGCATCCCTCTCCGATATAGGATCTTATGTATTAATAGAACCAAATTATATTCCATAAACTTCAAAACAGGAAAGAGGAATGGGAGGGTAACAATCCTTTCCTAAGTCTACATTATCAATTATCACCTTAATATTCTATTGGATTGGTTGATTGGGACCTTATGACTAGCTCGAGGAAGGTAGATGAAGATGTTTCTCACCTCATTTAGTAAAATACTTTTGGACCAAAATCTTCCCAAAATGGGAATGTGTATTGCATTGAATCATTATATTAATTTTCACCAATGTCAATGATTTTAGAGTGGAAAATTTAGAGGAAAAAAATTGTTTTCATCCATGTCAATGATTTTAGAGTGGAAAATTTAGAGGAAAAAACTTGTAGGGAAATTTTAACCAACAACCCCAATTTCGAAAATTTTGGGACAAAAAATCAATAACCATTTTCAAGTTTTAAAAGGGCCACATCTATTTGTCATGAACCTACTGTGAGCCTACGTTCCATTAAATACACAATGATGAATTTATAACGGTGCAAGCATTTCCTCAATTGGAGAGCATATAACCAAGTTATGCCTCTAGGAAGTTGACCTATAGTGATTGACCAATATAATTTGATTTGATACCATGCCAACCCTATTTACTCATGGAAAATGGGCTATCCATGTGGGGACCATGAAAAATACTCTATAGGGGTTGATTTATAACTCATGTTAACTATTGAATGGGTCAAATCTAACCCCTACTTAGTTATTAGGATGTTATAACTGGGCCACTAGGAGGAAAATCCATTCCATTATATTTTCTTGCATTTTCTTCCATAGTAGAGTAAAGTAGTTGTGTGCAAATAAAGATAGCATAGTATAATATTTTTTTGTTATGTGGAAGTCCACTGGCCATAGGTCATAGGAAACTCTATAGAGAATTCCCTCTCATTTTTACTTGCATTATTTCCATTTTAGAAAAAAGCTAGCAAAGAAACCCCAACTTCTAGATAAGTTTGCCCTCATAATGGTTTCCCATAACATATCTTCATGTTCACTTTTGTTTGTGTGATTGTACTTAGATATCCTCTGTTACTACATAATATCTAGTGCATGCATAAAAATTCAATAGTCATAGAATATTTGGAATCTAAAAGTAATTAACCCTTCATAGTATATATTTTGGTTTATTTTCATAGATATATTGTGATGAACTATATACTGGAATATCCATGGCGGTATATAGATCGGATTGATGTGCAGAATCCCACAAAAAAAAAAAATACAAACATAGTATTTAAGGTTCACTATTTGACTCTTACAACCCATGCAAAAATATTACATCACATAAAGTCTATATGGTTCAATTTATTTATGGACCATGCCCGAGAATTTAATTTGATCTCAATAATTCTTACTAAGGTGCTTCCTTTGTCATTCCACCCTCATCACATCCCATATTTTTTGCAATTGGGTAAACAAAGGTATTGAGCTATCTTTATTTGTGTCAAACTAATTTTGTGTCACCTTTGTTACTGGCCCCCTATTGTCAAGATAAATCCATTATGTGGACATAGACGATCTCTCTAGCTCTAGAGTGGGTCTAGAAACTTGAGATACTTTCCAATTCAAAGCTTTCCTAGCTAATATTAAGAATGTGACAAGAAAAGAGATAGAGGTACCTTTTCCTGATGCTATGTTCAAGCCCGTTGATAATGACCTTGATCGACGATACTTTTAGGCTTACTCCTTGCTATTGGTGGCAAACGAATACCTACAAATGATCAAGAGACAACAAAAAATCATAATCCAATACATAATAATCATTAAAAATTAGATATATAGCATATTTTTAATTGATAAATATGAAAGGAGGATCTCACAACCCATGTCTTGATATTGGAGGCCACCCTTTGGTGAAACTCTGAGTCCTTCATCGAAGCTCTAAAGAATTACTTCTCCCAAAAAACTTAGGCATTATCACAGTGTAAGAATGTAAAGGGAATGAGAGTTCAGACCAGCCCAACATTGACCAACCAGTAGTGGAAGGATTAGGACCAATTTATAAAAAGGGGGAAGAGTTTAGGAGCCCATGAAAGGAGGAGGAAGTACCACTTTGTAAGGGATAAATCCTCATGGATGATATCAAATATATAAAATGAAAGAGCTCTACTCTATCGCCACCATTTAACAACCAACTCATTTTCATGGAATTTCTAGAGGTCGAAGCTTCTCGTCCATTAGAGGAAACAGTTCTAGAAAGGGATCAGCACATTTTTCCAAGAAATAAGGGTGCTGGTAGTGCTAAGCCAAAACTGTCAATCTAACATTAGCACGAGCATGAAACTAGGAAATGCCCTCACCTAGAAAATTTGTGTTTTGACCAAGTTCCTTCAGTAATCTTCCAAGGCAGTTTTCTTTGAGTCTTTAAGGGATGTATTTAAGTATTTCTCCATGGTGTAAACATTGCACAAGTTCTGTCATGGGGCACTTTATCTTCAGGGACGGGAAGTGAGCATGGTGACAAATTACTGTGTATGAGATTTCCCCTAAGGCATGAAGGCAGAACGAAGAGTGATGGCTAAAATGCTTTATGAACGAAGGAAAATAACTCAAACAATTTCCAGGAAATATACCCAAAAAAATATAGTACAATACATGACATCTCTGGTATGAATATGCCTAACCACATAAATTTTCACTATGCATCAAATATCACATGAACCGACAACATGTTCGTAGCCATCTGTCTAAAGAGATCATAGAAATGGATCTGCGACATGGACGTAACCATTCATATAGATAGGATCACACATATAACCATGAATACTCAATAACTCCCCACACCCTAGATCATAATAAGATGTGATCCAAAGTCTTGACCCTGATCTCAATCAACCCAATGTACGAATATAACCATGTGAATAGATGTGTTGATGTCAAACATGGTAGAAACCACCTGATTACCAGCCAATGAGTAAAATCGTTAATAGGAACGAGAGAAACCACCAATAATGATGATTTCCCTCAAGGTACAGCAACACGATCTACAAGTCTGAATAAATTTGTTGAAGTCGAACAATTGAAGAATCATTTTATGGAAGTAAAATGATGTGAACCTGTCATCGAACACGAAGAAATTTCCATTGAGGCATCCAAGCTCCAAGGTATATAAAATAAGTTTCTAAACGACCTTCCTGGATAATTAGCTAAAGTCGACAAGAAGTGATTTGTCAAAGGGGGACCACAATGATTACCGCATCATCGACACGAAACAACTCATATCTCAATATGATAGGAGTGATTTGGGATTGTAACATAGGAGCTCATATAAGCAAAGGATGTTTGAAAAAAAGGACTTCTCTTGAACATATTGGCGACACAAGTCTGGAGTGTGGAAACATTTGATTCACATGGGATCAGGGGTCATGGTGACAAAAATGGTGATGATATAGGAACCAAATGGATTTCTCAAACTCATGGAGGAAAAATGACAAACGAATAATATCCCCAACCTGACACGAACTAGAGATGTGTGTCATGTTGAAGAGCGAAAAGGTGCCCAAAATACACATAAATGTTCACTTTAAATTTTCCCTCATTATTGCTAGCGAGTACCTCTTTACTTTTTATAGCCATCGTGAAGAGGATAACATATGCTGAGCTTGTAAGTTCATTCTTCGAATGAATCCATCCTAATAATTTTAACAAGCCCTAGGAAGGAGGAACTCGGTCTCATCATGGTGAAAAGTCTTTCATCGTGTAATTTTTAATGAGTTTGACGGAAGAGTAACTCGGTGTCTTTTTTATGTTGAGCGATTTTGAAAAAGAAATGGCAAAGAAAACTCCATCATGTCCCTTTTCATAAATCGTCTACCAAATCCAGAAAGGTAGAAAATAATATGCGAGAGAACTGCATGACCATTCTCAATCAAGGTATTCGTGTTTCATAAATATTAAATCTTAGCCCGAAAAAAGAGCAAACATATAATGAGACCACGTCAATTCATTCTCTTTAACAAGTTCGAAATGACAAGTACTCGGTAATATTTTCATGTTTTGAGTAAAAAAAAGAGCTTAAAGTTGACTCCTCCTTAAGGAATGAGTGGTACAAAGGGTAAAAACTAGTTCCGGGGATGGTGGAACTACTCAAAACATGTAAAGGTCCAGAGGCTAGCTACCAAGACAACTCATTGTAGCGGCTCCCCAAGAAAAGCTGAAAACAAGTGAAGGTGTATGATCAGCCAGGCTGATGGTGAAAATGGAATGAAAATACCAAGGCTCATATGGCAAGAAACAAGCTGATAAAATGGAATCACGAGAGGTAAAATGAGAATGGTTTCATTTTTATAGAAGCCTAAAACATGGGAAACAATGCTCGAAATTGGTTTCATTTTTACACAAGCTTGGAAGATGTGGAAAATTTATGCTTGAAACTAGTTTCATTTTTACACAAGCTTGAAAGAGAGAGCAGACTTGTAAAAGTCCAAAGGAGTAAGTTAAAGTCCAAGTAGTAAGTTAAAGTCCAAAGGGCCCAAGGAGTAAGTTAAAGTCCAAAAGGCCTTGGAAAACCATCACGTCATAGACATTATTTTCTCCCAAATTAATTGGCAACTAAGGAAGGATCCCTAACAATTGACTAATTCCTCTATTAAATGCTAACATATTCTGGGTAACAAGCACAAGTTGCGGAGAACCAAAATATTTCCAAGTAGTTAAGGACATAATATTAACATATGCATATTCATCTATTATGGTGCTAGGTATAGCCACATTATAGGGTTGTACTGTGATATCAAAGGGAACGTAAGAAGGAAGATGATATCCTATCATTTGACTCCAATCAAAGGAAGCAACCAGACTACTTAGACGGGGTGTTGTGGGAATGGGTGAACTTTCCCATTTTGCTACAGGAATGAGAGGATCACCCTCATGTACTGGGGGAACGAGAGTATTACCCTCCAAGTCATGGGAATCTGAAGAAATGAAAAGAACGTAAGTGGTATGAGGTGCACTCTCTGTGGGAAAAGCATGATCCATTGAGGGTGTAATCATGTCAACCATTTTCTCAACCAATGTTTGGTCAGGAATGGACTCATCTGATTCAATTTTGGAGAGAGTGGGATTGACTAGAGATGATTTCTAATCAGTCACTTGATCAACTAGCAGAGGATCAAAGGAAAGATTTCGGTAATTAGCAGGAAGACAGGGTTGAGAAGAAGTAAGGTTATCCAACACTTTTGAGGCTTTATCCATATAAGGGAAAAGGTGAATGGGATGATTCCATTCACATAACCTACAGGGAAATTTGACTTTACCCTTTTTCCCATGAAACTTATTATTACTAGTTGATGGTTCATCACCAGCATGATCTCCAGAGGTCAATGACAAAGGCCGATTTTAAGTCGGTGGATCATACTTTTAATATCCAGGGAATGCCAGGACAATCTCTAATAAGATGAGAACACTAACATAAGTTGCAAGGGAATTTGACATTGTGGGGATGAGTGGAAGTTTTTTCAACATCAGTTGCAAAGGTAGCAATGGTTACGTGGTTGCCCCCTTGCTTATTTAGCTTCCTCTTCTTCATCCTCTTTGCCTTCTTCTTAGCTTCCTTTTTACTAGAATCCATACTTTCACTAGACGAAGAGGAAAAAGAGGGTGAATAAATAGGCGAAGAAGGTGAGGGGAAAAATTTAGGATCAACATGAGGTTGACACCTTTCAAGTGGACGAAACTTAGTTGAGAAGCAGCTTGGAAATTTAGAACCATCGGGGATGAAAATTACCAAACTGGAAAACCAATGGTTAATCCCATGAGGGACAATGTTGCCATAGAGGGAGTGCCAAAATTTCCAAAATAAGGAAAAGTACTAGGATTCCCATCTGAAGGGATTCCTTGATTGGAAAACTCAGGAACTATTTCCATCAGTCTCAACTCAATATCTACAAAGGAGTTTTGCATGGCTAAGATGTTATTCCTTGGGCAGTAAATTTTAGAAATTAAACACAAAATAAATAAATGAAATGGTGAACTAGGCATAAAGGATTACCTGGTATCTGTGAAATGCAATACACACCTTATAAAATAAATTTATTAAGGACTTAACGTATGAAAACCAATCTCCCTGAATGTTGTGTTTGATGTATCACGTCTACAAGGCACCCGAATCAATTAACTATGGTAGGTTTGAAACATAGTGGTGTCTCCAAAAATATACACGATGATACGTGGGATTCCAGTTCATAGTATTTTATTCTAATGCGTAACCATTCGATGAGAGCAGCCCAAATATACTTATCATACATCAATATACTTCCATACATGGGACGAGATATCAGCCCTAGATTGTAACACAGATTTTGAGCGACAACTCCTACATTTAATGACACTGAAACACGTCTATAGCATAGACCTCTAAATGTTTTCGTTAATTTCAAATGATCCTTAGGTTAATTGGAGTTCATTTTAAGTTAATATAGATTAAATTTTCTATTTCAAGGCTCAAAGCGATGTCACCCGAATACATATAATGCAATTAGAATGAGAAAATTATTCTTTCAATTCAATGAATGTTATCTAGTTTAGGGAAGAGTTTCAAACAATGACGCAACAAAAAACAATGAAAAAAATGAATCTCTTCCTAACCAAATCACTTTCACTATCCCAATTCAAGTCAAAACATTCACAGATGAAAATTATGCAATGAAATCTATCCACAATTCCTTTTTTTAAAACTATGCAACCGTAATCTTTGCACAATTTAATTTTTTGTTTTTGATGAATGAGAATGCATTCAATGCTCTTTTTGATGGAATGAGAATCAACTTAATGTACTTTCCAATGAATGAGAATGCACTCAATGGACCTTTTAGCTTTTAATCATTAACCAATGTAATCTGAGTTCAATGATATCTCTCAAAAAATACTTTTCAATGCAATCTGATCTAATGCACTTTAACGATAAGTAAACTTCGAGATGAAAAGTAAATGAATCCAAAATAAATCTATTTTATGGTCTCAAAAGAAATAATATTACTTAATCAACAACAAATAAAGTTTCCTTCGAAACACAAAAAACAAACAATAAGTTTAATTGACTCAAAGAATCAAAGACTCAACCAAAATTCACTTCTACCACTTCAAGTATAGGATGGATTTTTGAATGCCACAAAGAAAATAACACCAAAAAGACAAAACTTGATGCACAAAGGTCAGGAGGATGACTTCATAGATTAGGACACACTAGGCCTTTTCGCAAAACCCCAAAAAATTCTCAAATTTAAGGATCAATGGTAATTTACATGGAAAAAATTGTGCTAACTAGGTCTTCAATGCCACTTTAGACCCCCAAACCTGCGCTAGCAGTGTTACTCTACATAGAAAAAATAGTGTTGGTCTACGAAAGTATACTAGCATGAGGAAAATGTGAAAGAGAGGGTTTTCAATACGATTTATTTATAAATATTCACGCTGGCATCAAGACTGTGTCTCGAAAAAGATGCATTGGTCGAGGAATTATTAGGAAAAGAAATCCAAACTAAAGAAGGAAACTAGACCTAATACTCTAATGAAAAAATCAAGAATTATGCATACCTATAGAGACCTAAACAGACTCATATCTCAATGATCAGTCAAACTGATCATAGATTAGCCTGGAAAAGGAAGGAAAGGAGGCGAAAGCTCCCCAGTGGAGTCTCCAATTTTATTGTCAAGATAAATCCTCTCTAAGGACAGAGGTGATCTCTCTAGCCCTAGAGTTGGTCTGGAAAATTGAGTACTTTCTAATGCAAATATTTCTTATCTAATATTCAGAATGCGACAAGAAAAGAGTTAGAGGTACCTTTTCCTGATGTTATGTTTGAACCCGTTGATGATGACCTTTATCCAAGATCCTTCTAGGCTTGATGCTTGCTACTAGTGGCATAATAATAACTACAGATGGTCAAGAGGTGATGAAAAATGCAATCCAATACATAATAATCATTAAACATTAGCTATCTAGCAAACCGAGTACCAGAAAATTTGCATAAAATATTAGAAAAATATAGAAATCAAACATCAGATATTTTATTGATAAATATGAAAGGACAAGCTTACAACCCAGGCCTTGATGTCGAAGGCCTCCCTTTGGTGAAAACTTGAGTCCTTCACCGAAGCTATAAATAAATCCTTCTCCCGAATAACTTAGGCATTAGCAAAGTGCAAAAATGTAAGGGGAACTAGAATCAAACCAAACCACAATGACCAACCAGTAGTGGAAGGATGGGGACCAATTTATAGAAAGGGAGAAGACGTTGGGAGCCCATGAAAGGAGGAGGAAGGTCCACTTTATAAGGGATAAACCCAAATGGATGAGATCAAATCTCTAAAATCAAAGAGCTGGACTTTGTCACCACATTTTAACAACCAAATTGCCACGTTGGAACTTTTATAGGTCAAAGCTTCTCCTCCATTTGAGGAAACACTACCAGAAATGAATTAGAATGTTTTTCCAAGAAATAAGGGAGCTAGAAGTGCTAAGCCATAATAATCAACCTGACATCAGCACGAGCATGAAAATAGGAAACATGTTGACCCAAATAACTAGGGTTTTCACCAAGTTCCTTCAATAATCTTCCAAGGAAGTTTTCTTTGAGCGCTAAGGGGATGTATTTACATATTTCTCCATGGTAGAAACATTGCACAGGGTCTATCATGGGGCACTTCAGGATCAGGGATGGGAAGTGAGGATGGTGACAAATTACTGTGTAACACCCCCATTTTTGAGATGTCGTTTTATGCTATGTAAAATCTCTCAATTTTGATGTAGCACTTCACCAAATAATACATTTACTTGAAATTCTATATCCTCACCGAAGAGATATTTCACTCTAATTTTTATTCCTTGGCCAAACTATATATTTCATATAGGAGTGCCAACATTTCCAAAAGAAGGAAAATGACCAGGATCCCCATCTTAAGGGATTCCTTGATTGGTAAACTCAAGAACTATTTCCATCAGTCTCAACTCAAGATCCGTTAAGGATTTGTGCACCAGTAAGATATTATTCCACGAGTAGTAAATTTTAGAAATTAAACACAAAATAAATAAATAAAATGGCGAACTAGGAATAAAGGATTACCATGTATCCATGAAATTAAATATACACCTTAGCAAATAATTTTACCAAGGACTTAACATATGTCAACCAATCTCCCTGAATGTTGTGTTCGGTGTATCACATCTACAAGCGGCCAAATTAGTTACCTATGGCATGTTTGCAACCTAGTGGCATCTTCCAAAATATACGCAATGATACATGGGATTCCAGTCCGTAGTATTTATGTCTAATGCGTAATTGTTTGATGGGAGCACCCCAAATATACTTATCATACATCAATATACTTCGATACATGGGATGGGATATCACCCTCGGATTGTAACGCAGACTGTTAGCGAAAACTCCTACGTTTAATGATGCCGAAACATGTCTCTACCCTAGAAATCTAAATGTTTGCATCAATTTCAAATGTTTCTTAGCTTAATTGGAGTTCATTTTAATTTGATCATGATTAAATTTTCTATTTCAAGGCTCAAAACAGTGTCACCTGGATACCTATAATGCAACTATTTAATATCCCAAAATAGGAAAAGCAACAATATAGAAAAAAATAATGGAAATAACAGTGAATAACATTACACCAACATGTGAGAAAAACATGGAGCCATTATATTATGTAAAAAAAAAGCAAATAAGTACAATAAAAATGGGCACAACTCAAATAATCAAGGCCAACAAGCCTCCAATGGATAGATATGCCACAGCATGAAATCTAGCTGCTATAGAATTGCAGGAAGATCAATACAACATAGTTTTAGTGAGGGTAACTGATGTTGGAAAATATAATAATGTAGATATCCTGATATATGGATCAAGAAATTTCGGGAATAGAGATCTAGTCTCCCAAGCACCTCTCCAAGACAACCCAGAAAGGGTTTCCAAAGATACACAATATGAAAAATGTCGGAGTGCGGTCGTAGGATTGAATAGTAGTTGCAACGGACTACTAGAAGGAGGTGGATAAAACTGATATAAAAATATATATAACTCCAATAGATCATCCAAGTGAAATTTTGATCCCCTCACTGAAATTATAACCCTCCAAATGTAGCACTGAATCCTCCTCTGCAAATACTCAATAAAATAACACAGTTTGATAGTGAAATTGTGTTGTAGGAGGTGGTAATAGCTTGGCCTGGTGAAAAATGAGGAAATAAAGCCGAAGGACCCTCCTTGCTAGCCTCCTATTGGAAAGGCTACCTCTCCACTGAAAAAAAAAACACTGAAAGTGGCCCTATCAATCCTCCACTGGCTCTGCCCTGCAACACAACACAACGCTGCAAGAAACTATGTTGTAGCTGAAGACTGAAGCTAGATTAAATGACAAAATATGGAAATGTAGCTCACAAACCTCTCCTGAGTGGGCACTCAAAGTACCCCGAGGATGAGTGTCGCATTCCCGCTGAGGGACACCCTTGTGCTAAACAACACAGCAAACTCTACTAAACAGCTGAAGAGTGTAAGAAGTCATACAGACCAAAAAATAAATAATGAACGACATACCCATATTTGGCTGCCTTCCCCTCCTTATATACATTGTGAGCCTTCTCATGTTGGGCCCCACTCTTTAAAGCCACTACTCTCATGGAGACTTCCTCCCATTAACACTGTGTTGTCTCTTATTGATGATCCACTCTCTCCATACCAGTGCTATTGACTTGGTCAAACTTGACCCCATCCACATGCTCCAATCCTCGTTCACACATGAGGGCACTTTATCTAGCTATCAATATCCTCCTTATTCACATTAGGAGTAATTTTATTCCTACTAAAGAGATTTATGGGACTCCCTACCCACATATTCATCTCTCTAAATGGAAAAATAAAAAATTAATATTCCAATTACCTTCAAGCTAGTTTTTAAATATTACAGTCCTCCCCTCCCAAATGTTACTTGTCCTAAAAAAATTGCAAGGATAAAACTCCAAAGCCTCTTCTCCTCCTCCTGTAGCATCCTCATATGATAAGCTCCTCCACTGAACAATATGCTTTCTCATCAATCTTTCCCCTAGTTGTTCCTGCCAAGTGTACAAGTTAGCCTTTGGTGGTAAACCCAAATGGCTCTCATCATGAAGAAGTGGGATATCCACGGAGGCAACTATGTGTTGTCTAGAGGCCTTCTTGAGGCATGAAATCTGAAAAATATTTGGAACCCACATTCCCATGTGAAGCTCCAATCCCTAAGCTATCATCCACACAAAATGGATCACCCTCCAAAGTGGTAACTCATAGAAAAACTCTTCCATCTCTTGCTCCTGCAATGTAGATGAGCTGTGTGACTGAGCATGATAGACCAAATTGTCTATCCCATGATGTATCTCTCTCCACTTATGATATGTGTAGCGCTGCTACTAATGTTGGGCTGCAATAATGTTTCCCTCAAGAGGCAAAAAGGCAACTGGATCCCCAAAGACCAACTCTTTAGTTTGATGTGTTGGAACACCTAATCCTACATGGGTAGGTGTGGAATGCGAAAAGTCACAATGGAGTCCAAGTGACCTTGGAATATGAAACCAAGAGTCACACCATTGTACTATAAATGTACATCTTTGTATAATGGAAAATAAGAAAAATATAAAACATGCTTCATTGTATTGTTCCAGTCTCTTGTGTGTGTGTTCATTCTTCTCCCTTCACACCATTGCTTTATAAGATATCATGGTGTCGGAAGCCGAGCGTTACGGCCTTGCTCCAAATTAGACAAGCCATTTGTGTTTATAACATTATATCTGTAAAAATTGGTTTTCTTTGCACTCAAATTTTTTGAAGCAGTTTTTTGCCACCATTCAGAAGTGTTTTGAAGAAAGAGCAGCATTCAGAAATTGGTTTGAAGAAATAGCAGCATTCAGAAATTGGCAGCATTGTGCATCTGAAGGTTGATTTCTTCCTGCAATTTCTGCCCATTAAATTTTGTTTTGGAGAGCTGTTGGAAAAATTGTTTAAATTGGGATTCCTGAAGAAGTTTATGAGCTTTTACAGGAAATATGTCTGAGTTTTCATTGGAAAATTTCTGAGATTTCTGAGTTTTCTGCAAATTATTCTCCTATTTCTGCAATTTCTGCAATCTGCTGCTGTGTATTACTACTTGAAATCCTACATTTCTAGCGAAATTTCCTGATGCTGCTTCAAAGTCTCGAGTTTAGTTTTACCCATCTGCTGCTGGAAAAAAAAAATACATTTTTTGTTCTTCTCTGCTGTTTTAAAAAATAAAAATAAAAAAATAAAAAATAAAAATAAAAATCGATTTTGCATCTCCCATCGCTCTCCCCTTACAAACGACTCACGATTCCTGCTATCCTACCTACCCCCCTCTATCCATACGCTCTCTACAACAATCATCAAACCCTGCTCTCAATGCCTCCACAATCCTCAGCCCATCTCCTCATTCGCTCTCCCTAATCCTTACGCTGCTAACTCTGCTAACACAACACAACTCACACGCCGAGCTCTCACCTATCGCTCACGGCACCACACCTCACCTCCTCGCATACATTCCCTACCCCCTCACCCCGAATCCCAAACTCTGCGCTCAATTAAACACTCTCCCTTGGAATTCGACCCATATCCCAACTCTCCCTCACGGCTGCGCTCCCTCTATAATTTTAAACTCATAATCAACAGCTCACGTCTCTGCTCTAACATTTACGCTGTCACCATTATCACTCCACACAACACTCTTCCTCACATCTACCCATGCACACTCACCTACACTATCCCCATTCCTTACAGCAGCCCCTCCTCTCCCCACGGGAACGTCGTGCCCTCCCCTACCTCACTTGGCCGCTCAAAACAAAAAAAATAAATGAAATAAAATAAAAATCACTCAACAGTCAATAACCCGCACGCTCATCCCTACTATTCGTTTTTTTTTTTAATTTTAATTTATATGATATACACTACCCCCCATTAATAAAACCCCTCCATATTTTTAATATACCGCCCTCTCCATTGCTATACGCCCCCTCCATTTTAAACTACTCCTCTTCATTATAATATGATTCTTCCTTTTTTTAATTACATTCTTGTTTTAAATTTTTTAATATTCGCCCTTCCTTTAATATAATACCCCCCTCCCATTTCAAATAAATTTCCCATATTTTTAAAATTCCCCCTTCTTTTTAATTAATCCCCTTCCCTTTAATTTTTAATTATTCCCATTGTTTTTAATTAATTTTTAATTAATTAAAAAACAAAAACAGCAGAGAGAGAGAGGAAGGAGAGAAATGAACAACAGTAAAAGAAGAAAATGGCATATGAGGATCACATGGACTGAAATTTGCAGATTTACATTGTGATTTGTGGCATTGATTTGAAGGGTGTTTTTTTGAAGAATTTCACATTTGAAGACAAGTTTTCCATCATTGAAAACAACTCTTTGAAGAAAAAATTCAGCTGCCTTAAAGGCCTCTTGCATAGTGTTTTCAGCTACACATTTACAAATATTTTGCAGAGATATGTATTGAGCTAACATTGTATTTTGAGTGGAATTTGCATCTTCTTCATAGTTGCGATCAAGACTTGAAGTGTAAAACTTGAGTTGTTGAAAATTTGTTGATTTCCCTCCATCATTTGAGGAGCACATTTTGTACTTTGAAATTTCCATAGTTGGAAATTCTTTTGAGTCATTTGTATTTCTTGTTGCATCACATTGTAAACGGGTGCATTTTCGGTTGAAGCCGACACCCTTTCATTTGTTGAGCCTAAGTTGTTGAAATGGCCAAAATCAATGAGGCATTAGTGTTGTTGAATGACCTCATTCATTCCAATGTTGATGATATCATAAAAATGAGCAAGGATGCTCTTTGTAATATTCAAAGTTGTTTACAAGATGCACAAGAAAAGATTGAGTTTTTGCAGTTGGAATCTCAACTTCTACAAGATGAACTTCAGCAAAAGAGTCACCATTCTGAACTTGTTTCGGTGTAGAATATTGAGATTGAATCCCATCAGCAGCAAGAAGATAAAGTTCCAGATGATTCCAATTCAGTTCCTTGTTCAAGAGCAGATGTACATGCAGATGCAGCAGTTCAACCTGCACTTCTCAACCCCATCATCAGGCCTTGGGAAGAGCTTGTCCACAACAAGCACCGAACTGGTCTTGGATATGACAAGAATGTGTCCTTTCATATTCCAGACTACACCAAGCCCATCATATTTCAGAGTTCCGGATTCATGTATGACAGTTCACCTGCAGTTGTTCCAGATCCTGCTCCACTTCCACAACAGATTGAGAAATGCCAACACTATGATCGAGTTGGCCATATGAAAGATCACTGTTTTGATCTTCATCCATGCAAGCACTGTGGTCGGCACACCCATTCTTTAGACATATGCTTCAGAAACAAGCCTCCTGCAAGAACCAAGATTCATCTTGGATGGATCGCTTCTTGGCAATGGGCATCAGCAGCCAAGAAGATGTTTAAGACACATGTCAGAACTTGTTCACAGATATTGAGCAAACTTGCAGTTGAGTTTTCGCCATCATCTCACCTTGTCCCTGACAGGGGGGGAAATGGTGGTCATGTACAAGCTTTGACAACAGATCAAGCGAGCCTGAGCCACAATCTCTCATTCCATGTTCAGAGTTGTAGCCAGAGTTCAAGCGAGCCTGAGCCACAATTCGTCATTCCGGATTCAGAGATGTAGCTAGAGACACGGATGCCCATGAGCATGCCTCCGGTTGGTGGAAAACCTTAAACCATCATCTTTGGTTGGTGGACAACCTAAAACCACCACAGGTAGTAGACCTCCCTTCTTTTAGGTTGAAGGTCTCCCTTTCATATATGAGGAACACTTCCTCTAGCAGAAGCCTTCATCTTAGCAGCCTTCAGCTTCTTGCCAGCTTTGGTTGAGTTCCAGGAAATTCTTCAAAGCATTCCAGAGTTGTTGGTAATCCTAAAACCATCACAGGTAGTAGACCTCCCTTCTTTTAGGTTGAAGGTCTCCCTTTTTTATGAGGGACAATTCCTCTAGCAGAAGCCTTCAGCTTCTTGCCAGTTTTGGAAGAGTTCCGGGAACTGCAACAAGTATTGCGTTCAGTGTTTGTGGTCATCCTAAAACCACCTCTTTTTTCCAACATTTCAGAGAGTTGATTCAGCCCAAGTGCTGCCATGTATACTTTGCAGATTTGTATTACAACTCTTTTCTTGGACTCACACATACCCCTTCGGATTAAGGGGGATGTTGGAACACCTAATCCTACATGGGTAGGTGTGGAATGCGAAAAGTCACAATGGAGTCCAAGTGACCTTGGAATATGAAACCAAGAGTCACACCATTGTACTATAAATGTACATCTTTGTATAATGGAAAATAAGAAAGCCTCACGCTTATCCTTCATTGTGTGTTGAGTCTCTTGTCTGTGTGTTCATTCTTCTCATACACCATGTGTGTGCTTCAACATGGTGTTTAACATTATGAATGTTTCTTGCCCAATTTATTCCACATATAATGAATAGTACATCATCACAACATGGCATCAAGATGATATTGAGTGTTATGTGATATGTTGAATGGTACCAATAGTCCCCCAAGTGGATACAACATAGTTTTGCTACCTGCTGCTTCAGAGCATAATGTGGCAAGTTGTCTCCCAACCATTTTCTAGTTGTGCATGTTTTCTCAGCTACTAGAAGGTAGTAAATGGCATTGTGTATCAACTGAGCATACCAAGAATAGCACACTACTTGCCCAAATACATACAAGAAATGGCTATCTCCATCACTGATGTTGGTCTCAAAAGGACCATGATGCCCAAATAGAGACTTGCTCTCTTGTGGAGCAATGCATTATATTTAAATGGCAAAAGAATGCAAATGCTTTGTTAGATGATCAATACGTACAAAAATACAACTCTTACCATTTACTGTGAGTAAGTTGATAATGAGTTCCATGGACAATCCCTCCATAGTCGTTTGATTTGTCTCCATGAGGCCTTTGTGAATGGAAAGGAATGAACCATGTGCTGCATGTAAATCCTTCTTCTTGTTCTTGGAGATCCAAGTCAAGAAGATCATATCCTAGAAATAGGTGTGTCCATCCACCACTCCATAACTCTCATCTCCTACTTTCTCATCAAGTGCCTCATATGTGAAGTGACCCTTGGAACACTCCATCAATAGATACATACCCTCCAGTGACAACGTTGTTGGCCTTTGTGACAAGGCTTCTGCCCACTCTTTGACATACCAAATGCCGAAGTCATCTTCCATCATCCTGCTATATATTGGAGACTCCTTCATATGTGAAAGTACCTCCTAATCCTCCAAAGATAAGGAGTATCCCATTTGCACCATGATTGTGCCACCATATACTCCTGAAACATCATGCAGAGTATGGGATAAAATTAGGCCATACTCTCCCAAGAGTAACCAAAGCAACAATAACTCTTGCTGCGTCCTCATCTCATCATCATACAAGTCATGGAATAACATAATGATGGTTGACTTGTAGAATAACACCGTTACCGATGAAATAGGTAACCTAACCTCAAAACGAGAACTCTAGCCCAAAAAGACTCAAAAAACATGAAAAAACACCCCAAAAACAAAAAAAAAGTGTATTCCAGAATGCACTTGGTTTTCTTTGAAGGTCAAATTTCAACATTTTATAAAATTATGCTAAAAATAAAATTGTTTCTTGAGAAAAGGATTGAAAAAGAACCCTCAAATCAAAACTAGTTGATGCTGGAATAACCAAAAAAAAATATGTCATATTTTTGACATTTTAAAAAATAGAAATAACATTTTTTAATTTTTAAAATTCAAACATTAAAAAAAAAACCAAAATTTAAGAAAAAAGATAAATTTAAAAAATAAAAACATTTTAAAGCTTAAAATTTAAAAATATATAGGAATAAAAATATAAAAATAAAAACAAAATAAAAATTTTAATTCAAACATTAAAAAAAACCTAAAATTTAAGAAAAAAAATAAAAAATAAAAAATAAAAAAAAATTTAAAGATTAAAATTTCAAAATATATAGAAATAAAAAAATAAAAATAAAAACAAAATAAAAATATTAAATTAAAAAAAAGGGTTAAAAAAAAGAAATTATAAAAAATAAAATATAGAAATTAAATTTAAAAAAGAAAAAGAAAATGTTTATTAAATTAAAATAAAATAAAAAAAAAAAATTTAAAATAAAAAATAAAATTTAAAGAAATATATTAAATTTTAATAAATTTAAAACTTTATAATATATATATATATATATATATATATATATATATATATATATATATATTATTGAAATTAAAAAGTAAGAAAATAGAAAAATAAAAATAAAAATAAAATACAATGAAAATGTTAAATTTAAAACAATATATATTAAAGAAACAAATAAACTATAAAAAATAAATTACATTTAAATTATAAAAAATAAAATATATATATATATATATATATATATATATATATATATATATATATATATATATATATATATATATATATATATATATATATAAAACTTAAATTAAATATATATATATTAGATTTTATTAAATTTAAAAAAAAATGTTAATATTAAAATAAAAAATTAAATTAAAAAAAAATATTAAATTTTAATAAATAAATCAATAAACAAATAAATTTTGAAATAAAAAATAAATTTTAAATATATATAAAAAAAAAAAGCATTGTTAAAATAAAAAGTTAAAAAACTTCAAAAATCAATTAAAATTCAAAAATTCAAAAAAATAAATTAAATAAAATATATTAAATAAAAAACAAATTAATTTGAAAATATTAAGTTTAATAAAAAAAAAATCCAATTTTAAAAATACAATTTTAATTGAAATAAAAAAATATATAAAAATTTTATGTAATTAAAAAAATAAAAAATTTAACAAAATATTAAATTCAAATAAATAAATAAAAAATAAAAAATTTACTAAATTTTAAAAAATTAAATGAAAAAACTAAACATAAAATTTAATAATAATAATAAAATATGAAAAAAAAATCAATTAAATAAAAAGAAAAAATACAAAATTTAATAAAAAATATTAACAAAATTTAGAAAAAAAAAAATTAAAAACAAAAAAAATAATAATAAAATTAAAAAAAAAAAAAATTAAAACAAATTAAATTTCAAATATAAAAATTAAATTAAATTAAAAAAAAAAAAATTTAATTTTTTTGAATTTAAAAAAAAAAAAAATCAAATTAAAAAAAAATTATTAAAAATTTAAAAAATAAAAAAAAAAATAATAATTTTTTTGATCGAGGTGGCGCCGCCAATCGGCCTCCGGCCCAGGTGGCTGTGGAGGCCGGCTGCTGGGCAGAACGCTGATTTTGGGAATCGCCCTCCTGCGGCGGGAGGCCGACTCCGGGAATCACCCTCCCGCGGCA
Source organism: Pinus albicaulis (assembly GCA_034641835.2). NCBI lineage: Eukaryota > Viridiplantae > Streptophyta > Pinopsida > Pinales > Pinaceae > Pinus > Pinus albicaulis. The sequence goes on along the minus strand of CM076570.1, from coordinate 526,974,899 downwards.
GGAGTCCGATTCCGGGAATCGCCCTCCAGCGGCGAGAGGCCGATTCCGGGAATCACCCTAAGGCCGATTCCTAGAATCGGCCTCCCGCCGCGGGAGGGCGATTCCCGAGAGGCCGTTTCTCGTAATCGGCCTGGCGGCAAAGGTGATCGCTGGGCGAGGGCGGGGTGCACATACGACCTCCCGTACGCCGGCGGCCGCTCTACCGCTACAGGCGGGAGGCCAGTGGCACAGCACCACCATGATCAAAAATTCTTTTTTTTATTTTTTTATTTTTTGTATTTATTTTTAATTTGATTTTTTATTTTTAAATTCAAAAAAATTTAATTATTTTCTTTTTTTAATTTAAAATTTTTTATTTTAAATTTAATTTGTTTTATTATTATTATTATTATTATTTTTAATTTTGTTTTTAAATTTAATATTTTAGATTAATTATTTTTTAAAATTTAAAATATATTTATTAAATTTATTAAATTTTAATTTTTTTTTTTTTTTAATCTTTTAGTTTAATTAGTTTTTCATTTTTAAAATTTATAAATTGTTTCATTTTAAAAGAAAAACAGTAAATTTATGGATATTTGTTTTTTAATTATTTGCACGTGGTTTTTTTCATTTTTTTTGTTTTTTAATGATAGTTTTTTTTTTTAATTCTTTTATTTTAATTTTCTTTTTCAATTTTAAATTTTGTTTTTTTTTTAATTTGTTTTTTTTTGTTAATTTTAAAATTTGTATTTTTTTTCTTATTATTATTAATTTTTTAATTTAATTTTTTCTTTTTTGTATTTTATTTTTTTTATCTAAATTTTAATTTTGTAATTTAAATTATTTTTAAATTTTCTATTTTTTTTTTTAATTATATGGTTTTTTTTAATAACTTAGAAAAAAAATGTTTTTGATGTTTTTTTTTTTTTTTTTAATTTTTTTTGGTTAATTTCTGTTTTTTTTCTTTAAATTATGTGTTTTTTTTTCAAATTTTGTCATTTCTTTTGATATAATTTTCGAATATTTTTGTTTTATTTATTTATTTTTGTTTAAATTTTTTATTTTTACGAGTTAATTTTGTTTTTTTTTACATTTTTATTGGTTTTTTATATTGTTTTTATATATATATATTTTTATCTAAGTTTTGTGTTTTATTACCAACATGAAAATCACCACTCTAAAAAAAAAAGGTTGATGCTACATCAATACGTTTCAAAATTAGCATGAAAATCACCGCTCTAAAAAAAAAGTTGATGCTGCATCAATACGTTTCAAAATTAGCATGAAAATCACTAACATTTTAAAACAAATATTCATACTTCATAAATAAAAATATTAGAGTGTCAAAAATGTGCTAAAAAAAAAAAGGTGATTCTGCATCACCACTTTTCAAAATCGGGTGCTTTTTATGCTACCAAAAAAAAGTAGGTAATAGTGCGGTTACCTATTTCATCGGTAACAGTGTTGAATATCCCATATAACAAAATCTTCTGCTTCCATATCATTTGGGTTACATGCAATGCCCCGAGCCATAACACACCCTTTGACATAGTATATGTCACATGATGGCCAAACTCTTTCCAGAGGAACCAGCGCAACCATGCCTCCTACTACCTTATGTCATAGATCTGCAAGTGGCTCACTAGCCCCTTACTCATCATCATCATACATCCATCCAAATGTGGGTGTCTCCTACCATGCTCCAAATTGGTATCCACCTCATGGAGAATACCATCCTCCCAAAGCTAATCACTATATTTGCACTTCATGAGGTGTTGAAGTGAAACCTCCTGGATATCTCCACATGAGGACCACTCATTAATGACCAAGTTGAACCCATGAGGTTCCAAATATGCTGTAGGAAAAAGCTTCTCATTGAGCTGTGAAGTGTTTATCAAGAAGTATTTATCATAATAATGGGAGATGTTATCCATCATAAGAGGTCTCTCATCAACAATATTCATATCCAATGATACACAAGTATAATGGTGATCAGAATTTCCCAATAGTCAAGCCATCTCATCACTACTGCTCAATGATAGCATTGTTGATCTCCATGATGGTGCAACTGCTGCCTCAAGATCATGTCCAATGTTGAACACATAGTTCTCGTATTGGATTGATTAGGATTATGCTCATCCTATCCTCCGTGCTCTACACTCCAACCCAAAGTGTTGTGTACCGCTCAACAATGAGAAACCAGATGGTTATATATCTCCTCCTCGAACTTTCACTGTTTCATGAAATGATAGTTGCTTGCCGCAAATGAACGCTGTTCTTCACCCTAGGTCACACACCGCTCCGATGGCATGTCCCCACAACTCTCCATATGATCTACTAAAATAACAGGAGGTGGAAATGTTTGCATACCTTGGTTAAGTTGATCTGTTGGAACTTCTTGTACAACTACAATGGTTCCTCCTACCGGTATGATGACTCCACCAACTGTTGGTGATGGTGATGGACGCTCCTCTACTATTGCACCAGCACTAGTATAAGTCTCCTCTTCCTCATGCATCTCTTAAATAATGCATGGGACTCTCAATGTCAAGAGATGAAGACCATCTTGCAAGGATGCAAGTGTTCCTTCTCCTGATGCAAGTACTCTTGCAACAAGTGGTGGTGGAAGTTTCTCTTCTTCCGGAATGATAATGCTGAAATATTCCCTTGGTTCTTCATGTATTTCCTGATCAACCTTTGAGTAAAATCTGCATAAGCAGTCACTCTTTCATGTTTCAAATGGTTGAACCACCAAATATTTTTTTCACCCACAAGGTGGAGTGTTGTAGTCTCAATAACTTCTCTTTATGCTACTGGATGTAGCAGGAAGAATGGATCTAACTTCCTCCTCTAAACCCTTGTGGTGCTTGTGGATGACCCATCAAATGTAGACAATAGAAACCTATTGTGCCTTCTTCTTCTACTATTGCTGCAAGGTCTCCTCTCTTTTTTGATCTAAATAAACTGCTGGAGAGTTAGATTCTCCTTGAAAGCCCTTGATTGAGATTTATATTCTGCAAGATACTCACTTAGAGTCTCATGATCTAATTTTCCTCCATCTCCATGCCTTTCACCTTCCTCTTCAAAGAAAGTGGAAATAGTAGATATCTTTGGATATCTATGCAATACTGGTTTCTTCTATTGCTGATTGGAAGTGCATGGACCCTTCTCATCTTGAAACTCTCTTGAGGTCTCACTGAATCTCTCCATTCTCATTTTCTTGACCTCCTTGGAGAGGTCCTTCATCGATCTGAAAAGATATGAGGCAAGACTCATTCTCTCCATCATTATAGATGTCTTTTTCTTTTTCTGCTCCTTTTTCTTATTCTTCTGATAGCATATTGGCTGAAATACACAAGCTGGACTAAGATTATGCTATGATACCACTGTAATATCCCAAAATAGGAAAAGAAACAATATAGAACAAAATAATGGATATAGTAGTGAATAAAATTACACCACCATGTGGGACAAACATGGAGCCATTTTATTATGTAAAACAACAGCAAATAAGTATAATAAAAATAGGCACAACTCAAATAATCAAGGCCAACAAGCCTCCAATGGACACATATGCCACAACATGAAATATAGTTGCTATACAAATGCACGAAGATCAATACAACATAACTTTACTGAGGGAAACTACTGCTGGAAAATATAATAATGTAGATCTCCTGATATATGGCTCAAGAAATGGGGAACAGAGATCTAGTCTCCCAAGCATCTTTCCAAGACAACCCATAAAGGGTTTCTAGAATTACACAATATGCAAAATGCCAGAGTGTAGCCATAGCACTGAATAGAAGCAAAAATGAAATACTTGAAGGAGGTGGTTGAAACTGATATAAAAATATATAGAAATCCTCTAATAGATCCTCCAAGTGAAACGTTGATCCCCTCACTGAAATTCTAACCCTCCAAATGTAGCACTTAATTCTCCTCTGCAAATACTCAATAAAATAACACAGTTTGAGAGTGAAACTAAGTTTTAGGAGGTGGTAATAGCTTTTCCTGGTGCCAAATGAGGAAATAAAGCCCAAGGACCCTGCTTGCTAGCCTCCCAATGGAAAGACTACCTCTCCACCAAAAAACAAACATAGAATGTGGCCCTATCAATCCTCCACTGCCTTTGCCCTGCAACACAACACATCCCTACAAGAAACTGTGTTGTAGTTGAAGACTCAAGCTAGCCTAAATTCCATAATGTGGAAATGTAACTCACAAACCTCTCCTGAGTAGGCACTCGAAGTCCCCAGAGGATGAGTGTGCGATTCCTGCTTGGGAACACCGTTGTACTAAACAACACAAGGGACTCCACTAAACAACTGAACACTGCAAGAAGTCATACATACCACAAAATCAATAATAAACAACATACCCTTCTATTAAAATAATAGACGGTTTGGAAGGAACTTTTACTTATTGAGAAAAGATGAAAGAACTTGTCTTTGAAAAAGATCAAATGATAAAAAATGGTTTTATGGGTCCACAAATATACTTGAAGTGGTCCTCTTTTTAATTCACTCTTCGGGAAAAGGAAACTAATATTAAAATAACAAGATGAGTTTGAGTTTAAAAGCCTCGACAATATAACTTTAGACCCCACTTTTTAATTCACTCTTCTAGAAAAGAAAATTAATATTAAAATAACAAGATGAGTTTGAGTTTAAAAGCCTCCAACAAGATAACTTTGAGTTTAAAACTATCCAACAACTTCAAAACTTCGAGATTAATAGTCTCCAACATTTTTTCTAAATTTAAAAAATATATAAATAAAAATACAATTTCAAAAATAATTAAAAAAATATAAATTTCGATTAATTTCAAATAAAAGAAATCAGTTTTAAGAAAATAATTTTTATAATATATTAAAACAAAAATCATTATAAATAAAGAATATATAATAAATTGAAATTTTTTTTTGGCAAAAGTAACCATAGCATCTTGTTGAAATGAGTCTAGTTCTAAATAAATAAAGAAATAGAAACTTAATTACAATATATTAATATTAAAATGAAAAGAAATAATTAATCAAACTTAACAATCACCTATGGTTATGGTGTTATGAGAGATAAGAGAGAGTCTTTTTTATGAGGTTGTCTAATCAAACAAAGGAATTAAGAAATCTTACAGTAACACTGTTTGAATCATGATTTTGATGGTGGAAATGGATTCAGCACCATCAAAAACTTCTAGGCCACCCAAAATATTAAAGTTTGATGGTTATAAAGTGAATTTACAAAAATCCCTGCCAGATTTTTTTAAAATCTTACCGAAATTTCCATGATTTTCAAGGCGAAAAAAACAGTCTAATTAGACTAGGGCTTTTTAATCACATTACAAAGATAATCCCAATAAATTAATTAAATAAATAAAAACTTAACTACAATATATTGAATAAATAAAGAAATAAAGAAATAGAAACTTAATTACAATATATTAGAAAGAAGGAACTAGTCAAACTTAACAATCATCTATGGTTATCGTTATAAGAGGTAAGAGGGAGCCTCTCATATCACATCACATCACAAAGATAATCCGAGATAATCCGTTAATTTCAGTGTGGTCAAGCTTTGTTAGTTTGTGTGAGTCCCAACAGCAACAGTATAGTATAGTATAGTCATGGCGTCGTCTTCTTCTTCTGGCACATGGCAGCACCCGACCACGGGATCTCCCGCGGTTCCGCAGCAGAAGAGAGCGAAGAAGGTGGTGGATCCCACCACGACAATATCTCCAGCGGTTCGGCAGCAAAAAAGACCTAGTAAGGTGGTAGATCCCATCACGACAATATTTCCCGGGGTTCCGCAGCAGAAAAGACTTAGAAAGGTGTTGCTTACCGGGGCTCCACAGCAGCAGAATGTACTGGGTGGTGATGCTGTCCAGGGAGAGGCTGAGATGGGTTTTTCGCAGCGATCGGTTGTTCATGTTCCTGTTCCTTCTAATTCAGTTCAAGGAGGTGATATTTTTTAAATGTTATGTATCAGTCAGTGATGGAAATTAGAATATGAATGAATATGTTGTTTTATTCATATTAAAAATGAATATGAATATGAATGAATGAATATGGTGCAAGGCCAACGAACATTCCTGCCCTCCAACCGCCTGCCCATGCCCACCCTGCCCTCCAACAATATTCCAGCCTTCCAACCATCCGCCTTGCACCATCCCTCCAATATTCCAGGGTTCCAACCATCCGCCTTGCACCATCCTAATCCTCGTCTCAATCCTATGCCCACCGTGCCCTCCAACCGATCTTACACAAATACTTCCACCCTTCCAACGCTTTCTGCATCGGCCGCCTTGCAGGATCCTATTACCACCGAACCCTCCAAACAATCTTACACAAATTTGAATCACTGATTTTGAAATTATACAATTTGTCAGGATTCTATAGCATGGATTTTGAAGAAATTCATATTCTTTTCTGGATAAGAAGCTTTCTACTGAATTGAATTTTTGGGAGCTTTGAATCATTGATTTTGAAATTATAAAATTGGTCAGGATTCGATAGTAATATGTTGGCATGGATTTTGAAGAAATTCATATTGTTTTGACTGAATTTTCTGCAGCAGCGCGCAGAGTCTAAGCGCGCATGATTTTCTGGTAACAGCCTAAAAGCCACAATCCCAATTGCTTTTAGTAAGTTTTAGGCATCTATTTTATGTTTATGCTTAATGCTGCTGAAATGTATGATCACATGTTTTGTGATTGAATACAAATTAAGATGACCTTTTTTCTAATAAGTCCATTAGGCATCTATTTTATGTTTATGCTTTATGCTGCTGAAATGTATGATCACATGTTTTGTGATTGAATACAAATTAAGATGACCTTTTTTCTAATAAGTCCAAAGATCCAACAATATAGATGATTTTATACTTATCTCCAAATCTCATGTTAAAGGTAACTTCATTTGTTTTTTATAATTTTATTTATGAAATCTCATGTTAAAGGTAACTTCATTTGTTTTCTATAATTTTATTTATATAACAATACACTTAAATTTTAAATTATCTATCAAATTGATCGATTGAAATTTTAGATAACCCATGCCCATTTTAAAATGGTTAATATTAACGGTTAAATAGAGAAACTACAAGGAAATACCCATTTTGTTTGTAAGTAAAAAACAAAAGTTATGCATTGTGAAATGAATTTAACTTACACTCTTAATTGAATTTAACTTATATAACATTGTGCATATACGAAATAACTATCTCCCTCATGCAACAAATTTTTAAAATTATGTCAATACCAATGTCACTATTTCGTTAATATTAACCCCTTTTTAAAATTATGTCAATACCAATGCTTATTTGATATTTGAGCTGCATAAGATACATCTTCTAAGGCCCTCGTAGCTTTCTTTTTAAGTAAATCCCAAGTTACAATGTTATTATTGAGGAAAGGTTGGATGCAAATTTTGAGTTTAGCACGGAACATATATTTCTGAAGTTCTTTCCACCACCAACATGAAGTCTTGTTAAAGCCTTCAATTGTCAAAAAAAATTGTAATGAAGCATAAATGTAGTGTCCACTCAAAATGTGAGATAACAATTACAAAATTTATTTCTAAAAATTTCTAACATTATGAATAACTCCTTCAATTGTCGAAAAAAATTGTAATGAAGCATAAATGGAGTGTCCACTCAAAACGGGAGATAGGGTAAACATTTACAAAATTTATTTCCAAAAATTTCTAACAATATGAATAACTCCTTCAATTTTCAAAAAATTTGTAATGAAGCATAAATGGAGTGTCCACTCAAAAAGTGAGATAGGGTAAACATTTACACAATTTATTTCCAAAAATTTCTAACAATATGAATAACTATGGAGATATTCACTCTCAAACATTGTATTTTGTAAGAGTTATGGATCACTACATAATCCTCGTTGAGGTTCAAGAATATCCACGGAACCCATTGTTGATGTGTTCATTTCAATTCTTTCCCTATCACAATTTTATGAAGAATATAAAAACCATTTCATTTTAGATTAAGTATAAGAGGTACGGGGAGTTTATGTTGATATTTATTTGCAATATAATGTTGGATTTTAAGCATAATCATAAGATCCAATTGTGAAAAAATATTAGACTAGCTACTTGCAAAATAAGAAAGAAGAGAAAATAAAATTACTTGGAAATTGACTAATGAACCAAGGGGGGAATTCAAATTACTGATTAAATGTGATTATATATTAATTTTGAACATGAATACAATATATAGACTGTCTAGGAGGCCAAACAATTCAAATTAGGTTGGAAAATCCATGTGCATGTAGTCGCTATAACTCAAAATCACTTTCCTTTGTTGGAAAACAAGTTAAAATTAGTCTAGGAGACCCAAAATTAGAAAAATATATAAATATGGAGAGAACTAGAAGTAAGTGGAGTTATAAATCAGTTATAACTAATTAGTAACTCTTACATGCAAAATACTAACTAGTTAAGCTCAACTAAACTGCAACATAGGACTAAAAGTCAACTAACAAAGGGAGGAGAGAGAAACATGATGGTTAACTATGAAAAAGTAGGGAGGAAGTTCATACTCACTCTCGGAAGTCATAGACATGAAGTAGTATGAATTTATTGTGTGGAATTATGTATGTCATAATAAGTTCAAAATATAACTTTTAAGATTATGTTCCTAGAAAGATCTTTGATAAAAGTAGGGACCATAAATATATATACTTGAACTCCAAATAAATATAATTTGAAAAGAGAGTGGAACCTAAAATCGAGTGAATGGACCAAAATTTATTTAGAATCAGAGATCAACTCTTTCATCCCAAGATAAATACTTCTAGTTCTAACTTGGGAATGATTTTCTAAGAAATCCTAGCCATCAAAAACATAAGATTTATAGCCCCATTCCCATCCATCATAGTCTATTTATGAATATATATTAATAGATAGAGGGTGTCCATTAATATTTTATGGTTAACCTCTTAGAGGGATTGGAAAACACCTTGCAGTTTAGTGAGGTAATTGTCATGGGGCCTCTTTGCTAAGGGTTAATGCTCTAAGATCCCCAAAAAGTGGCATTCTCTTCCCTAAAAGAACTTATGTGTTTGATTGTATTTTGGAATGCTAAATGTAATAATTTATACCCCTATAAGAGGGATGGATGTCATTTTCCTCTTAGTTACGCAACCTTCCAACTAAACCATGTGGGGTGAGGACTACCATTTGGATTTCTAAGGTAGGTTATCCCTTGTTTATGTTAAGGATAAGGGTCCAACTAAGTGTTGTGCTCTATATGGGGATCCCTATGGATGGATTTGTGAGGGATCAAGAAGGGGGGGGGGGGTGTGGGGGATTAGGTACACAGAGATAAGAAATGGGAATAAGAGGTATGGGTTGAAGGAACAAAAGCTTGAAGAGGCTAAGAAAAAAGTATTATCTAGCATCCCTCTGAGATATAGGATCTTATGTATTAATAAAACCAAATTTTATTTCGTAAAATACAAAATAGGAAAGAGGAATGGGAGAGGGACAATCCTTAGCTAAATCTATATTATTAATTAGCACCTTATTCTTCTCTTGGACTGGTTGGTTGCGACCTTTTGACTAGCCTGAGGAAGGTAGAGGAACATGTTTCTCACCTCATTTAGTAAAATATTTTGGGACCAAAATCCTCCCAAAATGGGAATGTCTATTACATAAAATCATTATATTATTTTTCATCCATGTCAATGATTTTAGAGTGGAAAGTTTAAAGGAAAAAACTTGTAGGGAAACTTTTACCAGCAATCCCAATTTGGAAAATTTTGGGAAAAAAACATCAAGAACCATTTTCAAGCTTTAAAAGGACCAAATTTTTTGTCATGAACTTAATATGCACCTAGATTAAATTATACACACATTGACACCTTTACAACGCTGCAATAATTTCCTCAATCGGAGCTCATATAACAAAGTTATCCCTCCTAGAAGTTTACCTATAGTGATTAACCACCATAATTTTAGTTGATACCATGCCAACTCCAGTTACTCATGGAAATGGGCTATCCATGTGGGGACTATGAAAATTACTTTATAAGGGTTGATTTATAACTCATGTTAACTATTGAATGGGTCAAATATAACCCCTACTTTGTTATTGGTCTATGTTAAGACTACGCCACTAGGATAAAATGTCATCAAATTATAACTTCTTGCATTTTGTTCATAGTAGAGTAAAGTAGTTGAGTGTGGATAAAGATAACATAATAGAGAAGGTTTTTGTTTTGTAGCAGTCCACAAGACATAGGTCATAAGAAACTCCATAGAGAGTTCCCTCTCATTTGTACTTGCATTATTTCCATTCTAGACAAAAGAGAGAAAACCAACCTCACCTTCTAGATAGCGTTTCCCCCATAAGGTTTCCCATAACATATCTTTGTTTTCATTATGTTTTGTGTGATTGTATTTAGACATTCTTTTTTTCTACATAATATCTATTGCCTACTTAAAAATTTAGTAGTAATAAAAGATTTGGAATATAAAACGAATTACACTTAATAGTATAGATTTTTGTTTATTTTCATAGATCTATTGTGATGAACTATACACTGGAATATCCATAATGGTATATAGATCATATTGATATGGAGAATACCACCCAAAAAAACTCCAAACATAGTATTTAGGGTTCACTATTTGACTCTTACAACCCATGCAAAAATATTTAATGACATAAAGTCTATATGGTTCAATTGATTATGGACCATGGAAGTGAATATAATTTGATCTCAATTATTTTTATTAAGGTGCTAGCTTTTTCATTCAATCCTAATCACATCCCATATTATTTTCAATTGGGTAAACAAAGGTATTGATAAGTCTTTATTTTTGGTGAAGTAATGTTGTGTCACATTTTCTATTGGCCCCCATTGTGTCACCTTTGTTGTTCACCCCCATTTTTGAGACATCATTCTATTTTATTTTATGTAACATCCCTTAATTGTTATGTAATACGTCACTAAATATGACACTTACTTGAATTTCTATATCCTCGCCAAAGAGGGGTGTCACTCTCATTTTTATTCCTTGTCCAAACTATAGATTGGGTCACTCTATATGATATGCATCCCTCCATAAGTTCCTGATACTTTGAATTTTCCCCTCAGCCACTGATGATCATCACACACAACAACCAACGCCCCTACCTCCCATATTTTCCACTAAACCACCAAAATATGTTGCTTCTGTTGGAAATACTAAGAAGAGGTGAATCAATTTTTATTATCACTTAGCATTTCATTAATCTTTCAAAAAAATATAAATCATCAGTACATCAAGAGAAGAATGCACAAGAAAATTGTCAACATCAAATCTTTTGTTCATTATGTGTTGTTTACAAACAAGATTTACATCCTGAGATGGAAGGAAGTATAGGGTTCCCCAAGTATGAATATATGCAAACTAAGCTTGTACGAATATTCAATCTCCTTTACAAAAATTCAGCCACGCAACCCCTGTTTTTGCTACTACTATCTTCGCTGCTGTACTTCATTGTTGCAAAAAAAATTGTACGATTGTATGCTCACCGTTATTGCTGCTTACACTCCTTCCAATTTACATGGCTACTGTTATCTCCTCTGTTGTTCTCCATACTCAAACTACTACTCCCTAAAACTTCAAAATTGTTTCTCCCAGTCACTGTATTTGACATCTACTAGTGCCAATTTCATTGGACAAAAGACCTATATCATGTGCATCAAAACAGTACATCTATATCTAGTAAAGACCTAGATTCAAGAATGCCCTGAAATGATTACTTCCAATAGTCTTTCGTTATAAAGTGGATAGGAGAGATCCTTTAAATAAATCACAAATTCATTCCGTATAAGTTAATCTAATATGTATATGTTCACTACTGTAGTCAACTTCAAGGAGTTGACATCTTCAATTTGTGAATGATTCTTTTTTCCTTTTGTATATCAAGATTTATTTTGCAAACTACCTTTTAAATGATTGGGTAATTAAAACACACAATGGTAAATTTGGAACCTTTACTAGCATTCAGAGTAACAAGTTTGCTGACAATGGTCTTCACCGATGCTGCTATAAGAACCCACTACTAAAGATTCACAAATCTCACGAACTAAGAAAAAATGTATAGGTTCTCTACCATAAATCATATACCATATTAAATTATTGAAATATCGAGGTTTTGTCATTTACTTAGGTCATTGCCACTGTTATATTACCATATTGTTGCTAAGGTCACAAAACATTTATAACCATCAAGAAAATATATCACAATCCCAATCTGGAAATATATCAGATCAATGCTTCATTCAAACGCTACATGGAGTCCTACACAAAAATGTTATCTCCAAGCCTCAAAATCAAGGTCATATTGATTCTACTTTCATTCAAATCACGATTCCATGGTCACAGTTTTATCAACGGTAAGTCAGGTTGTCAACATTGTAGTATTGCATATACTGCTAATATGTTGTAACTGTCAAAATCCTTGTTTGGGGTCTCTGTCATATTAATTCTTATGCACGTTTTTTTTATAGGTTAAGAAAGGGCATTGTTCCAGACACATCTGTCACTTCCGAATTAGTATGATGTTGCTTCAAAATTTGACAGAACTGTCTTCAAAATTAACACTTGCAAGTTGTTACAATAACACATGGAATATCAAATATATTCTTAGGTTTCAAGCCCAGAGGAATCATGAGGATTATGTTGAATAAGGAACTCAAAATGGGCCTATTCCAAGGCTACATCTTTATAAGTGGATCAAACCCAAAGTAAAATAAATAATTTCGGTAAGAGAAAAAAAGTTGTGTAATTTTCAGAGCCTCCCTTCAATTAGAGTGACGCTTGTACATCATCATTTTGGATTTGGTCATTATAGGTTAGGAAATTGCAAGAGATAAATTTTTCTATATTCTTCTTATATGAACAAAGATTGGGTCTTCATCACCATGTTGAGAGGGTTCTAAGATTAGACTTTTTCAAAGGTTTCCTTAAATGACAACCATAACTTTTCCCTAGTAGATGGACACATGACACACCACATTGAGTTTTTAGAATGATTCTTTGTATTACAATAAGTGTAACACTTATGCAAGGAGATTTAAAAAAAAATCATAGCCCAACCATCACTACAAGGAAAAATACCGTGTAGAGGAGGTTTGTGTAGAAGCTCTTTTCAAAATAGCCAAAGAATCCATTTGTAGCTGAGGTCACTAGCGGAGATGGGCGGGTGGATGTTTTTAAATTTTTTTTTTTTCTTGCGTGGTACATTCAACTAGTTCAACTCGCACTAATGGTGGTGCACCTTATAAAATTATAGGATACACCACAAATCGGTGTGTTTTTTTAACACACCACAATTTTTTGTTGCGTTTGGTAAATTGATACGCACCAAGAAAGTTATGGTGGATCTCGTAAAAGTTACTTCTCGGTGCGTTTGTTTCTTAAGAACACACCACATGCATAAATATTAAAAAAATATAGCTCGATGTGTTAGTTAACCTGAACATTTGGTTTCTGTGTGAAAAGGTTATTCATATGCACTAGTGCAAATTGTATGTCGACTCACTACATCAAGAAATAATAAACCAATGTTTAAGAAGTTCTTTTGGTAAATTGATATGCAACAGGAAAGTTTTAATTTTTACCATAGTGCATCTGGTAAAATTTAATTCCTAGTGTGTTTGTTTTTACTAAATCCACCACATCTAGAAATATTTAAAAATATAGCTCGATGCATTCTTTAACATGGACATTCTGTTTTGGTGCAAAAAAGTTATTAATACACATTGTTGTGTATTGTACATCAAGAAATTTAAAAAAAACCAATTTTTAAGTGGTGCATCAAGTAGCTATATGCACCATTGTCAGTGCTTAGTGGGTTTTATGGTGCATCGTTTCCAGTTCTTTATTGTTTTTTTGGCACACCAAGGATTCTTTTTTTTATTATTAAAATTTATATATTATAGACATATCTTTCATTTAATTAATTTTTTTCATGTTTTATGTATGAGGTTGATGTATTTCATATGTCAATCATGCAACAAATATGTCAAAAGAGGGAGGAGCAACAACAACGGGAGAAGATGGAGGAATAATATAATGTGGTTCAACAATGGGAGGCACAAGAGAGGGAGCAAGATTTATACGCTCTCCCTATTACTACATTGACCCAAGTCCTCTTGAGGCATGTAGGCCTCCTTAAGTAATATGAGGGCACCACATCCTTGAAGGGGAACTCTAGGTTGTTGGCATAGTTGATACGTCGATGGGATTCCCACCAACACGCTTTTTGTGTCGGTCCTAACATGTCATATAGCCCCACTGAGGCTTGTCTACTCTTAGAGATAAAAACATGCCCACATTAAATAATTTACTTATAAATACATAAAAATAGATATTTATTTTACATAATCGAAATAGGAAAGAAAAATTCACCACCAAGTCTATTAGAAAGTCAAAAAAATACTTCATAATCACCATCAAACTATTTATCATTTAATTTTTAGCTATAAAATATTTATTAATTTAACTTTTATTTATAATTACCAGTCAAAAGAAAAATATAAATTCTTCCATTTTCCATGAAGGAAAAATTGAAACATCTCATGCCCATGTAAGCCGATTTGTTTCTCTTATGGTCCATCAAAATATGAAATCATCATTTTACTCATGCATATAACACCTCCCTCTAGTTTACATAATGTTGCAAGAGTTGAACTTTAAATATAGTAAATATGAGTTTACCTCTCATGTCAAAAATTTAACTTGCATATTAATACACAATTTTTTCATTGTTAAAGTCCTCATAGATTATCGCTAAATGATTTTTATTGATTTTGATATAAACCTGAAGAGAAAACATGTGAAATGATTAATAAACCAATAAGTATATGACATCTAATTATGCATTCCTTCTCTTTAATTCCTTCATCTCAACCATTTTATGCCAGGTAGGGACAAATCAACTGATTTTATGAAAATCATGGAGTTCTCTTATGAACATGTTACATTTCTAGAATGAATCTTCAATGCTATGTTTCTAAATTCCTTATTTTCACATTTTTAGGATATTATTCTCATTTTCCTATTTGAGAAGGATTTCCACCTTGAATCTTTATTATCGTAGATATTTTACACCATGTTTTAAACATTTATATTTATGGACATGTCTTGCATAGTGAAAATAAGGGAGGTTATCTTACATTGAAAAAATTTGACAATGGTTGTAGTATGCCTTTTAGTGCACATGTATAAGACATATATGATTTTCCTTCTCCATTTTCGATCACGTTTTGAGTTATTTTAGATTGATACACAATGTCATTTGATAAATGAAATAATGAGTATATTTAGATTCATATCTTGAAAAATAATAGTTATAAATAAGCATTCTTAATCGAGTGCTCACCTTTAAGATTCAAAATGGAATTTTACATTATCTAGAGTATAAAATGTTTATATTAGAAATATTTTTTTGGGGTCACAAAATTATGACAAAAGAGTACAAAATTGATAACCAAGGAAAATTTTAAGGATGGAAAATTATTTTGAAGTTTAAAAAAATGGCGATTCTCACTAGTCCCTAATATGCAAACTATAAAATATTTATTGATGTATTTGTAAAACTATTCAAATTTATAATGATACTATATATATTGCCTATATAATGTTGGTGATTTTTAAGGTAAAATAATTTTATATTGTAAAATTTGGGCGAATCATTTTTATTAAAAAATGGAAATTGGCGAATCGTTTTTTTGGAAAAACCATTGAAAATTAGCCCACCTACGAATATTAACCCCTAAAATTTTCCATGTTGATAACTCATGCTTAGAAATACAAATTTTTGACCCATCCTAATGTCTATCCAAATCCTATAGAAGAAGTCTACTATAAATTAGAATTAAACAAATTAAAAAAATATGTTAAAATTTTATTTTCAAATTATACATTACACAATTGGAAATACTTATTTTTAAGTGTAAAAATATTTCTAGTGGAAAAAAACGTGTAAACAAATTTGTGAATATTATAAATTATATAAAATGCCAAAAACACGAATAAAAAACAATATAATTAGTGAAATAAAGAAAACTAAAATATGTATATACAACACTAGTATAACTGATGAAATAACAAAAGTACATATCACTCTTTTTTGTCATCACCCTGATTATCTTTCTCACTTGGCATGATAACATTGTTGTTCTAAAAAATATATTTTGATATAGGTTCATGTCATAATATGAACCATCGATCCCTATCCAACACATATGGGTAAAAAAATACATGGTTGCAGTGTTTGGGGAAAACATAAGCTCCCTAGCTTCATGCCACATCTTTCTAGAGTTCATAAATATTAGCATACTGTCACGATCTTCCTTTACATTATTTCGATCAAAGGTGTCCCACCACTTGCACCTAAAAATAACACATTGGAAAAAATAGAATTCCACTTCAATGATATGTTTTATCTTCCCAATGTAACCTAATGTCCCTTGTATTAAGCTTTGATTGGTGTGGCTAGCATGACTATATTGGTCAAACTCGACTTACAATCCAGATTCTAGTGTCATCAATCCATGATTTACATCCGTCATGTGAAAATGATGTCCATATTTCCACATAGATGGGAACAAATGCACCTATAAAAAGTTAAAAAGTCACAGTGTCATATGTCTATAACCTGAACATAAATAACAAATGAAATATAGATGTTGCAATTCAAAGGTGCACTATGAAGTTAAAAATGTACAAAAAGATACTATTACCAAGTTGTTTCACCCAATTGCTATGTTTAGTGTATTCTCCTCATCATGCGGGTAATAACCAGATGCACCGCATTTCTCTTTGACTTGATCAACAACCCAACTGTTAGGGTATGTCATTGACATATTTTCTTTTAAATGATCAGGATAAGGCACAATTATACCATTCAACAATCTAAATTCCTTTCTGTCACTGTCCCATTTCCTCCTCTTTTGTTTGTACAATGTGACCCATGGTTGTGTTTCTTCAAAACTATAAAGACTTAATTTGGGGATGGCTTCAATTTCAAAACACATTGATGAAATAAAACCAAAATATATAGTGCATATGAGATAAAAAAAATCATTAATTATGAATTTTAGTGTGAATAGTTAGTGTGTAGATCCCCTTCTCTTTGGTCTTCATCACTTTTTTTGTCCCAAATCACTGCACCTAATGTGTTGTCAATATGCTTGATGTAATCACTAGCATAACAGAAAGAATCATACAACATGTACCCCTCTCTCAGATACCCCTCGATTTTTTCCCTTTATCGAACAAAACTTTTTCATTTCTTCATGTACCTGTCTAAGAAAAACATCCAATGACAAGAAGCCACCCAAAATAATTCAACCTAATCTACTAGGTGAATTAGAAGATGAACCTACAAGTTCATGAAATTCGTCGGAAATTCATTCTATGTTGGAATTATGATTGCATGTGTTTTCCTTGATGGAAACCCACTTATAAAATACCAAATATATTGGTTCTGGATAAGCTCATAGGTGGCACAGTGATGGAACATAATGTTAGAATGATGGGACAAAATTTTTACAGATCAAAATCAGAAGATGGATAAAGCACATATTTAAGGGACTATAGGCAATTTTTTCAAGGCAAGGTCATGTATACATGCGAGTAAGAATAAGAAAAGTCACGTATGTTCTTGCACACTAAGTTTATGATATCAGGGGTCCTTACCATGTTATTATCCCACATTATTGAGCGCAGTAATGGTTATTTGATTATGTCCAAAAATACCATCGGCACTTGTATGGTTTTGGCTCATGGTATTGGCTAAGGCTCACACTATATAAGAAGGTGAAGATCATAGTGGTAAGGGTGCATGAGTATGTGAATTGAATGAATACTTCAATCTGAAGTATATTTGCATGGAATTCTATAATATATATATATATATATATGATATTATGATGCAATCATGAATAAAATAATTGATCAGGCTTTCCAGACTTGAAATTAATATGTATTTGCATGATCTGTTTATGAGTTGTTTAGATCTGTGGTCTCACGCATGATTGTTCAAGTGAAGGGTATGATCTGAGTAAGTTTTTAGTTTTGAAGTGTTGTGAAGTCCTAAATTATTTTCAAATCTATACGCAGGTTAGTCACATTGAAGGCGCGTATACACGCAGGTTCAGCTCTGCAAAGGCACACATGCAAGCTAGGGATTGCTAGCCATCTATAAATTTTCCATATACTATGATGGCTAAAACACATCTTTTAGTGTTCAAGAAACAAATTTCATGCAAAACCTGTGACTTCTTGAAGCCTCTCTGTGTTCTTTATCCTCAAGGATAACTCTTCATTCAAAATTCCTGAAAGAAACCCTACTCTTCTAAAAGGAATGTTTTTAGACCATTTTTCTCATTTTACCCTTTATTTTCTTCAGAATCTCCTTAAAAACTTATAAATCCTCTTTATTTGTTTTTAAATCCCTTTTTCTAACTTATCGAAACCCATCAAAAAACCCTCAAAAACCTCACTTCGGCCTATTTTCCATTCATTTTAGCATAAGGCTTTAAGTGCCTTTCAAATTAGCCTTAGCCCCCTTTTTTTTCATATGACCTGCTCCATGACCAAGTGCTCGGCCGATCGGCCCAAGGGCATTTCAGCTTTTTTCCGGTCCCCGCGACCCTTTTCCCTTTAAAAATGTTTGTTGCCAATGCGAAATCCCGATTCAATCTAGGCCGTTCATTCTCCCGATATCGAACGGTCTACACATCATTCCATCGCATTAGAACATTGCCCTTTCCTCGTTCCCACTCCTTTTTCCACTGATGGAATCCCCCGCCGATAAGATCCTGACCGTTGATCTCTCTCAGGTCGGACGGTTTGCACTCCTTCCCATCGGCTATCGCATATCGCAGCCTCCCGGTTCCTCTTTACCCCGCCGATGTCGCAGCCCCGATAGACATTCTGCCGATGGAATCCTAACTGTCGATCTGCTTCCATCCGACGGTCCGCACTCCATCAGCCATCGCAATCTTCCGTTCCCAAACAATTTTCTCTGCCGATGTGCGAAACCTCGATCACATCTCTACCGTTGATCTCGTTTCTGATCCAACGGTCCTCTATCGCATCGCACTTCGCTCTTTCCCATTGCCATCCCACTTTGGTGATTCTAATTTCTTCGTTCCCACACCTTTCTTCCCACTGATGGCCGATCCCCCAAGCAGATCTCAGTCATCGATATCCCCAAATCTGATGGTCTGGACCCTTTCTGCGCCCTCCATCTTCTTTCAGCCTCCGCATTTTTGTGGTCCCCCCGGACGAGATCCTAACCATTGATTGCAACGATCCAATGACCAGCAGGGTCCTTCCCTTATTGTTTCATCCTCCCTTCTTTTTCTCCTCTATGTATCTCCACCGTTGATCCATCATCCATTCTCCTGACCCCATTAACTACCCCTCTACTTCCCTGATACAATCTTAACCATCGATCTTGCTGATCCAACAGTTCCCACTTATCCTCACCATTCAAACTCCACCCAACAAACTTTTACCTCGCGCAATGAACCTCCCGCTACACGACGAAATTGCTAACGTTTGCAGCCGACCACACCGCGCAACTCCATCTGTCGCCTCCATTCTCCACCGTAGATTTGGAGCTCTCAGATCTGACAGCCAGAGTTCATCTTCATGCTCATTTCTCCCAAAAAATATTAATGCCCAATATCAACACGAAATGGGCAGTTTTTAATGCACACGCGTCAACCCCTAAACCTTATCGCATCCCCCCCTACCAATACCACTTACCACCTGGGCCTCACGCAGAAACCATTCGCGGTTTCCCCGAAACCACCAATGCCTTCTTCGCTCTAAAAGCTATGTTTTAAACCCTGGTTCTTTGCTCTTCGCCATAGAACCTCTTCGCCGCATGCACCCTCCTCCTCACTGCTCCTCCTGCCCCCACACAGCTTTCACAAGTAGTTTAAAACCACAACGTAGGTTTTCATAATGTTTTTAATGTTTATTTTTAGGTTTTAATGGCGGGTTAATGTGTAGGCTCTCCCACAGTCAAGAAAAGTGACAAAGAGCCGAGGATGATGATCCTCGAAGGCTCAAAAAAATGCAAAAAAGGGATAAGAAAGGGTTTATTCCACGTTTTAGGCGATGTGTCATGAGCATCGACCATTCATTCAAAATCTTCCAGCGCGGAAAGCCACCTATACACCAGCAAAACAGAAGAAACAGTGAATATTAGTGAAGAGTATCAGAGAGATTAAAGTTTAAAGGCTAAGTCAAAAGCATGAAAGATTAAAAGACTTAAACCATGCAGATTATAGATAAAGATAGCATAGTGAAATTATGAAGACAAAAAGTGAGATCAGGCCTTAACACAGTTTAATGATGAAATTAAAGGAAATATTAGGCTAAAACAACCTAGAATACATCAACACATAGTAGTTATTCAATCAAAAATATCAACTGACTCCTTTGGCCAATTCTTATCTATAAATACAAATAAGTTGTTATTACACAAAAGAATATATTTTAAACTATCAGGATAGCTATTGTAAATATAAGAGAAATCCTTAAAGTCAATCTTTTCCACCTTTATTTATCTCAGAAATTAAGACAACGTTATTTAACAGAGAAGTAGCTGCAGATATTCTTACCTTATGCCCTGCATGGTTTTCAAGGCTAGGAGTGCATTTACTCTGTAATTAATAACATTTTTAACCCTAGAAGAGTTTCACCTCCTCATTTGCAGCATAAATATTGCATTGGAACTCATTGTAAATGTTCTATTTTGATGACTATTGCTGGAATAATACATCGTCCTTTAAATCTCTTGAAGAGAAATTGATATCTTGGAACTCATGCATGATCTGATTTTCTTGTTGATGGAGAATGATTGTTTGTAGGATCCATAGGCTTGGTTGATGGTGAAGTTTTTAATTTTGTTTATGTTTTCTAGTTTTCCATTGTGTTTTCCATCTTGCTATGTTGCAGTAGGACAAATAATTTAGATTAATAAATGTTTTCTAATGTCACCTTAAATCTGTTTGTCCTTCACTGCCTTAATGTTTTCTTCTGCTAAGATACATTAGAGAAATCATTTATTACTCTCTAACAAGTTCTTAGCTCATCCATTTCTTGAATAAATTAGATCAGTTAGCATCAATTAGCATATTTTTTCCACTGAAATATTCTGTTCTTGGAATCATCTCTTTAAAGAAACTTTTTCTAGGTTTGTCAAAGAATTCTATTTAAAATCATGCTCTTTGCCTTTACTTAGCTAAAATTGTTCTAAGGAATACTTATAGCTGTAACTTTGGATATTATAGTTTTCTCTCCTTCTATGGTTATATTTACTTGTGTATCTTAAATGTTTTTCTGCTCTAGATGATAAAAGCTTTGAAAGTTGGATAAGTTTCTTACCTTTCTATGTTTTTATCTGAATATTTGTCCTAGTTAATTTTCTTTTTTTAGTCTGAAATCAAATGGATTAGGTTCCTCTTATGCCTTTGATTCTCTTGCTGTTCTTGTCAATTTTCTAACTCCCTCAGTTTACAAGTATATAAAGGATTTGGTTTCAGGCCTTTATTAGTTTGTTGTTCTCAATCTTTATGTCCATTTCATAAATATTTCATAACCTTAAAAGATCCACCAACTAAGTAAACTTGCCCTAAAAATTCTCTTAACACCATTGATGAACTTATCTGGACCTTGTTAGACTCCATTGCCCAATGACTTAACAATCTTCCATGTTTCCTATCTAAAATCTATCAAAGTATCATACCCAACCAAAAAACAATCAAAATACCTTGCACTTAACATCTAGCCTAAAATCAACCCTATTCAGTAAACAAGACATATATTTGCACACATTGAGAGATCCTTCTCTGAATCCAGGAAGGCTAGGTCCTTGGATTCCAAAGCTTGGTTTGATGTTACCCTTGTCAATTTGTATCTCAATCAATCTAGCAAATTATGGGGAGCTAACATAGTGGTGATCATGGTGGGGCCTCTGAGTAAATAATAGTCCAGCAAGCTCTTATATACTCATTAGTCCTTCAAAAAAAAACACTCAAAAAACCGAAAAACATTTCATATTGGTTTCATAATAAACATTGGTGGTGGACCATAGAATATTTTACCTCCAAAAGAGCTAAAAATTTCCACCTGGCGACTCCACTAGTCTTCAGTAGCCCTGTTGACCCCACTATCTCTCATAGACTCCCCTGGGACTGCATTAAGAAATCCCAATCATGCTGATGGTGGATAGAAAAGTTGAAACCCTCCACCTGGTGACTCCACAACTCTCGATAGACCTAAAGACTCCACTGGTAGACAACTCTAGACTAGTTGAAAATATTAGTGACCATTTATGATTTACAAACATGGATCCAAGAATACAATGAAGATATGCCCCAATGATTAGGGATCATATCCCTAGATTCCCACACAAAATTCCTGAAATAAATTGGTTAAAAAACATACCTATATTTCAAGATGAGAAAGTTGATGACCCCTTGTTACATCCCATCAATTTTCATATACATGTATGGAGGTTAAAGGTTTAATGGCACAAGGACTACCTCCTGAAAATTTTTATGGCAACATTAGAAGGTAAGGCAAGAAATTGGTATGAATGGCTAGAACCTGGAATCTTGTTTTCTTTAAAGGATTTCCACAAGGTATTTTATAAACACTATATAGGGTATTGTCCATCTCTATCATTAGCTGAAAATTGTTGTGATCAATTTCAGGATATCATACAGCACCTTATAGATAGTGATGATTTAGATAATTTTTATCTTGAAGATCTCTTAGCAGCAATTCATGATTTTCATTCTCAAGATATCTATCATCACAGCCAAGAAGAGTTAGTCGAGGAAGAAATGAATCAAGGAATTGAAGGAACACCACAATATCTCTCTAAAATCACAAGTGATGATTTATCATCCCTTCTAAATAAGGCTCAAAAAGACATTCAACCTCAAAATCAACCTTCACAAGAAAGAGAGAATTATTTTACTTCTATCCAAAGAAAGAGAAAAATGCCTCTTTTAACTAAAGGGGAAATAAATCAAATGTTAAACATGCAGCCAACTTCTAAGCCTTCATGTAAACAAAACATTCCTATTCTTTCTCCTACTAAATCCATTTACCATAAATCAGAAAGTGAACTTGTAGATCAATTCAAACAAGAAAAAACTAATAATCCAATATGTTTGATTGGTGACACTAATTATTTTGATGAGTTTCCAAAGTTTGATCAATCTAATGATGATATCCTCCAAACAAGAACTAACTTTGTAGAGAAATCAGTAATTGGTTTGTGGGAGGAAGATCATTTTCATCAACTTCAAAAAAGTATTAAGCAAATTCATGCCACCTATGCCACTAATGAGAGAAGCCTTGAAAGTTCAAAAGTAAGCAAAGGATCTCTGACCCTTTGTTCCACTTCATATCAACCCATCATGTGATTGGGAATCAGCGGTATTTCAGTTTTGATGTTGAAATTGGAGAAGAAAAAGAACTTCTTGAGAAAGTTGTAAGTGAAAAACCTTTTCCTAAAATGGTTGATGAAATCATTTGGGACACAGAATCTTCTTCAGCTTCAGATTTACAGCCGCCAAGTCCCATTGAAATTCAAATTACAGATGAAGGCTTAGAAATTTACAATCACATAAGAGTTGTTGCACCTCTTTCTCAAGAGGATTTATCACCTAAGAATGCTCCTACTCATCAACATGATGGTCTTCACACAAAATTCAATCCACTAAATCAGAGCATACCAGGACTTCTTGAAGACAAAATTGCAATCTGTGATGAGTCTACCAGTTCAGATGATCATGAGGAAGAGGATGATTTTCTTTCCCAAAGGAGTCCAAAGCTCAGCCAAGTGAAGGAAGAAGTAGTCCTAGATCAAGATTATCTCCCAAATCCTCTAAGCCAGATATTGTTTCAAGATCCCTTTACTGATTTGTTAAGGGCACTTGAAGAAGGAGTAAAACATGTCAAGAGCAGTTTGATGTAGAATTTCAAAAACATTTTAGGCACTACTGTTCTAAAACAAGTAAGGTGGAAGTGGCATTTTTATTTTTTCAACACTCTAAAAAATTTGAAACAAAATCCCTCATGGAATCATCTGCTTGATTGGTTGTGTTGGAAAAGAGATTTCACCAAATGAGTGTATATTATGTATAGGTTATATTAGGATAGATAGGTAGGAATGTCAATAAAGCTCAGCCTGTGAGAATCTAGTTAGTTTTTTTTTTTTTTTTTGAATTTGAAAAAAGAAAAAATACAAAAAACAATAGAAAAAGATAAAAGAGGGCAGATTAATAAAAAAAGAAAGGTACAACCCCATACCCAAAAAAGATAATTTTCCAAAAGTGTGCAAGTCTAAATGCCACTACTGTTTCAAAATGATATATTGTTCAGCCATCTAGCCTAATCATGGCTGAACATGCTTTAAATTTATGTTGATAAGTTAGTAGAAACTTTGATTGATAAAACATTATTTCAAACTTAACTTATTCAAAGAAAGATAGATTAGGAGATTGAAAAGATAATGGTTACACATGCTTAAAACATAACCAAAGAGATAGATAAATATTCCTCACAAAAGACAAATCATGGCCTTATCTTTCTGATTTACTTTTATGCAAAATAATGTTTGTGCACAAGCTCAAATGCCACTACTTGTAATTATTCAATCATACAGCCTAAAAATGATTGAGTTAATTTGAATTTCATGCTGATAGGTTAGTGAAGAAGATTTTCCAAACTGTATAATCTTGGCTTATCAGTAGAATATACTAGGATAGAAAAGAATGGTTCAAACAAACTCAAAATCTGAACTAAGAAAAGGAAAAAAATAGCCCTAAATAGATCAAAACTAGAGCTAGAAAAAGAATAGAAGGATGTTTATAATTTTCAGATCTTAAGCCTTCACAGATTTTGTTTTCTTTTTCTGCAAATAAAGTCTATATGCAGCTTGTACATAAAGCCATAGACACCATAGCAAATCACACTGCTTAATCTTGATTTAGCTATGTTTTAAATTTTTGTTTTAGAATATAGAGAATGCAGATCTGTCAAACAGCTTAATCTTGACATATAGTATTATTAGTGGAAATAAAAGATTTCAACTGTTTAATCTGGACTCTCGGAAGAAATAAGGATAGATTTAGATTAGCTTTTCCTATTTTTAAAAGAATAAAATGATGTTGAATGGGTTTGCAAGTCCAAGTGCACCCATTGAAGAAAAAATGTTAGGACAAGTAGGCTGGGTAGGTAGAAGTTTGGGAGATAAATCATCTTGTTGTAAATATGCAGATTGTCTTTTTAAGTAGCATGATCATCAAATATATAGAGGATTTTCAAAGTGCAACAAAATAGCAAGGCACTGGTCTACTTTCCAAAGATTTATCTCTGAGGTTCTTGACACCTCCATGGAGCTGCCCTCCCCAAGTGGAGCCACTGTTCACCATCTATAAATTTTCCATATACTATGATGGCTAAAACAAGTCTTTCAGTCTTCAAGAAAAAAATTTCATGCAAAATCTGTGACTTCTTGAAGCTTCTCTGTGTTCTTTATCCTCAAGGATCACTCTTTATTCAAAATTCCTCAAAGAAGTTGTGTTGTTCTAAAAGGACTCTTTTCAAACCATTTTCCTCATTTTACCATTTATTTTCTTCAAAATCCCCTTAAAACCTTATAAATCCTCTTTATTTGGTTTTAAATCCATTTTTCTAACTTATCGAAACCCCTCAAAAAACCCTCAAAAACCTCACTTCAGCCTATTTTCCGCTCATTTTAGCATAAGGCTTTAAGCGCCTTTCAGTTTAGCCTTAGCCACCTTCTTCTTCATATGACCCGCTCCATGATTGACTGCTCAGCCCATCGGAATTTTGGCTTTTTTCCGGTCCCCACAACCTTTTTCCCTTTAAAAATGTTCACCACCGATGTGAAATCCTGATTCAATCTGGGTCATTCATTCTCCCCATATTGGACGATCTGTGCATCCTTCCATCACATCGGTGCATCACCCTTTCCTCGTTCCCACTCCTTTTTCTACTGATGGAATCCCCCGCCGATAAGATCTCGACCGTTGATCTCTCTCAGGTCAGACGGTCTGCGCTCCTTCCCATCGGTTATCGTATATCGCAGCCTCCTGATTCCGCTTTACCCCGCTGATGTTGCACCTCCAATAGAAATTATACTGATGGAATCCTAACCATCAATCTGCTTCCATCCGATGGTCCGTACTCCATCGGCCATTGCAATATTCCGTTCACGAACCCTTTTCTCCGTCGATGTGCGAAACCCCGATCGCATCTCCACCGTTGATCTCGTTTCCGATCCAACGGTCCTCTATCGCATCACGCTTCACCTTTTCCCATTGCCATCACACTTTGGCAATTCTAATTTCTTAGTTCCCACACCATTTTTCTCGTCGATGGCCAATCCCCCGAGCAAATCTCAGCTGTCGATCTCCCTAAATATGACAGTCTAGACCCTTTCTGCGCCCTCCATCTTCTTTCGGCTTACACGTTTTTGTGGTCCCCCTGGATGAGATCCTGGCCGTTGATTGCAATGATCCAACATCCAGTAGGTTCCTTCCCTTATTTTTTCATCTGCCCTTCTTTTTCTCCTCTACATGTCTCCACCATTGATCCTCAAGATCTAACGGCCGTCACTTCTCCCATCATCCATTCTCCCGACCCCATCCATTACCCCTCTGCTTCCCCGATACAATCCTAACTGTCAATCTTGTTGATCCAACGGTTCTCGCTTATCCTCACCATTCAAACTCCACCCAACAAACTTTTACCCTGTGCAATGAACCTCCCACTACACGACGAAATTGCTGATGTCTACAGCCGGCCCCACTGCGCAACTCCATCTATCACCTCCATTCTCCACTGTAGATCTGGAGCTCTTAGATCTGTTGGCCAGAGTTCATCTTCATGCTCCTTTCTCCCAAAAAATCTTAATGCCCAATATCAATGTGAAATGGGTAGTTTTTAATGGACACACGTCAACCCCTAAACCTTATGGCGTTCCCCCTGCCAATATCACTTATCGCCCGAGCCTTACGTGAAAACCATTCGTGGTTTTCCCGAAACCACCAATGCTTTCTTCATGCTAAAAACTTTGTTTTAAACCCTGGTTCTTTGCTCTTCGCTATAGAACCTTCTTGCCACATGCACCCTCCTCCTCACTACTCCTCCTACCCCCACATAGCTTCCACAAGAAGTTTAAAACCACAACGTAGGTTTTCATAATGTTTTTAATGTTTATTTGTAGGTTTTAATGGCAGGTTAATGTGCAGGCTCTCCCACTATCAAGCAAACTGACAAAGATCCAAGGATGACGATCCTCGAAGGCTCAAAACAATGCAGAAAAGGGATAAGAAAGGGTTTATTCCACGTTTTAGGCGATGTGTCATGAGCATCGACCATTCATTCAAAACCCTCCAGCGCGGAAAGCCACCTATACACCAACAAAACGGAAGAAACAATGAAGATTAGTGAATAGTATCAGAGATATTACAGTTTAAAGGTTAAGTCAAAAGCATGAAAGATTAAAAGACTTAAACCATGCAGATTATAGATAAAGACAACATAGTGAAATTATGAAGGAAAAAATTGAGATCAGGCCTTAACACATTTTACTGATGAAATTAAAGGAAAGATTAGGCTAAAGCAGCCTCGAACACATCAACATAGAGCATTTATTCAATCAGAAATATCAACTGACTCCTTTGGCCAATTCTTATCTGTAAATACAAACAAGTAGTTATTACACAAAAGAATATATTTTAAATTGTCAGGACAGTTATTGTAAAGATAAGATAAAGCCTTAAAGTCAATCTTTTCCACCTATCTTCATCTCAGAAATTAAGAAAAAGTTATTTAACAGAGAAGTAGTTGCAGATATTCTTACCTTATGCCCTGTGTGGTTTTCAAGGCTAGGAATGCATTTACTCTGTAATTAATAACACTTTGAACCCTAGAAGAGTTTCACCTCCTCATTTGCAGCATAAATACTTCATTGGAACTCATTGTAAATGTTGGATTTTGATGACTAATGCTGGAATAGTACATAGTCCTTTGAAGCTCTTCAAGAGAAATTGATGTCTTGGAACTCATGCATGATCTGATTTGCTTGTTGATGGAGAAGGATTATTTGCAGGATCCATAGTCTTGGTTGATGGTGAAGTTTTATTTTTGTTTATGTTTTCTAGTTTTCCATTGTGCTTTCCATCTTGCTATGTTGCAGTAGGACAAAGAATTTAGATTAAGAAATGTTTTCTAATGGCACATTAAATTTGTTTGTCCTTCACTACCTTAATGTTTTCTTCTGCTAAGATACATTAGATAAATAATTTATTTCTCTCTAACATGATCTTAGCTCATCCATTTCTTGAATAAATTAGATCAGTTAGCATCAATTATGATTTACGGTTAGCCCTGCATATTGTTGCCACTAAAATATTTCGCTCTTGGAATCATCTCTTTAAAGAAGCTTCGTCTAGTTTTGTCAAAGAAGTATGTTTAAAATCATGCTCTTTGCCTTTAATTAGCTAAAAAAATTTTAAGGAAACCTTATAGCTGTAACTTTGGATGTTAGAGTTTTCCCTCCTTCTATGGTTATACTTACTTGTGTATCTTAAATTTTTTTTTTCTCTAGATGATAAAAGCTCTGAAAGTTGGATAAGTTTCTTACCTTTTTGTGTTTATATCTGAATGTTTGTCTTGGTTAATTATTTTTTTTCAGTCTAAAATCAAATGGATTAGGCTCCGCTTATGCCTTTGATTCTCTTGTTGTTCTTATCAATTTTCTAACTCCCTAAGTTTACAAGTATATAAAGGGTTCGGTTTCAGCTCTTTATTAGTTTGTTGTTCTCAATATTTATGTCCATTTCATAAATATTTCATAACCTTAAAAGATCCACCAACAAACTAAACTTTCCCTGAAAATGCTCT
This sequence comes from Pinus albicaulis, assembly GCA_034641835.2. Taxonomy (NCBI): domain Eukaryota; kingdom Viridiplantae; phylum Streptophyta; class Pinopsida; order Pinales; family Pinaceae; genus Pinus; species Pinus albicaulis. Next base: position 526,945,927 of record CM076570.1, on the reverse strand, counting down.
TAACACCATTGATGAACTTATCTAGACCTTGTTAGATTCCATTTCCCAATGACTTAAAAATCTTCCATGTTTCCTATCTAAAATCTATCAAAGTATCATACCCAACCAAAAAACAATAAAAATATCTTGCACTTAACATCTAGCTTAAAATCAACCCTAATCAGTAAACAAGACATATCTTTGCACACATTGAGAGATCCCTCTCCGAATCCAGGAAGGCTAGATCCTTGGATTCCAAAGCTTGGTTTGATGTTACCCTTTTCAATTTGTATCTCAATCAATCTAGCGAATTACGGGGAGCTAACAGGGATTTTGTGAAGAATGTTGATGGAAATGTCTTATAAGTTTTGCTATATTTCTACTTCCTGTCAATGATGTCTTCATATAGATATGGTTTGTTTGAATACTGATTATGTTGCTAGTTGATTGTTTATAAATATCATTGAGTGATTGATTGAAAATGATGGATGCTATTGACTGCCTTAGGGCTTTGTAAATCTAACAAAATATGTTTGAATATCTCTGATCTATTCTGAATCTAGTTAGAACTCTAATCTTAGTATATAGAGATCTATACGCAAGTTCCTCCACGAAAACATTTGTATACACACGGCTGGTCATAAGTAAAGTTGCATACACATTTCTTTTATGAATGATCAGGGTTGTAGTTGATCTTTTGTGTTGATGCAAAATTTTGGTTTAAACTCTGTGGTCTGGTTACAATGATCTCACTGTTCTGTTCAAATTTGGTTGATGGTTGTTTCTGTTGATATATAAGTTGTTTTGAAGTAAAATTTCTTGGATCCAGTGTGAAAATTTATGAACCTTGGTCTACAATGGGTTTGAGGGTCGGAGCCTTCAATTTGGAAGTCGAATCTTCCTACCAGTATCAGCTAGTGATCATATCAGGGGGTTGAAGCTCCCTTCCAGTGGTGGTTGGTAAACGAGATTAGGGGGTTGGAGCACCCTTCCAGTAGCAGCTCAAGAACAAGAGAAGGTTTCAACCTTCTACAGGTGGGTGTCTACATTCTGGTATGAGTCTATGTCAATGCAAGAATGTAAGTTGTTTTCTATATAGTAAATATTGAAGACAGAAATGATTACATCGATGGTTTTCACCCAACTTGGGATTCCACCTTAAATCCTGGTGTCCAGGTGTGTTTCTTATTTGTGATGATTTATTCTATTCTTACTGCTTACTAAATTTCTGATGAATAAATGATGAAATGGGCTAAGTGAGGTTTCTGAATATTTATCTGAATAATAAGTTCTTTGGGTATACACAAGTTTCATTACAGAAATTCGTGTGCATATGCTAGTTGGATTATTTAAAGTTGCATATAAAAAACATTAAAATAAAGAAAATTATTGTGAGTTTTAAATACTGATTCACCCCCACCCCGCCCCCCCCCCCCCCTCCCAGTATTTTTCCCAACAATTGGTTTTAGAGCAAGTCCTTCTGAAGAATATTGATTGTTAGAAGGAAGATCTACCAAGATGAGCAATAAAGATGGAAAATCATGTATCAGACTACCACTCTTCAATAAAAATAACTTAATCGTATGGAAGAAAAGAATGAGATCCTATCTTCAGTCTCTTGAAGCAGATGTTTGGGAAATTGTTGAAGGAGGTTACCAATATCCAACTGTAGTTCCCATAGATCCAACAACAAAGAAGAACTATTAAACCAATGCGAAAGGTGTTAATGCATTATTGGGATGCCTGACCGAATCATAATTTGTGAAGTTCATGCAGTTATATACAACAAGAGAGATATGGGACAAAATTATTCTAATACATGAAGGTGATGCCAAGGTAAAAAGTTCTAAACTCTAATCTCTCATAATTCAATATGAAAATATCATAATGCATAATGATGAAAGTATTGTTAGTTTCTTTCTGCGTCTAGATGAGATCGTAAATCATTTGAGAAATCTGGGTGAAGACATAAAAGACACAACTTTAGTAGAGAAAATATTAAGATCTCTAACTCCTAGATTCAAGTCAAAAGTGTCTGATATTAAATAAAATAATGATCTACATACTCTTACTGTTGTTCAACTTCATGGGATCCTGAATTCTTTTGAAATGAGAAACAGAGATCCATATGAAGTCATAGAAGCCTCATTTAAAGCTACTGCGAAAGGAAAGGAAAAGGAAGAACAAAATGAATCGGTCTATGTATCAGAAGAAGATGAGGTAAATTTTGTAAAGAAACTTCAACTTGGCATGGGAAGGTTCATAGATAATCTTCCTTTCAAATGTTTTGATTGTGGAAGAGTGGGTAATTATGCTGCTTAATGTCCTAATAAAGATAATCATGATAAGGGAAATGATATATAAAAAAGTAATAGGAGATGATTTGACAATAGAAAAATTTATTATACTCAAGAAGATAGTGATGGCTTTTCAAATATTGAATAAGGAGAATCTGATCAAGATCTTAAACTGCTCATGGCACTTGAAAATGACACTAGTGAGGCTAAAGATAATTTTATGGATACTTTAGAAGAAAATGATTTCCTTGAAGAAATCACTCAACTCAAAATATGGTTGGAAGAAAAAAAAATATCCATATACCCTAAAGAATCAACTCATAGAAAAGGAGAAGCACAATGAGAAGTTATAATGTGAAATAGTAAGCCAAAGAATGGAAATTGAGAAAGTAAAAACTCTAAATTTTATATTTTCTAAAGGATCTGAAACCTTAGATGAAATTATCAAGGTTCAACACTCTCCTCTTGTGAGGACAGGTCTTGGATACATTGGTGAATCTTCTCAGTCAAAAAAATCCTCAGCCACAAGCTATCTAAATGCAGAAAAATCCAGCCAATAAAGTTTCATCACTCAACAAAAGAACAAAGACAATTCTTAGGTAAATCCTGTTCATTCAAATTTAAGGATGAACAATAACAGAAGCATCAGCCAAAAGGTAAACCGAACTAGAAGGTTATATGATCACAAAAACTTCTTCTTTAATGGAAAATGTTTCTCATGTCATAATTTTGGTCACAAATCTGCTCAATGTGTTTCATACAAAACCATCATGACCAAAGAAGAAAGAAAACAAAGAAATGAGATAGGAACAAAGAATAATACTTATAACAATTTTTATCCTCTTCAAGATGAAATTGAATGTTCATTTTGAAATAAATTTGGACATGAGGAATCTAAATGGAGGAGCAAACTACATCCAAATGAACAAATATCCACAAATTCTAAGGTATGGAGAAGGAAGGACTTACAATTCGAAAGTTGTGGCATATCTTTATTTGCAAAAGGAGAAGAAAATAAACGGTACATTGATAGCGGATGTTCAAAACACATGACATGTGATAAAGACAAACTCATTTCATACAATGCATTAGAAAAGGAAAATAATGTAACTTTTGGAAATGACTCTCCTGTTCCCATTAAGGGTAAAGGATCTATTTTTCTAAAATAAAATGTTAAGGCTAGTAATGTTATGTGTGTTGATGGATTAAAGCATAAATTTTTGAGTTTCAGTAAAATGTGTGACCAAGGAAATTAAGTTTTCTTCTGATCAAAAGAATGTGTGGTTCGTGAACTTGACACAGGGAAAAACATGATAAAAGGAACAAGAACACCAAGCAATCTGTATATATTGGAAGGTGGCCAAGAATAATGTTATTTAGGAAAATCTATAGAAACTTGGTTATGGCATAGAATATTGGGACATATGAGCTTTTCTCAAAAGAGAAAATCAAGGAGACTCAAAGCTGTTCGTGATTTAGCCAACATCACTTTACCATAAATTACCATATGTAAGTCATGACAATTCAATAATCAAACTAGAGTTCAATTTAACACCAAAGAAGGATCAACAAGTAAGCCTCTTGATCTTATACATACTGATTTGTGTCGACCTGTAAGGAAAAATTCACCTTGCGGAGAACAATATTATATCTTATTCATTGATGAATTTTCTAGAATGCATTGGATCGATTTATTGAAACACAAAGATGAACAATTTGAAAAATTTAAGGTCTGAATTTGAAAATTAATTAGATCTAAAAATAAATTGTCTCGGATATGGCCGAGGAGGATAATACATATTGGATGAATTATTTGATTTCTATGAAAAGTATGGCATAAAAATATAATTTTATGTAGCTAGAACTTCGCAACAAAATAGCGTGGAAAAAAGAATGAATAGAACAGTTCAAAAAATGGCTCGTGCTATGCTTGATGAATCTGGGACTCCTGAAACCTTTTGGGGTGAAGATGGACATACCATAGTAAATATTCTAAACAAGGCTCATTGTTATGAAACCAGATCCAAAAATAGAAGAAAAGAGAGATCAACGCCTTAGAAATCAACCACTTAAAGGGGGCAACCTGCAATACATTACATAAATGAAAAATTCTTTAATGATACAAATGAAAAAACCTCCTTTTATATATAGGAGTCCATGGGGTCACAATATAATCCTAGCCGACCTAACAAAAATAATGTAAGGGCACAATAATAACAATATTAGGGTTACAGGGGTACCACAATAACAATAAGGGGGTTACACTAACAATAATAAGGGACTATACTAGTAATATAGGGACCTAACATGCCGCTCTCCTTCAAAAAAGTGTTGTCCTTAATGCTTGAGTAGCTCTGGATGCTTTTGTATAAAATTCTAATCCTCCCATGTAGAATCTTCAATGGGTAAGTTCTTCCCTTTGATGAGATACTCGGAAATTGATCAATCTCATAGCTGTCGAGTTCTTGTTTCTGTGACTGCTTCAGGTTCCAATATGATTTTTCCTTCCTCATAAAGTTCTAACAATATTGTTTGAACTGGAATTTTGTCCCCTATAACCTTCTTTAAGAATGAAACATGGAAAATTGGATGCACTCACGAAGAAGAAGGAAGCTCCAATTTGTATGCCATAGTACCAATATTTTGCAACACCTTGTAAGGACCATAGTACTTTAGTAATATTTTATTATCCTTCTTAGCTTGCTTGAGGGACATTTGTTTTTATGGTTGCAGCCATAAAAATACAGAGTCTCCTACATCAAAACTTCTCTCGCTGCAATGTTGATATTCCTATCGTTTCATTCGATTTTGTGCCAAATTGACGTTATCCTTTAAGTGTTGAAGAACTTCTTTTTGATGCTCGATGTGATCTTCCACTACTTGAACCTTATAATTTTATCCTAAAGAAGATGTGATGGACAGTGGATGATATCCATAAAGTGCCATAAATGGGGTCATTTTTGTTGTAGTATGGAAGGAAGTGTTATACCACCATTCAAAGAGAGGTAACCACTTGAACCATTGTGTTTTCTTATTAGATACAAAACAACAAAGATATCCTTCCAAAAATTTATTCACTATCTCAGTTTGACCATCGGATTGAGGAGGATAAGATGAGCTATGAGCTAGTTGAGTACCCAACAAGAAAATAATTCCGTCGAAAAATTTCTAGTAAAAATAGGATCCATGTCACTTACAATAATATTTGGGTTTCCATATAGATTTTGAATTGTTTCCATAAATTCAATAGAAACTATACTTGATTTAAATGGATGAGATAGTGCACAAAAGTGTGCATACTTGATAAGCCTATCAATTACCACCATGATGACACTATTTCCTTCGAACTTAGGTAAAGCTGTGATAAAATCCATTGAAATCTCCTCCCAACTTTGACTTGGAATGGATAAAGGTTGTAGAAGACTCAAGGTCTTAATTGTCTCAACTTTATTTTGCTGGAAAACCAAAAATTCTGCCACAAAATTTTAAATATTAGATTTAAGGCCATCCCAAAAACATTTTTTCTTCACCCTGTGGTAGGTTTTTAAAATTCCTGAGTGTCCTCCTAAAGGACAAATATGCAATTCCAAAAGAATATTTTTTTTTAGTTGGTAATTCTTGCAAATATATAAGTGATATTTGTACCATAAGGAATCATTTTTCCAACTAAATGTATCATATGTAATAGGATCTTGTTGCAAATTTTGAATGAGTGTCCACACTTCTTCATCCTTCTTCCATTCATCCCTTGCTTTGGTTATCCAATATGGTTGGATAATAGAAATGGAAAATAGAAAAGCTTCCACATCTTCATACCTTCTTGATAGTGTACCTGCAACAACATTTAGCTTCCCTTTTTTGTAGATGATTTCAAAGTCATAACCCAACATCTTTGTGACCCATTTTTGTTGCTCTTCTAAAGATAGTATTTGTTCCAAAAAAGTGTTTTAGACTATCACTATAAATTTTTACCTTGAAGTGTCTTCCCATTAGGTAAGGTCATTATTTCTTTAGTACATGTAGTATTTCCAATATTTCCTTCTAATAAATAGCTTTTTGTAAATATTTTCCTTTGATTAGATGACTTTCAAAAGCAATCAGTCTTCCTTCTTACGTTAAATTCACACCAATTCCATTTCCCGAGGCATCACATTCCACAATAAAGGTTTTTGTGAAGTCTGGCATAGCTAGGACTGGTGCTGGGCACATTTCCTCTTTAATATCTTCAAAGGCCTTAGTTTCTTCAGGAGTCCATGAAAATGCATCTTTCTTCAATAATGTTGTTAGAGGTGCTTCTATTCTACTATAATTATCTACAAACTTGTGATAATACCCTGTTAACCTGAGAAATCCTTGCAACTACTTTATGGTTGTGGGGACTTTCCATTCCTTAATGGCTTTAATTTTGTTAGGGTCTACCCTAACACCCTCGTGAGATACAATATGAACTAGATACTCCACCTCTTGTAATCCAAAGAAACATTTGGATGTTTTTGCATATAATTGTTTCTCCTCCAATAGTTTGAGCACCCTGTCAACATGTTGAACATGATCCTTCCAAGACCTGCTGTAGATTAGTATGTCATCCAAAAATACTAGCAAAGATTTTCTAAGGAAGGGTTTGAAAATGGAATTCATCAACCCTTGAAATGTAGAAGGTGCATTGGTAAGGCCAAAAGGCATGACCAAAAATTCATAATGACCCTCATGAGTTCAAAATTTTGTTTTTGGAATATCTTTAGTCTTCATTCTAATTTGATGATATCCTGAACGAAGATCCAACTTGGTAAAATAAATTGCTCCATGTAATTCATCGATCATAGGAATGGAAATTGCTCTTTATGTGTATTAGGGCCCCAATGTCTGGACACATGTGCCATGATCCATCCTTCTTGTGCGCCAATACTCTGGGCAGAGAAAGACTGACTCGTTGAATTATACCCGACCTCTAACATTTATGCAATCATATGTTCAATTCCTCTTTTGGACTTAAGGATATATGTAAGGCTTACAACGTTTGGAGGAACACTTCACGGAATAAAATGAATAGCATGATCATGATCACTGAATAAGTGAAAGAGGTCACGGGAGTTTCAAACACGCGGAATGATTGTCAATCCTTTTGTTGGAATCTGGAGAAATAGATGATTTTGATGTTAGAACTTCTAGCGAGCATAATTGTGCAATTACGCCTTGTTTTTCATTCTTCAAAATATTTTTCATGACATTAGAGGTTATTATATTTCCAAGTTTCCCAGCAATACCCTGTAATTCAACTTCCTTTCCTTGCGAAAAAAATTTCAAGAAAAGTTCTTGAAAATTAAAAATATAATCTAAGGATTGTGTCCATTTTTCTAGTCTTTATCAACACCTGTTGAATAGAAAAATATTCAAATTGTATTTATATTCCCATGGTTAGCTTGATATTATGGCATTTTCCAGAGAAATTTATAGTTCCTCCATTTGCAACCATCACTTGACATTCTGGTGTTGGGTATAGGAAACAATTCAATTCGTTGGCCACCTTAAAATGAATAAAATTATGGGTACTACCTGAATCAATCAACACTATTACTTTTTTCTTTTTGATATTTCCTTCTATCTTGAGAGTTTGAGGAGTGGTAATTCCTACCAATGGATTACACGATATGGTCAGACTCATTTCTTCTTCTTCTAAGGTTGGTTCGTAGTGTATATCCTCTTCTTTTGATTTTTCTTGTTCATTTTCTTCCTCCTCTATGTAAAATAATTTCTTCTCAACACACTTATGACCTTTAGTGTATTTTCTATCACAACTGTAGCAAAGCCCTTTTGCTCTTTTTTCTTCCAATTTTTGTGGTGTCAACCTTGTAGGTTGCGGAAGTCTAGGAGTAGCAACACTTCCATATTTACAGATGTGAGTGGTAGGCTTCCTTGTCACCATAATTTTAGATTCAATTTTTCTCGCTAGCCCAAATGCCTTCTCCAATGAATCAGGTTCCAAAACATGAACTTAATGTTGGATGTTATCCTTTAAAGTCCCTATGAAGACATGAATCCTGTGTTCCTCTAGAATATCAGTTACCCTTATATTCAATTTTTGGAAGTCCTCAATGTGCTACATCACTGAACCCTTTTGTTGGAGATTTATCAATTGGCTAAAGAAAGTGTTTCTCTTTGTATCCTCATAATGTTCTATTATTTCCTCCGTAAAAGTTGACCAAGTGACAATTTGTTTACGGGAGCAAAGCCATCGATACCATACAAATGTATTTTGTTGTAAATGTAAAGTTGCAATGCATACCTTTTGTGTGTTTTTTACATTATTGAGATAAAATATTGCTCCATCTGTAGTATCCATGTTACTGGATCCTTGCCATCAAACTTCCTCATATCCATATTTGGAATATGGTGGTTTTTCAATCCAACATTAGATTTTATGAAATTACAATTAACATTCATTATGTTCCCATCATGAGTTTCCTCTACTATATTTCCAAAATTAGGAATCATTTCTTGTATTAACCTTTTCATCAAACCTTCCATGTCTTCTTTTAAATCATTCTTCATGTCTTCCATTTTGTCTTTCATTTTTTCATCGATCTTAGCTTCCATGTCATCAATCTTAGCTTCCATGCCAGCTTCCATGCCATCCATCTTAGCTTCCATGCTATTCCTCAAACCATCCATCTTAGATTCCACGCCTTTCTTCAAATCATCCATCTTAGCTTCCACTCCTTTCTTCAAAAATTCCATTTCATTTTTTGTTTCTCTTTGTGAGAGCAAAATTTGGTGCACTTGCTCTTGTAATTTTGATATGTCATGTAGCACTTCTTCCTCTTCATGAGTCATAGTAGAGCCTTCTGAAGGCTTAATGGGTGTTGAATTATTTTTAGGTGTCATTTTAGAACCCAATACTGATATATATGCTTCAATATACCCTTGGAATCACTTCAAACTAATTTTTCACACATTACTCACGCAATTTGGAAAAAAAAAATACATACCTTTTTCTTGCTTTTAAGGAGCTCGATATTGAAACTGAATTATATTTGTGATTTCGGATCTTAAATTTCTAAAATACGACCCTGACATAGCCCTCTGAATCTTATTTTGAATTCCATAGGTCTAACATGATTTGGATTCTTCAAGTCAAAGTTATGCACAATCTCCCACAATGACCTAATTATGGACTGGTTCAATAGAGCGAACTTATATGACTTGACATGTGTCACGGTTTCCTCCTTGGGCTCTAAAATTGATACGCAAAAACCCATAGTCTGTGTACTTGTGGCCAATTTTTACAGAATTCCAATCCGATGCTCAAAGAGATTTATGTCCATTTTCCCACGGTCACCTCTTTGAGATGAAATTCGAGAGCCTGAAACAAACCTAAATTCCATGGATCATATCTTCCAAAATATTGCGAACCTATATTTGAAATTTTTACATGTCGTTCCTCAAGATTTCTTCTTCGCTCTGTAATAATTTCAGCTTCAAAACCTTCATAGAAAAAATGTTAGTGTGAAAAATTCCATGATGACCTATTTGGAGCAGAAAAACCCTAGAATCCAAAGCTCTGATACCAAATGTTATGAAACCAGATCCAAAAATAGAAGAAAAGAGAGATTAAAGCCTTACAAATTAGCCACTTCGAGGGGGAAACCTCCAACACATACATAAATGAACAATTCTTGGATGATACAAATGACAAATTCTAAATTCCACAGATCATATCTCCCAAAATATTGCGAACATATATCTGAAATTTTTACATGTCGTTCCTCAGAATTTCTTCTTCGCTCTGTAAAATTTTCAGCTTCAGAACCTTCATAGAAAAAATGTTAGAGTGAAAAATTCCACGATGACCTATTTGGAGCAGCAAAACCCTAGAATCCAAAGCTCTGATACCAAATATTATGAAACTAGATCCAAAAATAGAACAAAAGAGAGATCAAAGCCTTACAAATCAGCCACTTCAAGGAGGAAACCTCCAACACATACATAAATGAACAATTCTTGGATGATACAAATGAAAAAACCTCCTTCTATATATAGGAGTCCATGGGGTCAAAATATAATCCTTTCCGACCTAACAATAATAATGTAAGGGCACAATAATAACAATATTGGGGTTACAAGGTGTTAGGGTCCTATAAATTTAGGATTCATAATTTTGAATTGACTTTTGATAGTCCTGTAAAATATGTACATACCCTTCTTTCTGCAATTTTTTTTCCCATATTTTGAAAAAAAAAAAAAAAAAAAGAGGGTAAAAATTCCTAAAAGAAAGATCAAAGGACTTAAAAAATATAGACCCCAAAAGAAAAAGATGAGAATAAGACCTGAAAGTGAGCAAGTCCAAATGCCACTAATTTTTACTATTCTGTAAAATAAATGATTATGGTAGAGTGTCAATAAATGCCATAATCCATGATGAGTTAAACTGTTTAATCTTAACTTGTCATCTTTTCAATTTCTAGTTTTAGATAGTGAATAAAGGTTTGACAGATAGTTTAATCCTAACAAATCAGTAAATAGGTAGAGAATAATGAGGATCTCAACAGTTAAATCTAAGCGCTCGAATGAAATAAGGTAGATCTATATAGTTTTATGTTTTAAAAGAATAAATGTTTTAAGGTTGCAAGCCTAAATGCACCTACAAAATGAAGAAAAAATGTTGGAATAAGGCTGGGTAGGTAGGAAGCAGTGTAGAAAGCATGTAATAAAGTTTCACCAGGCAAAATCACTAATTTCCCCTCCCCTACAGGTATTCAGTATTCTAGGCTATCAGTCAAACAGGCTCAGGGCATTTCTCTAACTTTTGTTGGGACCGGACCCAAGGCTCGATGACTGGTTCGCTAAAAATATTGAGTTCTTATGTTAAATCCATATTTATCATCATTCATCCTTCATTCATACAATAAAACCCCTTTTCCTAAGTAAAGACACATTCTTACTTAGTGAAGATTAAAATCCCATCTAATTAACTTCATCTCTTCAGAAGCATTCATAAAACCCTCAAAATTACATTTATCCTAAGTATTGGTGAAATAATATAAAGATGAGAAATGCTTTGCTTTTTACACTTTACTAAGAGATTTTATGTATTTTGTTTTACATTACACTACCCTTTCATATTAACTTTTAACATATTTTATTAAATCCCTAAAAAAAACCTTATCTTACTTATTAATTCCCTATGTCTAAGTACCCCAAAAAAACCCACTATTATAAAGTTTTAGACCAAAGTTATTACCCATGTGCTAAAATAAAAAACCCCAATTAAAAATCCCTTTTTTCTAAACTATAATTAAATAAATATCCCGCCCCTATGGTCGTTAAACCATTCAAAAATGTTTCAACACTATATAATAATATAATATCGCTCACAAACATTAAATCCAAAGTTTTGAATCAAATTAATCATTTTCATAAGGTTCAAAAAGCTTGGCCCCACTTATACATATGACCCCACACCTTTGTATTGGTTAAAAACATTATCCTATGTTTTAAAACCATTACCCCTCTTCCTTTGTATAAGCCAATGCATACATAAACCCTTCCCTGCATAATTTTATAACCCATAGTTTTGTTGAAATAACCTAAAGTTTATTTTAATACACTAACACCTCTCCCCTATGCCTATCCCCACCACATTATATAAAGCCCTTCATTTGATATAAATTAACCCATGCCGCATGCATAATACACTCTTCCTTTATATATGATTAACCCTTTATCCATTCATATTTTATGAAGGTTTAAAACATATAATAACTATTCGCTCATAAAAGTTTCCCAGACCCACCATTTCTTAAGCCGCAGCTTCCCATTTGATCTTGAATGTTCGCATCAAAGCTCCAAATCTGACGGCCTTCATGCAATATCGCACAAAGAAAGTAATCGATCGATCAAATCCAAAATGGACGCGAAATGGGCATTTTTGCCCATTTCTCTTTCTGCAACGTGTCGCTTTCTTACTAGATCGCGTGCACTTGGTACAAATCAGCTTACCGCCCAAAACCTATGCAATAACCACTATCTAGTTTTCATTTGAATCTCGAAACCACCTTCCTGCCATGATGCAATGTGAATTAAATATTAATTAAATACAACCAAATCTATGGTTGAAACCTTGGGAACAAGCATTTTGTTTCAATATTTCGTATTTTAACCCTTTCACACTGCACTCGACTATTAGAAATTCTTGTTTAAAGCCTTTTAAGCCCCGATTCTCATTTTTTTTCCTAAAACCTTTGCAGTTATCAGAATTAAACCTCTGAAGACCGATTGAAGAGTTGTTCACTGCTCCAAAAAATTTGTTGGTGTCTTTAAAATTCAATGGAAAGCCTCAGAAAAAATTTTCAAACCCTTATACATGCATGTAACAAGTATTTCAAGCTCCAAATCAAGCAAGAAAACCTTTGAAGGTATCCTAAGCCTTTGTTACTCATTTCAAAAGACGTTTTAGCCCAAATTATTCATTGAAAAAGGCTCAAGAAACCCCTATTTCTTGTTCTCTAAATCAGTGAAGGTCTGTAAATCATTTGAAGATTGAAATTGAAGGATGAATTCAAGCATAGAACCATATTATGCCATTTTTTATCCAAGAACCCCTGTCTAAGCCAAAAATACTTCTATAAACAGTGTAAACTTATAGAAGTGTACAAAAAACCTAAAAACAGAGTTCCTAAGACCTGAAGGTTAAAATTGCGAGAAAACCCCTGCTATGGCTAGAACTCCTTTCACTATATTCCCTGTTCCCTAAAAAGAATTATTGGCTTCCCTTGTAGACCTTGATTTCATTAACAAATTGTTTGATTTTGCAAGTTATTATCAAAATATGGAATTGGGCCAACAATTTCAATATTAGTTGACAAAATTGTTTGCTCCAAATTCTCATATTTTAATTCAAAAGCTTCATTCAAAAAATAGTTTGTATACAAAGAAAGAATAAAATAAAGTGAGAGAGAGATCATAATGATGAAATGTGCACAGTGAATGGTAAAATTGAAATCATAATTCACAATGATAGTGAAAACAGAATAGTCAAAGAGCATCAGAGTTAAAGTGTATCAGGTAAAAGTCAAAGTGAAAGTTGAACAAAGTTATAGAGTAGTCAAGGTAAAACAGTAAAAGTAAAAACAGAGGTAGTAATGGTTAAATAGAGATGAAAATACTTTCACCAACAATGAAATTTATCCAAAGTGAAGGTAAAAATAGTTAAAAGAACAAAAAGGTTAAAAGATGAGAACAAAGCAAGAAGGAACATTTTTGCAGAAATTTCCTATTTAAGTCATTGTTTTGCATAAACTATTGTTACCAAGCCAAGATGAATTTTGTAACCCTGAATGAGGTTTTTTTTCTTAAGATGTCCAACTACAAAAAACTCTCTCACTTTTCTAATAGCCATTATGGGTTGGGAAATATTAAACAATATTGGAAAGCACTTTTTACAGAAAATTCCTCTTAAGTCATCATTTTGCAGAGACCATTGTGGCCAATCATAAATACATCTTACAAAACTAAAGGATTTTTTTGTTCATAAGAGACCCATATACAAAAATCTATCTCACATTGTGCACAAGTATTACAGAATGAGAGATACATGCACATCTTTACAACCTATGTTTCAGACTCTGTAAAACTCTGTTTCACACATCGCATTGCAAAGCCTATTGTGAACAACTAGAGCAGAATTTGGAGAAGTGAGAGAGCCTTATCTCACCAAAATATTCATCTAAAATAACCTCTTTCACTTTTTACATATCTATTTCGGATTGATAAATACAAAGGTATCATTGGACCCCAAGTTTGCAGAATTGTTGGAGCAGAATGCACAAATAAAGGAGACAATTAATGACTTAGATTCCTTATCATAAACTAAGAGTTGAGATAAAATTTTAATTCTCCTCTTTGTCATCACATATCCATAAAAAATAGTGCCAAATAGATGCATCAGTTTTGAGTGTCCTTTACTTAAGTTCTATTTATGTAAAACAGTTGAAGATATCTGTAGACCAATCTTGATATTTTTTCAAGATATTCTAGTTTAGAATTTGTATAAATACTTCACTCTTTGAATTATTTTGGTATGGAATAAAATTTCTGGACTTATTATAGACATTTTTGTTGAACATTGGAGGCTATTGTGTGTTTGAATTCGAAGTAGTAGACCAGACAAGCTGACTAGCATCATAATTCAGGATCCATGTGATAAGCGGATGAGTGAAGTACTTCCTACTTGTCACTGTTTCCTTTTCTAAGTTTCATGCATTCATTTTATGTTTGTTCTGTATGAATGTGTAACTAGGAGTATTACTATAGGATTAGTCAAGTGCTCCCTATCTTTAACTAGTTTCCATTTTAATGATTTCTTTTGATTTCCAGTGCAAGGAACCCTTAATTACTCCTTCTCTTGTTTGAAATATACCTTCTACTTCCATTTTCTGGATCAAATGATCCTTAAGTGCCCTTTATCCCGATCATACCACCTCACAAAAAACCACTTTCCCAAATCTCTGAGGGCTATCTATCTTGCCCTGAATATATTTGTACCTTTTGGCCTTCATTTCTAGTGCTGCTAGCTTGATTTAGACCCCATAGCCCAATCTACAAGTATATTTCTCTCTATCTTACCTTCAAGTGATTTTTTCCCGCCAAACCCTTTAAACCAAAACCAAATTGTACTTTCAAAACTAGCCTAACATTTATAAATCAAAAAAAAGATAAATCTTAAAGAGAGAGCCCTCTCTGAACCCTAGGAAGGCTAGATCCTAGAGTTTGAAGTAGGTTTGTGGTTACCTCAGACTATTTCTCTTGAACCTGGAGAAATTACTGAGTGTTAACATAATGGAAACTTCACTTGGGAAACTAAAATTTTCTTCAAAAATATTTTACAGGTTCAGATATGATCTATGATGGTGGACAGTGATGAGACACACAAAGGTTAAAATCATCCACCTGGTGACTCCAAATCAATTTCACAATCAAGACTCCATTGGAGGAATGAAACTCAAAGAAAAATATGGAAAGATCAGGCTTTCAACTTGGATCTTATTCCAAGACATTATGTTCTTTCTCATTAAGAAATTTTTTCAATGTATATTGTATTTTATAGAAGATCTTAGATTAGTTTTTAATTATTTTCCTTTGAAGATTGTAAGTACTAATTCTCTTAATCTCTTTGAGCATCTCTCTTATGAATCTAATGATGATCATTTTTCAATTAAGAAGCCTCAAATAATCGAGACTAATCTTACAATTCCTGTACATAATCTGGTACCATATAAAGTTCTAGATAGCTATAAGCCCCTTATTTTACCTCCTATACTCCATGATTTTCCTGATAACTATTACAAACATCTTCCTAGATTTGATGGAGAGAATGGTATTACTGACCAAAAACATATTCAAGGTTTTGAGAATTATTTGGACCTATTTGAGATTGATGAAGATGATGTTAAAATCAGACTTTTTTCTCTTTCTTTGCAAAATAGAGTAAAAATTTGGTTCAAGAATCTTCCTAATGCAAGCATCTCAAATTTCCAACAGTTTGTTAAATTTTTCCTTGATAGATGGATAATCAAAGTTAATCCTTTTGTGATCATAGAAGAATATAATCAGTTAAAAAGACATCCAAATGAAACAATACAATGATTTTTTGATAGATTTAATCAAGTTTATTATTCAATGCCAAAAAAAATTAGACCTCCTCATGATTTAGCTCTCTTGCATTATCCAAGTGTTTTTGATCCAGAAAAACTTTTACAGATGCAAAACATTGCAGTTGATGTAGAAGTTAATCAGCAAATCAGACAAGAAAAATTGAAAGAAGAAGAAGAAGAGAAGAACAACATTGTAGAGGTAAAACTGAGCCTTTTGGTAAGAAAACTAGATAAAATCATACAAAATATAACTATGAAAGACGAATTTTTTGTTCAAAATCACCATGATACACTTATTGAAGAAATAGAAGAGGTTGATAGCCATGAACAACTTCTTGCTAATTACAATTATCATAGATTAGAAATTGGATTTACAGATCAATATGTGGAAGAGGAATCTGCTGATCTAATGTGTATGTTTGATGACATTCCTTATTTTGATGATTTGCCTAAGTATTATCATTATGATGATAGTTATGCTCTCCAAACTTAAGCTAAATTTACAGAGAAATCAGAAGCTAGTTTGTGGGATGAGGAAACTTAGTTTCAGCAACCAGAATACAGTAATCAGCTAATGCAAATCAACTATGAGAGTAAGGAAGAAAGTGCACAAAATTTTGAAATAAGTGAAGGTTATTTACCTCTTTATTTTGATTCATTTCATTTCATCAAAGACAACTTTCATGCTATCAATAATCATCAGTCTTTAGATATTGTTATGGAAAACAAAGAAGATAATGAAACTCTTGATCATGACATTTCAGTTTCACAATTGAAGTTATCAAATTCCACTGAAACATCTGATCAAATAACACAAGAAAATTCCATACCACTATGTTTTGAATCATTTCATCTTTTAAAGGAAATGTGGTATAACATCATTAAAGAAAAGGATGAGCAACTTGTTGAAGTTTATGAAGTCCCGAGGATTTCCATATCCAATAGATAGCAACCATCCTCACAAGTTTTTCATGATCCAATAGAATATATGTTGGATAATGAATGCATTCAAAGAATTTATCCATTAACTAACTATCAGTTTCAGAATCAAGATGTTAAAGGTTTCAACAATCAAACATTACAATCAGTAGGAATATCATCACAAAGTTTGCAGGGAGATAAAGATGAAAGTAACATTTCAGTTTCATGCCATGGAGGACATCCAGAACATATGTACAATTGTTTGGATCATTTAAATTAGAAGATCCTTTTGAAAATTTTCTAGAGTCAACAAAGGAAATCAAGTATTTCCTTATCCTCTCATTTGGTTACAAGTTTCTAATAGGTTGCAGAATTAAAGTTCTGACAATCAACAAGCACATGCAACAAAATACCTCAATGTATATAATGCTTGAATGTTTGCATTGGCTATTTCATTTTACCTAACCAGCAGTTGGACAACTGATTAGAGTAAGTAGGTATGATTTCAGTTTATTTCAGTTTTCAGTTTTCAGCTAGTTTGAAATAATTCATTAAAATTTGAAAGCTAAGTTAAAGGCCCTAAAATATTGATGATGTAGTAGTTTGGTTTGAAAGTTGCACCACTTTTTAGTCTCAAATCAGATTTTAGTTTGCAGAAAAAGGTGTAAATTCAGTTCAAGAATTTTCAGTCACAGCATATGCATGTTTGGGAATGGCCAAATGGATCAAGCTACTAGTCAACGGTGTTATTGACATCTCACAAGGAGATTCCATCCCCATGTGAAGCTGCTATTAGGGTATTATAAATATAGGATTCATAATTTTGAATTGGTTTTTGATATTCTTGTAAAATATGTACATACCTTGCTTTCTGCAAGTTGTTTTCCCATATTTTGAAAAAATAATTCAAAAAAGAGGGTAAAAATTCCTAAAAGAAATATCAAAGGACTTAAAAAATATAGACCCCAAAAGAAAAAGATGAGAATAAGACCTGAAAGTGAGCAAGTCCAAATACCACTACTTTTTACTTTTCTGTAAAATAAATGATTATGGTAGAGTGTCAATAAATGCCATAATCCATGATGAGTTAATCTTAACTTGTCATGTTTTCAATTTCTAGTTTTAGATAGTGAATAAAGGTTTCACAGACATTTTAATCCTGACAAATCAGTAGATAGGTAGAGAATAATGAGGAGCTCAATATTTTAATCTGAGCCCTCGGATGAAATAAGGTACATCTAGATAGTTTTATGTTTTAAAAGAATAAATGTTTTAAGGTTGCAAGCCTAAATGCACCTACAAAATGAAGAAAAAATGTTAGAATAAGGCTGGGTAGGTAGGAAGCATTGTAGAAAGCATGTAATAAAGTTTCTCTGGGAAAAATCACTAATTTCCCCTCTGCTATAGGTATTTAGTATTCTAGGCTATCAGTCAAACAGGCTCAGAGCATTTCTCTGACTTTTGTTGGGACCGGACCCAAGGCTCGATGACTGGTTAGTTAAAAATATTGTGTTCTTATGTTAAATCCATATTGATCATCATTCATCCTTGATTCATACATTAAAACCCCTTTTCCTAAGTAAAGACACATTCTTACTTAGCGAAGATTAAAATCCCATCTAATTAACTTCATTCCTTTAGAAGAATTCATAAAACCCTCAAAATTACATTTATCCTAAGTATTGGTGAAATAATATAAAGATGAGCAATGCTTTGATTTTTACACTTTACTTAGAGATTTTATGTATTTTTTTTTACATTACACAACCCTTCCATATTAACTTTTAACATATTTTATTAAATCTCTAAAAAATACCTTATCCTACTTATTAATTCCCTATGTCTAAATACCCCAAAAAAAACCACTATTATAAAGTTTTAGACTAAATTTATTACGCATGTGCTAAAATAAAAAACCCCAATTAAAAAACCCTTTTGTCTAAACTATAATTAAATAAATATCCCGCCCCTATGGTCGTTAAACCATTCAAAAAGGTTTAAACACTATATAATAATATGATACTGCTCACAAACATTAAATCCAAAGTTTTGAATCAAATTAATCATTTTCATAAGGTTCAAAAAGCTAGGCACCGCTTATACATATGACCCCACACCTTTGTATTTGTTAAAAACATTATCCTATGTTTTAAAACCATTATCCCTCCTCCTTCGTATAATCCAATGCATACATAAACCCTTCCGCGCATAATTTTATAACCCATAGTTTTGTTTAAATAACCTAAGGTTTATTTTAATAAAATAACACCTCTCCCCTATGCCTATCCCTGCCACATTATATAAAGCCCTTCATTTTACATAAATTAACCCATGTCACATGAAAAATACACTCCGTCCTTATATATGATTAACCCTTTACCCATTCATATTTTATGAAGGTTTAAAACATATAATAACTATCCGCTCATAAAAGTTTCCCGAACCCACCATTTCTTAAGCCACAGATTCCCATTTGATCCTAACCATTCGCATCAAATCTCCAAATCCGATGGCCTACATGCAATATTGCACATATAAAGTAATCGATCGACCAAATCCAAAATGGACGTGAAATGGGTAGTTTTGCCCATTTCTCTTTCTACAACGTGTCGCTTTCTTACTGGATCACATGCATCTAGTGCAAATCAGCTTACCGCCCAAAACCTATGAGATAACCACTGTTTGATTTTCATTCAAATCATGAAACAACCTTCCCGCCATGATGCAATGTGAATTAAATGTTGATTAAATACAACCAAATCTATGGTTAAAACCTTGGGAACAAGCATTTTGTTTCAATATTTCGCATTTTAACCCTTTCGCACTACCCCCAACTATCAGAAATCCTTGTTTAGATCCTTTTAAGCCCTGATTCTCATTTTTTCGCCCGAAACCTTTGCATTTATCAGAATTAAACCTCTAAAGACTGATTGAAGAGTTTTTCACCGCTCCAAAAATCTATTGAAGTCTTTAAAATTCAACGGAAAGCCTCAGAAAATTTTTTCAAACCCTTATACCTACATGTAACAGGTATTTTAAGCTCAAAATCAAGCAATAAAACCTCTGGAGGTATCCTAAGCCTCCGTTACTCATTTCAAAAGATGTTTTAGCCCAAATTATTCATTGAAAAAGGCTCAACAAACCCCTATTTCTTGTTCTCTAAATCAGTGAAGCTTTGTAAACCATTTGAAGATTGAAATTGAAGGATGAATTCAAGGATGGAACCATATTATGCCTATATTTATCCAAGAACCCCTGTATAAGCCAAAAATACTTCTATAAATAGTCTAAACTTACAGAAGTGAACAAAAAACCTAAAAACAGAGTTCCTAAGACCTGAAGGTTAAAATTGCGAGAAAACCCCTGCTATGGCTAGAAGTCCTTTCACTATATTCCCTTTCCCTAAAATGAATTATTGGCTTCCCTTGTAGACCTAGATTTCATTAAAAAATTGTTTGATTTTTGTAGGTTATTATTAGAATATGGAATTGGGCCAACAATTTCAATACTAGTTAACAAAATTGTTTGCTCCATATTCTCATATTTTAATTCAAAAGCTTCATTGAAAAAATAGTTTGTATACAAAGAAAGAATAAAATCAAGTTAGAGAGAGATCATGATGATAAAATGTGCATAGTGAATGGTAAAAGTGAAATCAGAATTCACAATGATAGTGAAAACAGAACAATCAAAGACCATCAGAGTTAAAGTGTATCAGGTAAAAGTCCGAGTGAAAGTTAAACAAAGTTATAGAGCAGTCAAGGTAAAATAGTAAAAGTAAAAACAGAGGCAGTAATGGTTAAATAGAGATGAAAATAATTTCACCAAAAATGAAATTTATCCAAATTGAAGGCAAAAACAGCTAAAAGAACAAAAATGTTAAAAGATGAAAACAAAGCAAGAAGGAACACTTTTGTAGAAATTTCCTATTTAACTCATTGTTTTGCGAAACCAATTGTGACCAATCCAAGATGAATTTTTAAAAAATGAAGGTGGTTTATTTTCTTAAGATGTCCAACTACAAAAACGTCTCTCACTTTTCTAACAACCATTATGGGTTGGGAAATATTAAACAATATTGGAAAGCACATTTTGCAGAAAATCCCTGTTAAAGCATAATTTTGCAGAGACAATTGTGGCCAATATGAAATACATCATAGGGTTTTTTTCCTATGAGACCCATATACAAAAACATATCTCACTTTGTGCACAGGTATTATAGAATGAGAGATACATGCACATCTTTACAACCTATTTTTCAGACTCTGTAAACTGTTTTACACATCTTTTTGCAGAGCCGATTGTGAATAGCTGGAGCATAATTTTAGGGAAGTGAGAGAGATTTATCTCACTAACATATTCACATAAAATAACCTCTTTCACTTTTTACATATATATTTCGGATTGAGAAATAAAAAGGTATCATTGGACCTCCAGTTTTCCAAATTGCTGTAGTAGAATGCATAAAGAAAGGATATATTTAATGACTTGGATGCCTTATCATCAACTAATAGTTGAGATCAAATTCGAATTATGCTCTTTGTCATCACCTATCCATAAAAAATAGTGCCAAATAGATGCATTAGTTTTGAGTGCCCTTTACTTAAGTTCTATTTATGTAAAACAATTGAAGATATTTGTAAACCAATCTTGATATTTTTTCAAGATATTCTAGTTTAGAATTTGTATAAATACTTCACTCTTTGAAGTATTTTTGTGTGGAATAAAATTGCTGGACTTATTATAGACATTTTTGTTTAACATTGAAGGCTATTATGTGTTTTAATTCGAAGTAGCAGACTAGACAAGCTGACTGGCATCATAATTGAGGATCCCTATGATAAGCTGATGAGTGAAGTACTTCCTACTTGTCATTATTTACTTTTAAAAGTTTCATTCATTCATTTTATGTTTGTTTTGTCTAAATGTGTAACTAGGAGTATTACTACAAGATTAGTCAAGTGCTCCTTGTCTTTAACTAGTTTCCATTTTAATGTTTTCATCTGATTTCCGGTGCAAGGAACCCTTAATTGATCCTTCTCCCATTTGACCTCTGTCTTCTACTTCCATTTTCTGGAACAATGAATCATTAAGTTCCCTTTATCTCGATCATACCACCTCACAAAAAACCACTTTCCCAAATCTCTGAGGGTTACCTATCTTGCCCTGAATATATTTGTACCTTTTTGGCCTTGATTTCTAGTTCTCCTAGCCTGATTTAGACCCCATAGCCCAATCGATAAGTATATTTCTCTCTATCTTACCTCCAAGTGATTTTTTCCCACCAAACCCTTTAAATCAAAACCAAATTGTACTTTCATAACTAGCCTAACATTTATAAATCAAACAAAGATAAATCTTAAAGAGAGAGCCCTCTCTGAACCCTAGGAAGGCTAGATCCTAGAGTTTGAAGTAGGTTTGTGGTTACCTCAGACTATTTCTCTTGAACCTGGAAAAATTACTAAGTGTTAAAATAGGGGTACAAAAATAACAATAAGGGGGTTACACTAACAATAATAGGGGACTATACTAGTAATATAGGGACCTAACACTCATGTTCATGTGAATAGTGATAAAACTCCTTATGAACTCTGGTATGGTAATACTCCCACTATGAAGCACTTTAAAGTTTTTGGAAGAAAATGTTTTATAAAAAATAATGATGAAAAACTTGGTAAGTTTGAACCTAGACCAGATGAAGGAATACCTCTTGGTTACTCTTCTAGAAGTAAAGGATACAAATGCTAGAATAAGAGACTTCAAAAAATTGCTGAATGTATTGATGTTGTGATTGATGAAGCACACACAACTCCCAAAAGGGAAATAATAACAAATGAGGATGATGATGATGAATGCTTTCCCACATCAAATCACAATGATATTGAAGAAGAACCTAATGAAGCATCAGAAGAAGATACATCAAAGAGAGAAAAGGCTCCATCCAGGTATGTTAAAAATAATCGTCCATAATCTCAAATTTTGGGAGAAAATGAATTAGGGATACAAACAAGCAGAATACTTATGGGATATCCTATTTATCTAGCACTATTATCCACCATTGAACCACAAAATGTAAATAAAGCTAGTAAATATGAATGTTGGATTAATGCCATGAAAGAAGAACTAGATCAAAATGAAAAAAGAATAATACTCGAAATTGGTTGCAAGGCCCCATGATAAAAATGTTATTGGAACAAAATGGATATTAAAAAATAAGTTAAATTAAAATGGAGATTTAATTAGAAACAAATCTAGAATTTTTTGTAAAGGGTATGCTCAAAAATAAGGTATATACTTTGAAGAAACATTTGCACTAGTAGCCAAACTTGAATCCATAAAAACGTTTCTTGAATTTTCAAGTTTTCAACATTTCAAAGTTTATCAAATGGATGTAAAAACTACCTTCCTTAATGGAGATCTCAAAGAAGAAGTTTACATAGAAAAACCAGAAGGATTCATTCTAGGGAATGATGACAAACTTGTTTTCAAAATCAATAAGTATCTATATGGGCTAAAACAAGCTCCAAGATAGGGTACTATCATCTTGAAAAATATCGTCAACAATAGGGCTTCACAAAAGGATATACAGACAATATCCTGTACACAAAAATTGAGGATGAAAAATTGTTAATTATTGTTGTTTATGTTGATGAAATCATTTTTTGGAGTAATGAAGAATCCATTAATAAAAAAAATTCTTCTATCATGCAGCAGGAATTTTAAATGTCTTTACTTAGAGAACTAACATATTTACTTAATTTACAAGTGCAACAAGAAAAATAAGCCATCTTTATATCTCAAACAAAATATCTCAAGAATATTCTGAAAAAGTATGGGATGGAAGACTGCAAGCCTATGTGCACTCCAATTATGACAAGATGTAACCTAAGTTCTCATGATGATTCTCCCATGGTAAACTAGCCAGAGTACATATCTATGATTAGAAGTCGACTTTATCTAATAGGTACTAGACTAGATATCATGCATGAAGTTGGGATTTTTGGATTTTTCCAAGCCAATCCAAAGGACTCACATCTTCAAGCAATAAAAATGATATTCAAAAATCTCCACGGAACTCAAGACATTGGTCTATGGTATCCCAAAAATGTTGATCTTAACCTTCATGCTTACACAGATGCAGACTGGGATGGCAATGTTGATGACCAGAAAAGCACTAGTGGAGGTGCATTTTATATGGGGCCCTGATTAGTATCATGGGTCAACAAGAAACAAAGTTCCATTGATTTGTTTACAACATAAGAAGAATATGTAGCTGTTGCATCAGGTTGCACATAACTTGTATGGATGATGCATACATTACAAGAAATTAAAATTAAATTTTCTCCACCCATCCACATCCTATGTGATAATACAAGTGATATCAGTATTTCAAAAAATCCTATTATGCACTCCAAAACCAATCATATTCCTATCAAGTATCACTTTTTACGAGAACAAGTGCTTGAGAAAAAAGTTAAACGAGAGTATGTTCCCTCCAAAGAACAAGTTGCTGACATATTTAGTAAACCTCTTCCCAGAGAAGCATTTGAATATCTCAGAAATAAACTGGGAGTTTTCTCTCCCTCATTATGTTGTTAAAATTCTCTTATTTGATTTTAGATGAAAATTCAGAAGAATAATTTTGGTACGCGGTTTTCTTGATGCATAGTCGTGTATGTACGCAAGACTCCTTTCAGACGGTCGTGTATTGATATTTCAGTCATAAAATTAGTGGTCCATCCTCCATAACAAATTTTGTCATGTTGCTGACAGATATGGTTTGGCTCTATTGATCAGGTGTTGATGGGTAAAGTCTACAGTTATGGCTTTAAAGTTACATTTTTTTCTTTGATATTTATTTGCTTGATGAAGATGCTTTGATGAATTGGTTGTTTAAAATGTTCAAGATGCAAAGGTTTAGGGGGAGCATTAGCCTTGTTGGGTATAATTCATTGTTGGCATTATGTTGGTTGCTGAATTATGTTCTATGATCTCTCTCTATTGAGGTTAGTTGTTCTTCATTATAAAATTCAAATTTGTAATTTGATGTAAGGGTCATGCTGATACCTATGATGTAGAGGTTGTCATATTCTGTCATGTATGGACCTTTTCAAATATGTAAACCCACCTGTTTGGGCGCTTGAGTTACAAATGTAAACCCACTTGGTTGGGTAGTTGAGTCCAATATGTGACCCCACTTGGTTGGGTGTTTGATGTAAGTATGAATTCTTCATAGAGTCAGGTATTTCATTGAAAATATGTTTGAAAATTCAAAATATGTTCATGGGGAGCATGGTCGATATAGTGCGGCACAAATCTATAGAAATATTGTATCTATAAGGAAAGAGAAACCTTTTTTCATCATTGTTCGTCTGCCCTTTGCCCTTCTTCCATGGGATGTCATCGATGTCGTCGAAGGTAGTATTTCAAAGGCTCAACCCATTCAAGTCCTAGCTCCTTATACCCAAACATCATTGGGAATATGCACAAAAAGGGGGATAAATATAATACCACTCTAATGCAACTTATCCAGACTTATGAAGGAACGAAATGAAATACAAATATAAACATAAACACAAAGATACAACAAGGAAAAAAAATCAGTTCATTAATAACAAAATACTGAAAAAAGTTTACATGCAGAATGGAAATAAAGTAGCTCACATGATGGTAGATTATATTTGAGAAGATATCTGGTAGCTACATGCCTTGTAAACTATATTACAATGAGGCTCGAAGGCCTATTTATTATTGAGAAATAAGTGAAAACCCTAAACATCCAAAAAACTAACCCTAGAAGATGAAGCACCAAAAGTTTGTGGACCCCTTTAGGGTAAATTGGTACATCAACTTCCACGGGTCATAAATTTGGCCTACTATCTTTGTTTCATACATACGACACCTCATTAAAAATATCTCACAGAGGAATAAAAATTTCAACTGAAAACCCCTATTCCAATCTATTAGTTTTCCTGTTTTCCAAAAATAATTTTTTAAGGCCTCAAAATGACTTTGGAAGTCTAGGATCCGAAAATCTACCAAATATAGTAAATTATGTTATAATTAAGGAAATTAAAAGAAACAATAGTGGGAGTCCAAGTGGAATAGGTGGGTTCCCACCAATATCTACCTGGATCATAAACCTTCTTGGTGAATGGATAATGAGATGTATGCTTATTTCATATTTGAGTTGCATAAGATACATATTTTAAGGCTCTCATAGATTTGTTTTTCAAGTAAATCCCAAGTTACAATGTTATTATTGAAGAAACATTATATGAAAATTTTAATTTTAGCAGGGAACATATATTTCCAAATTTCTTTCCACCATCGACATGAAGTCTTGTTAAAGCCTTCAATTGTCAAAATTTTGTAATGAAGCATAAAAGGAGTGTTTGTTGGGCCAGAATTGTAATCTACGGATAAATTACGCTTCCCTAGATAGGTGTTAGTCTAGAACAATAGGTGAAAGACTATACTACTATTTCTCCTAACTCAAAACAGATATACACACTACAAGAAAAAAGCACATTAGTGAGGGTCATGCTTGTGATGGACTTTTAAGGTCCATCACCAATGTCACATATGGTGACGGTCCTTAAAAAACTGTCACTGTAAGTTTATATAGTGATGGTCCTTTATGGTCCGTCACCAAATCCATTTTCAATGACACTTTTGGTGAGGGTCGTTAAAGGCCCATCACTAATTCTCTCTTTGGTGACACTTCTAGAGACGAAATTTTAATGACCCTCACCAATGCTCTTTTTGTTACTTTTGGTGACGGTAAAAAAATGTCCGTCATCATTGACCATTCCAATGAGTTTTTGATGATGCTATGTGCCTGTTAAATATTTTTTGTCAAAAGATAACGATTTAAGACCATTATTGTGGAGTATTTTTTATAATATGTCCAAGGCCATAGTGGTTAGAGTCAGTCAATTTTTTAAGAAGTAATTAGTGTGTTCATTTCCCTTAAGTAATGACTAGTCGAATAGAGATTTCCTATGAGTCAACACATGATTCATATCTATTAAGTTTATTATCTAGCAAATTCCCTTTAGATAAAGTTCCATTATTGTGTGTAGGAAATATATTATTTAATACATAATCAAGCTCTGACAATTCTATTAATGAGAAAGACCTAACACTCCTCAAAAATCTAGGCACACCTTAAATTGATGCTTTGGCACACACTAACGTTTCTTAGCACCCTGCATGTCTTGGAACATCTTTGTACCTAGAACATCTTATGATGACACTGACGCCCAAGCACATGATGGCATGCACTAGCACAACATGGAACTCTCCTAGCATGTGTTGGCATGGTGCATGTAGTCCCTAGCATGCCCTGGAACACCTTGGTTGAATGCATTGACATACATTAGCACTTGGCACACAATGCCACTTGGCATGTATTGGGACCTATTATTAGTGTGCCTAGCATGCCCCTTTTCAAAAAGATAAATTCCTGACTTATTAACCCTCTTATTGGTTCTTCCTTTTGTTGCCTTGACACATATTGACATACCCTGGCACCCTGCGCCACATCCTTAGCACCTAGCATGTATTGGCATATCTTGGCACCATTAATTGGCACATGATATAATTAGCACACCCTGGAACTCCCAAGCACACTTTGGGAATTCTTGACATGCCTTGATATTCCCTAGCATGCCTTACCAATGCTTAGCATACCTTGTCACTCCCTCCTTGGCATGAAAACTAACACTCATTAACACTAGTCTCTGGCACACGTTCCTCATATTCATTAACTTCCATGAATATTTATCTAGTGCTCCCTTAATGTTTTTTTCCTAGTACTCCTTAACACTCATCAACATGCACTATCACTCTCTAGCACACCATAGCAGTCTTCAACATCCCCTTCCACTTCATAACATGCATAACACTCCTTGACACATATTGGCGCTTGGCACGTGTTGGCGCTTGGAAAGTCTTAACATGTATGGAATACGTTGAGATGCCTTGGTATGATTTGGAATGGTTTAATATTAAATTTATTTGTGATGATCAATTGTTGGAAAGTAGATGAGAAGCAACAAAGGAATACTTGGCACTTAGAATGCACTAAGACTTTGCACTTGGCACCTATTGCCGCCTAGTGTTGGTGTGCCTAGCATGTCCCTCTTGGAAAAGGTAAACTGATGACTTATTAACCCTCTTATGTGTTCATTTCCTTGTAGTTTAACTTTTTTCTCCCTTTTGTTGTCTTGAAAGTCCTTGACACGCATTGACACACCCTTGCACATCTTGGCATGCCTTATCACTTGGCACATCTTAGCATGTTTGACATGTATTCCCACTATCTGGCACATCAAGGGGGCGAAGAGAGATGTAGTCCTAAAGTAGGTTGAGTATGAGGGCCAAGTAAGGGTTGCTAAAGGGAGGTCATGATCATCCTCCAAGAGCAAGATCATCATGTGAGGGTTTAGAAGAATGTTGCATACCTTAATGGTCGGTTTGCGCTAGGAAGTAGGATGGCATATTGTTGGTTCTCTTATGGCAGATCAAGCTTAAGAGAGGTTTCTCATGAGAATCTGGGCATGTGATTTCGATGGTTTATTTGTGTGAAGGCCGCATCAAATTTTGAAATGTTGAAATTTGCAACAAGAAACGGTGAGATTGGAAACCATAAAGGACAAAAAAGAATGCACCCACACTGGTGAGGAATTTTGATGCACCGGGAGTGAGGAATGTGGGGTGTCTAATTTATTTTTACCTTAAATAAATTGGACAATAAATTGTAATTTCATCTCATAACAACTTGTGTCAGTTAATTAAGTCATGATGACCAAGTTAGCTCAAGAAATTTGAGTTGAGGGTCTAATATGAGGCATCTAGAGGGATTCTAATATTTTTGGGGTCCAGTTGAAGTTGATGCATTAGTGGGGTGCAAGTGTAATTAACTCAATTAAATGAGTTAAAATTAGTTTAACTAGTTCTAACTGAGTGATGAGCTAGTGAGAGGTCCAGTGAATTAAATTAGATTTAATTCACAATGAGTGATCAATCAGATAACTGATAATTTGCTATTAATAGTTGCATGCATGTTAGTTTCGAGGAATACCCAGTTGAGACAGAGGTTAAAGGGAACATAACTATCAGTTGTATTCAGAGAAAATTTCCCATGTGAAATTATAAAGTCATTGGGATGCCATGATGGATTGCGCAATCAAGGAAGACTGATTTTCCTAATTAATAAGGAGTTAATTCCCTAGAAATTTCATGAGCAAGGTAGGCTGAAGTAAGGATGAGAATTGGCTAAGTACTAAACTGAGTTTTCCTAGATCAACGGGAGACAATTGACATAGTGCCGGGGAATCTCATGAGAGATTGAGCATTGTATTGTTTCATGATTCCTTGACTTAATACACAATAGAGATAGAGGGGTTTTGAGCAGTTTCTTTCCCCAAATACATCATGTTGTTGTGTGATTGATAATTTATTTCTCTTACTTATATGTGATTGTGCGATTGCGTTTTTTTTCCACAAATTATAAGAAGGATTCAATATCTTGTTTTAGTAGATTACAAGATCAGATTGAATCTCATTGGTTAGATTTTCTATATGGTACCAAAGCAGGAATGTTTTGTGCATC
Organism: Pinus albicaulis; assembly: GCA_034641835.2. Lineage (NCBI taxonomy): Eukaryota > Viridiplantae > Streptophyta > Pinopsida > Pinales > Pinaceae > Pinus > Pinus albicaulis. The sequence goes on along the minus strand of CM076570.1, from coordinate 526,916,462 downwards.
GAGTTTGCAGAGAATATCTAAATATTTTGATGTAAAAGTTTCAAAAACAAATAGAATATTTTGATTCCTTGCGAAAAACTGTCCAACAAAAAAAAAAAAATCAGTCGAATCGGAACTCGGATGAGGGAGATATCATCGATTTAAAATCAACTCTTTTTTAGAAAATTTTTGTAACTTCGGGACAATTACACTGTGCGCGAGTCAATAACCTATATGCACTTGAGGTACCATATGCATGCAAAGCTTTGAGGAGAAAGGAAGAAGTCAGATACTTGGTGGTTTAGAGGGAGCATAAATTACCTCTCAACATGCAGCCTCATGAGAAGCAGTCTCAGAAGGTTGTGGAGTAGCTGCCACAATTGGAGAAGTAGAGAAGAGACTGAGTGGAAGCGTACACTCAAGCAGAGACCTCCATGAGGGGGAAATTTCGAGCCATATGGGAAGAGGGAGCAGCCATACCTCAAGGTGTAAGGTGGGGTGATGTGTAGACATAATCCGAAGATAAAAAATTTGGGCAAGGTCCATTGAGATGGCGTGTCTCATGGATCAAACTTGGCTACGGGGAGCCCACAGTACAGTAGTAGTAGGACGGATCAGTTAGATTGATGTAGTCAGATGTCAACAAGACTTAAATCAGAGTGACAGATGTCAAATACTGGAGCACAAATCAGAGTTAGCAATAGTTCAAAGGACACGGATGCAGATGTCAACAACAGCGCAGAGAATCCAGTACTAGACAGGTGCAGTAGCTAACAATAGTTAGAAGACTCTAATGACAGATGCATTATACTGATTCAACTGTTCGGAGGCTATTCAGTTTCAATATTTGTAGGTGCAAACAACACTAGAGAAGTGTAGCATGAAGAACATTCCAAAGGTACCAGATGGTGATAGATTGAATTCCTTTCTTGTTGAGAGGGAGTGTTGAAATTTGCAACAAGAAACAGTGAAATTGGCAACTAGAAAGGACAAAAAAAATTGCACCCACACTAGTGAGGAATTTTGATGTACCAGGAGTGAGGAATGTGAGGCATCTAGTTTAATTTTCTGTTAAATAAACTGAACAATAAATTGTAATTTCATCTCATAACAACTTGTGTTAGTTAACTAAGTCATGATGACTGAGTTAGCTCAAGAAATTCTAGTTAAGGTGATCGAGGTGGACATTGTTGGCCACCCGCTTATTCCACTTGGGCCCTCGCCATTGTCTCTTTTAGTTTTTTAGTTTCCTTAATTGTAACACAATTTACTATTTTTGTTAGTTTTTCGGGTCCTGAACTTCCAGAGCCGTTTTGAGGCTGCAAAAGATGTTTTTTGGGCATGAAAGGTTTGGAAATTTCATAGAAATCACATTAGCAGTCTTATTCCTCGGAGAGATCTTTCTAACGAGGTATCATGTGCATCAAAAAAATATCACATGACCAAGTTACGACCCCGGGAAGCTGGCTACCCAACTAACCCCAATGGGACCCATAAACTCTTGGTGTTACATCTCCTCAGGTTAGGGTTTTGGTTGTTTATGGTTTTCTCTTATTTTAAATAATAAAAAGGCCCTTGATCCTTATTGTAACACAATTCAGAGGAACATAACTATCAGTTGTATTTATAGAAAATTTCCCATGTGCAATTATAAAATCATTGGGATGCCATGATGGATTGTGCAATCAAGGAAGGTTTATTTTCCTAATTAATATGGAGATAATTCCATAGGAATTGCATGAGCAAGGTAGGCTGAAGAAAGGCTAAGAATTGGCTAAGTGCTAGACTGATTTTTCCTAGATCAGCATGATACAATTGGCAGAGTGCTGGAGAATCTCAAGAGAGATTAAGCATTTTATTGTTTCATGATTCCTTGACTTCATAGAAAATAGAGATAGATGGTTTTGAGCAGTTGCTTCCCCAGATACATCTTGTGTTGTTTGATTAATAATTTCTTTCTCTTACTTATATGTGATTATGCGATCGTGTTTTGTTTCCACAAATTGTAGGAAGGATTCAGTATCTTGTTTTAGTACATTACAAGATCATATTGAATCCCGTTGGTTAGATTTTATACGTGAAATAGAAGAGAGGGTTGATACCATCTTTCCTTGTGGTGGTTAGTAGGCCGCAAGATCTCTGATAAAGACCAACATAAATGGACGAGGGCTTGCACTGTAATCTAGAGCCATAACAGAAGTCAACGCAGGCGTAATATTGACTGAGTTAACCCTAGTTTTAGGGTCGACATTGAGATCTGAATTTCGTGTCAAGATTCAGTCAAAAAAATTCCCAAAATCTATGGATCCATATGAGCCAGGTCGAGTCTCTTATGGAGGCAAGAGTCATGTATTTTCTATGTGTGGATAGGGTTTTTTCTACAACAATTAGTAGTACATAAGTATAATTCCCTAAATAGGACAATTTCCTAGCATGTTTAGTTCATAAAGTATGCCCTTAAGACTGTGACAAATTTGCGTAGAAGAAGACGGGTTGTGACCCTTAAAGTGAGGTTTATTTCTGCAATATAGACTGCAGATCTGGAAGATGGTTTGCAGATTCAGTATGTGTGGGGACAACAGATCCAAAGGAGGGTGGAACCTGAGTAGAAGATTGAGCATGCAGAAGAAATGTGCCATATGAAGAATGGATTGACATGCAAAAGAGTTTATTTTGGTGGACTTTCCATAAATTTTTCGACAAAGGTCTGAAGAAACCTATAAAAAAATAGTAAATGGATTGCTAGTGGCTGATTTGTGACCCTAGTTAAGTCATCTACAGATTTTTAGAAGTATGATAAGAGGAGTAGTTCATATTTGTTCATATATTGGACAACAAATATCAAATTGTCGATACACAAGAACAATGATCTTGAGAGGACTCAAACCATTGTTAGGTGGTACATTTGAAGAGCCCTAGATGAAGACAGTATTGTGGGCCTAGATCAGTAAAAATAATTGACTATGGTTGGGCAGATTGATGGTAGTCCAAGTACAATTGGAGGTTTTTTAGGTTACTGGCAAAGAAGATCCCTAACGCTTGTTCTGGTGAAGGACAACAAAAATTGGTCGAAGGGTAGGTGTATAGGGCCTAAGGATGTGCAGACTTTGAAGGACTAAAGTAACAGTCAAGTGGGCTAACCAACTAGCCCTAGTTCACTATATTGTAGAGGATTGATTCAGTGAGAAGAAGGGCAACCTCCATAGCCCTGGACTTCTCATCTTGGAGCTGTAGTATGGAAAAAGTGAGCATGCCAAAGAGTTGTTCACCATGGAATTTTGAACAGCTTATTACCACTCAAACTAGTAGTGGACCTAAAAGGGGTTGCTAAGAGGGCAACTGCTAGGACAAGGGAAACAATGGAGGCTTAGCCCATTGTCACCACATCTAAGGCTCCTTGCTCTTCATGAAATTTCACCGATGGGTGGAGTCTCGAAAGTTTAGGAAGTCACTTGTAGTGTATAGGTCAATGAATAGGTGGGAAGTGACCCTCGAAACCCTTTCCCTAAGATAAAATAAAGGGTGGGACTTACTTTCCTTTTAAGCAAGGGAATTTATTTTCTAGGGAGAGAGGAGGGGGATTGAAGGGTTGAGGGAGAAGAATAAGACTTATGAAGGAAGTTCTCAATCCCTAAAATCCTTTAGGAACTTGGATTCCCAAATGGTCCTTAATGAAAGGCCTTTGACACCAAATGGGACCACATGGGGCCAAGTGGACCTAGCCTAGGTTCGGGGATGGAATTTAGCAACCAATGATGTTCCTATCCTGGACAAGGTGAGGGGAAAAGATCAAACAAGAGTTTTTACTTTGATAGGTCAAATTGATCCTACTATGTTTTATTCTTCGAAACACCTAGGAAAAACTTGATGCTAGGGCTAGGGCTTGAGGTATCTGAAGATTCCACTGTCAGAATTGGCCCAAGTTCTGAGGAGAGTGAGGGCACCCAACAACATAGCTTCCTGTAGGAGATAGAAGTTTTCCTCTAGCTAGATTCCTGGAAAATTGTTGCCCTAGGTGACCTAAAGGGGCTAGACCTAGGGAATGTGAAAATTTCTTAATCTAAGAAACCCTACTGCAATATCTTGATTTACTTCTCCTACTTGAATTAAGTTACAAGTTAATTTCTGAAATATTCAATAAATTAGCGAAGTAAATAGTAAATAAAACTAGTAACCTCCACATACAGATCAAATACTGAATAACATGCTTATAGACAAAGTGACACATGGATTTTCTAGACAACTGTCCTCGGAAAAAACCCAATGCGGGAAAATCGATGCAGCTAGCTCTGGAGGGTTTTCATTGTTATGCAGAATCTAAGTACAACAATCTTGGGCACCAAAACTAGTTCACCCAACAGAGAAATAAAAACAACAGTAATACACTGCTCTAAAGCCCTCTACATCAGCCTGACTGGCCTGCGTCGGCCTCTGCGCTGCTCAGTAAGGGCCTGCGTCACACATGAAGGGCTTACACTGCCCCTGTGCTGCCTTGACTGGGCCTGTGTCAGCCTTTCATGACTCTTGCTGCCTCTGCGCTACCCCTGCTGGGCTCTGGCTAGATTGCGTGGCTCCTGCTACCCCTGCTACTCTGGCTGGCTCGAATGCTTAAGCAGAAAAAGCATAGGTAAGAAAGAAGGCACTGGCCAAAGGTAATGCATAACGATCTGAAAAATTGAAGATATGAAATGAAAATAGATCAATGTCCACAAATAACTGAAATATCTCAATGGGAATAGAGAGTAAAATATTTGAAAACATCAATAAGTGCTTATAGCATCAGCTAAGAGAATAGAGGAGACTAGTTCATGAGGTTAAAATGTTGTATAATATTGTTAGAGTAAATCTCTACAGGTACCATTAGTTGGTGATCATCTATAATCATTCCATTTCATCAAATACCCTGATGAATGGGCCTTACAAACTATTTGCGTAGAAAAACCCCACAGAAGTTGTGTGATGGAAAAATATTCACACTATATTGAAGAAAACACCTACCAAATAAGGATGACATTTCAAATGGGGCAAGAAACAATAGAGAGATAGACATCAAAAAAGTTAAAATGCTAGGGAAACAGGAAAGCAACTAGGTAGCATGGTAGAAAGCACAACAAAGAAAATTATAAAAATTGAAAACCCTACAAATTATCACCCATCCAAACATCACCAAAAAATTTTCTTTAACTCTAAATCTCCAAAGAGTTTGAAGTTTATCCTTGGAGGACTGCAACCCTTGAAGAGTTTAGGTTGCTGCCAGAGTGTAGGGTTAAGGATTGCATTGTGCCCTAACAAAAATTACAAGAGCAACAAACTAACAGTGTGGACAACAATGTTTTGTGGAGGTTTGTTGGATCAAAGTGTTTGATCGGATTGGATCGTGAATTTTCAGTCTGTGGGAGCCATGTTGGAGGATTGATTGGGTGATCGAGAGCCTCCTTAGGTGAATGTCTTACAGATTTGGAATGTGATGCATTCAAAGACATCAAAGAAAGTTATGAAAATATGTTAGCATCGGTTTCTTGGCATTGTCTTTTTCAGCTAGGAGATTGTTGGAAGGTTGGGTCAGTTCATCATCAATTTGAATAAGAAAAATATTGAATTGAAAAAGGCCAAAAACAAGGAACTAATGATCCCATAGATTATTTTTAATCTCGTGGATGTTAAATTTTAATTTCATTTCATAATTAAAACCAACTTGGTCAATGGTCTTTATCTTCCAGCATTTCCATGCCATTGGTTTTTTTAAAGTCTTATTTTTTCAGAGGTCCTTGACATTACATCGAAGGTGTTCCTCTACGGGCTTTGTCTGGGTATCTTTTTCCAATCAAATACTTCAGTTTTCGTCCTCCTCCCTCAAATCAAAATTTTTACCACGTGAAAGATCTCACGACTACCATATTTCCATAAATGACTTTAGTGATCTGGTTTTCTCTGTCCGAGGGAATATCTCTGAGAGATTTTCGATCATCTGATACATAACCTCTGCTTCTCAAATTACAATAGGATTGTGATAGTGAATGAATAGTTGCTGGGGTGGGTTCAAACTGGTGACAAAACATCAAGTCCCTACCTACAGTTTTAGTTGCGTCAACGCCTATTTCTCAGCGATATGGGCGAAGGGGACTCGAATTTTGGAATGCATTGTATCATACAACTGGTGCTTCCTGAATAGATTTATTACTTCCATACATGGATGCAAAGCAGAAATTCTAGCACTGACGACAAGACATCTCCTAAACAATTTTTGTGGCCTGGAATCTCAATTCATGGATGACAACAAATACATCGAGAGCAGTACGTGATTATCCTTTATTTCCCATCGGTCGTCTTCTTCCTCAATCAATTTGGACGACTAAGAAGGGTAATTCAAAAGTTGGAAGTTGCTTGAGATGACTGAATGACCAAGATCCAAGTTCAATTGTTTATGTTTCTTTTAGTACAGCGTGTTCCTTATCATGCCAACAAATCCAAGAATTGGCTCAAGGGCTTACTAGTAGTTTCTTAATGCACTGCATGTGGAATTCGACTTTGGAGAGCATCAAAATGGGTGTTCACATGATGTCTTGGCCGCAAAATTTAGACCAATTTGCCAACTTGATACTGGTGGCGAAGGAGTTGAAGGTGGGCATGGAAGTGAAGAAGTGGACAAAGGCAGTCGAGAATGAATTCGTCACAACAGACGAGATTGAGAAATCCTAATTTGAAGCCTAATGGCCAGAAATTGATATGGCAAAGAAGAAACTCAGTAGTACAATCCATTGTTTGTGTAGGGATGGATGGGAAAGCACTGTCGGTTCAGTGGATTGAGATTGAAAGAGATGACTCAGATCCATGAATCTCTTCATCCTCCCAGGGAAATGCATGGTCTTTAATTGAAGCCTAATTTGGCACCTTTTCTCTATCCTCGGGAAATGCATGGTCATCATTTTGAAGGAAGAGGAACGATTCATATTACTTGCGTGACAGTAGCACACGTGTGTAAGAATAACAAACATATAGAATATTGTGTTTATTTCCATGAAAGTTATAAAGTTATACCCATGAATTTAGAGATTTTTCCATAGACTGAACAAATTTAGGGACGTGGGGACACTCATGTTCCATTCCCAACCATATTGAAAAATTTCGCTAAGTGTTCAAAATTGAGTTTCATATGTGTATAAGTGTGGATATCTATATATGTCTTGTTAATGGAGCAAAGATGTTTTATGGGACCCCATTTCAATATGTAAAAATGCTTGAAATTTTCAGTTAAAATATTGGGAAATAACTTTCATACTACTTTGTTTAATCGTGACTCAGTGAAGTGCTTAATTTTTTTTATATTTAATCAACTTTACACAGTGATTCACCGAGAGACCAGTTATATTTCATCTTTACTAAACTTGCAATTCCCCCTAAATGATTTTCTAAATTGAATCTCACAAAGATAAAATTGCCTAGATTAACTTAAGTTAAAGAAACAACGCCAAAACATAAAAACAACTTTAAAAATAAATGGTTCTAGATAAAAATTCAATGCATATCCTTGAAAATCAATTTTCAAATAAAATTAAAATTAACGTAAATGAAACTAAAACGTAGAACAAATCAATAACAATACCATGTCATATTACTTTTAAATACACTAAAATATTTTCAACATTTTTTTTTGAAATATAGATAGAGACTAATATCAATATTTATGTTATATCTATATTTGAGTTTTCGTAATGATAGTTTTTCAAAATTATCTTCTATTCTTTGGATATATTTGCACTTTAGAGATCATTGCTGGAGGGCCATTTCCATCTGATGTTAATTGAATGGTCCATTTCCTCCCTATTGGCGCCAAAGGTCAGCACAGGGTTTGAAACTCGGATTTCTTTGAGATCCCGCCATCTGAATGTAGATATAGGGCCTGGGGAGGAAGCCTGAGATGAAATTAATGCAGGAGACGGATGCCCAACAAATAGGCTGAAGCAGGGATTGCACGCATTCTTCATTTATTTGCTGTGAAAAATGAGGTATTGTTGGAGATGTTCTCCCTTTCTTAGTCTCCTGTCAATTCTTTCCTATTTGGATTCTGGAATTTGTCTCGATACCCAACAAAAACGGGTCTTGAAATCCCTATTCAATTCGTCTTCCCCGTCGAAGAATGCAAGTTCTGGTGACCCATGCAATTGGAGAGGTGTGAATTGCACTGTAAATAATGTCACCGAGCTTCATATGTCTGGCTTTAGGCTGAAGGGCAATGCTTGGCACACTGTATGCCAGCTTCCAGCCCTTCAAGTCCTTGATGTCTCCAGCAATGCACTGTCAACCCCATCTGATATTGATATCAAGGCTTGCACAAGCTTGGTTTCCCTTAACATTAGCTCCAATTTTATGCCAGGCTCCCTTCCTTTGCTTGCACAGATGCACAAGCTGCAGTACCTAGACGTCTCTTACAATAAATTAGGAAATGACTTTGGCCCACAAATTCAGAGTTTGACATACCTTAGAGTGCTCAATTTGAAAACCAATCAATTCATTGGTTCAATCCCTTCCTTGCTGGGATTTCAGGTGAAGTTAGAGAAATTAGATCTCTCTCATAACGTTTTTGCATGGGAATTTACCCCAGAGCTTGTTAACTGCATCAATTTGGATTTTCTAGACCTCAACTTCAATATGCTGAAGGGAAACATCCCTTATAGTATTGGGAGCTTCTCCAATTTAGGAGTCCTGAATGTGTCAGCAAACGTTGTTTCCATCTGATGTTAATTGACTGGTCCATTGCCTTCCTATTGGCGCCAAAGGTCTAGCAGAGGGTTTGAAACTCGGATTTCTTCGAGATCCTACCTTATTAATGGATTCACTCTTGAAACTCGCGGCCAGGGCTCTCTGCGTGTCTCATATATCTCAGGTACATATCTCAGGCGTGGTGGAATTGGATTCCTCCTCGCAATTAAGCTAAGACCAATTCTTTCTTAAAAAAATGTTGTGAAGTGGAGATTTTACTGAGAAAATCTATGCCAGATGGGGGTTTTGCAGGAAAATTACATGCAAAATTTGAGGATACAGTGTCAAATAGATACCCTATATCAGTGCAGAAGCTTTTGAGGGTAGCCAGTGGGAGAAATTTGGTAGACATGACTCCACAACCTTCAGGCAGTGGAAAGGCTATATGTGTCACAGATTTGTTCGGCAGACAACCTTTGACTATTGATTCTGTGTATGTCAAAGATGCTTCACATTCTCCTGGTCCTTCATGAGGACAAACAAGAGTCCAGTTTTTGTGCAAAAAAAAATTAAGGGCAAAAGATACCTTTGAAACATGTAACTGCTTGGTTGGCATGGACCCTTTACCTACAGGTAGTGGAAAAGTGGTTGATGTAATAGAGTTAAACTCTACACTGGATAAATCCTCTTGCACTGTAGACAAGGAGGACATCACATCAAAGATATGGAATTTAAATAAGGCCATTGGAGCAAGCGTAGTAGGTCTTGGAACATGCATCTCTGTTAACACCAAAACAGGAAGAGAATCCCTTGTTTGTGAAAATGATAATGTGCATGAGATTTATTCATTTCACAGGTCTGCTTTCAACCGTCAAGGTGTAAAAGAAGGTGTTGTTGGCAAAGGTTTTCTTCCTTCTATCTTGGAGAGGCCAGAGAAGCCAACCAGCCAAGAACCGAATGGTGGACAGAGAGAGCATGTGTTTCATAAGGTTTGTAATGGCAGTGATCCAGGAGATCAAGGCTTCAGTCTGAGAAATAATAAAGGAAGGTTGTCGGAGCAGGAGCTACAAAAAAGTGGCTTATCTGCATGTGATGGAATACATTTGATAGATATCCTAGAAGGGCTTGTAAGTCTAGATGAGAATGGATTTCTCTCCAATCTGTTGGAAGATTCATTTGGGCCAGATCATTTGAAGAGACCTAGAAAACCAATCTTCTTTCCTTATATGCATCATAAGATCCATTCCAGAGACTACAGGACATGGAGATCATTTGTGGATGTCTCTGAGGACATATGCGGCTGTGGGATGAATTATAAAGAGAGAGGCTCTAGCATTTGGAATGCTGCACATACTTTATTATATCGGGGTAGAAAATATCTTGAACAGTTTGCAAATAGAGTAGAAATGTCTTTTGGCCTCCCAAATGAAACTAAGGATGGTAAAAGAACCTGTTATCTTGATGCTTTTATCAATGGCCATCATAAATGCTTTATCAAGATGCAGAGTGTAGTTTCTAAAGAAAAAAGAGAAATTACCAAAGCTGTATTACCTGTGAAATATATAATCTTCCTGATCAGAAGCTGATCAACCTATTGATAACCGCTGACACCAATGGTCTCCCAGAAGATGAAAGCCTCTAATATGTTTGTGGTTCTACTTTTCCATGCACACAAAATATGGTCTATGTTGAAGAACTAGAGGAGAACAGATCAAACACTGAGACTATATTGGATAATATTTCTGAGGCTAATCTACAAGTTCAAACAGATGAGTCAATGGTGGAAATTTTAAAATGCGCTGGAGATGAAATCAGATTCAATCCTGTTGAACAGGCCACTGAATGTTCAAGTTCATTTTGAGAAATATAATTTGATAGTGAAAATGATGGTCCATGCTCTGGAATGTGTGATACTGCTGAAGTAGAATTAGAGTTGTGTAATGGTAATGGAGATGCAACTTCTGCAACAGTTGATGCAAGTGGATTAATGAAGAGGAAGAAGCATTGACGCTTGAGTGGAAATATTAGACACCATATTGAATGACGGTGACAAGGGATTGAATTTCAGATTAGAGAGATTTTATGTCGAGCTTCCAAATACGACCACTTACTTGAAGTTTTTCAAGAAAGAAAGCCATGGAAGGATGAGCAACAAGCCATGAAGGCATTTACAGCGAGATTTTCCCCTTTAATAGATAAAACTCATAGGCACCGGATTTTGCAGTGTAAGCAAAGAAAGAAAGTTGAAAATGCAGTGGAGTTGTCTTTTGATATCTCTTGTCATCCCTTGTTTTCTTTATATGAGAAGAAGAAAAGATTGGAAGTGGATGGAGTTTCAATTGATGATGATTCTAACAGCATGACAACAATTACAGGTAATGTGAGTAATGACAGATTAGAGGAAAATCATTTCAAGGATCATTTAAGAGGGACAGAATCCAAGGACGGAGAAAAATCCATAGAGAAGATGTTCTGGCAAATTGAAACTTTACAATCATATATACTAAAGATGAAAATCAACTAAACAGACATAAGTCTAGAAAAGCTGTGAAATACTCTGTTAGGAACATTTCAAACAATTTCTATATTAGCGACTTATATAATTGATTATTTCTGGAGTATATTTTATTTATTGTATAGTATAGAATAGCTCGTCCCATCCCCGGTTCCTTACTGCCCACAGTTTTACACACTGAAAATACTCAATTCGAACCCTGGTTCAAGGGTTTGCACAAGGAAATACTAGTCAGAGAATGGAAAGATGGAAGGCTGAGTATCTTGGATCTACTTCACAACAATGGCTGCATGGATTTCTTCAAAGCTTTAGGTGGCCTAGATTTTACTTGATAAGGTAAATATATTCATATCTCTTGCCTTTTTCCACAGTTTTCTTAATGCCTTTTCTCATTGCTCAATCCAGATCACATGCATCCATCAAAATTACCGCATATATCCACTTAATTCTTCTTAGATTTTGAATGTTTATCTCGAACAAACAGTATGCAACGAATTCCAGAATGTTAAATAAAATTCATGTTATTTAACAAAACACAATGCAATTTGAAAGAAAACCTCTGGATGCTTGGCAATTTGCTACCCTGCAAACCCTCACTTCATTACCTGTGTTGTCTTAAGGAAATTATGAAATTCTACGGATTGACCATTGGAGCTCTCTTGGTAACATTACCCAATGAGATTTGAAACCAACCCCTTTGGATGTTCGGGGATTTGCTATCATGCTAACCTTTACTGCATTAGTTTTGGTGAATGTTTTGGAAGTTATTTATAAGATTTCAATTCCATTTCAGTAAAATGTGTAAATCTACAGATTGACCAGCATGGTTTGGCATCACTTGGAAAGCAAGAAAAGCCTCGATCCAATGAACTTGACATCGGCTTTGGAAAGCCAAATGGAATTCCTCCTTTGCAAGATCAATTCAATAAGAAGTCACAGGAGACCCCTGAACTTTTGAATAAATCACACATAAAAAATATTCGTGGTGAAAAACATTCACAGACCTGACATCTCCATGGCCTTAAGAAATCCACTTCAAGTTCAATTGCCTCACAGCCTAAGGCAACAATCTAAGAGGCACTTGGGAGATCATTGCCTAAGGTTTCTAAGCCATTTCCGATCCTAGGAAATGATGACTGGGCAGAACTTTTGGCTTCCCCTGAGCTTGCTAGTCGTGGAAGCAGTTTGAGAAACTCTAGTAATGCTGGAAATGGAAATGTTATAGGTAAGACTCCTTTCCTTGCAGGAAAAGATGCATACAAAAACAGGGTTTCAAATACCGAATTATCAACATCTTTTTCTTCTAAGCATGCTCCACCCAATTCATATAATTAATTTTTTTCACAGAGTGCTCGTCATTCAGGTGGCTTGGCATTGTCAGTATCTCTTGATTCAAACAAATCTGTGAGACATGATAGTAACTCAGAGACTAATTCTAGATGCAAAGGAGATGGATACATAATCCAGAATGAGACACCTGCTACAAGAGGTGAATCCTTCAGTATCATTAAGTGTACAATGAACCAGAAATAGTTTCTAGTAGTAACTCTTCCACTCAGGGGTGCGGATCTGATCCATCTATATCAGAAGATTTAACAAAGGCTCAAGATGGGGTAGAAAAAATAAACATAAATGGTTACAAAGGGCTTCCCGCAAATGAAAGTGTTGACTGGCATGATGAAGGTTTGATTATTTTTGTCAGTAGTATTTCTCCTTCACATGTAAAGGAAGAGAGCTCAATAAGAGCCCAACTGGAAACTTCTCACGAATTCACATTTGAGACTCAAGTTAAAGCTAGAGATACAATATCAGTGACTTTAAAAGAAGATGGCCGCCATGGTCAAAATTGAGGACAATGAAGCAGGAACTTCAAATGATTAATGTTAACTCATAAAATTGGGACATTCAGCAGGAAAGGGGAAGACTCCTATAGTACATCTCTTGAGAAAAGTATGAAAGGAATCACTTACATACCATGGGACAACATACATGGTAAAAAAAGAAGTATATTTTCTACAGATTTTTCAGAGTTGCAGGTTGTGGACATGAAAAGATGCACCAAGGAAGGCCAAGAAAGAGCCAAAGTTGAATTAGATGATTTCCATGGCAGTTCATCAGTAAGTGATAAAGGTCAGACAAAAATAAAGATTCAGCTTCAAGATCTGATTCAGAGGATGCCGAAGTGGAGAGGGAGGAACAAATGACTGTAGAGGCAACAACTGTTGAAGCCACTAAATCTACAATAAAATAACGAGAGGAATTTGTGAAGAAACTGGAAAGAGAGAAAGAGAGATAAAAGGATAAATTGGCTAAGCGTGAAGAAGAAGAAGGTAGAGAGGTTAGTTATATTTAATTATCTTCTATTTATCATTATTCAATTTTCTTTGCTTTCATCGTTGAAGCCAAGTTATCCAAAATTCCTCCAAATATGTGATTTGTGACTTACGAAATGTTAAAATTACCCTCCATGGGAAAAGACATAAATATTTGTTGCCAAGTGCCGAGCTGTGAGATGTTGCCACTTGTGCAATTGTATCTCCTTTTGATGCTCAAACTGGCACCCTAGTTGTGCAAGACTCACAAGGTGTCACTTTGGGTCAGCTTAGGATTGTTGGCACTGTCACCTTATAAACGAATCCTTTCACTTTGGATTACTTATTGAATCTTGGGGGTATCCCAAAGCACAAATTTATGGGGTCTTTTATGTCACTAGATCACTAGCACTGAAAACCATCTTTACATTGGATGGTTCAACATCTTGATGATCCTTTTCCTATTGACTGCAACTTTTTTATTCATTATTTCCTTAATTGCAACACCTCCAGTAGATATTGATGGTGTTCATGAAGCCTATTTCTAGTTCTCTTCTTTATGGAAACAATGTTATCTCCAACGCCATTATTCCTACCTTTGCAACTATCAGTTTTCACTTCTATCCAATTGGGGAAGTAGCTTTCATCGATGAATGACTACACAACAGGGACCCTATGAGCCATCAATCAATTTGTCGATGTATTTTCCACATGACACAAACATTCGATGGATTATCATAGCCAAACACTCTATGATGGGTTTCATAGATACCCAACCTATGACAATGAGCTGCATTCTATTGTTGAAGCCTGTAAGCAGTGGAAGAATGATATTATACCAAAGGAAATGGCCATCCACATTAGTTGTAGGCCTTTTCCTACTCTAGATAATCCTTGGGAGTTAGTGCTCCTGGATTTTATGTCATGTTTTCCCTCAACCAAACATGGTAATGGATGTTTTTTTATTGTTGTTGATTGCTTCCTTAGGATGGGAATTTTGGCACGTTGTAAGAATATTCTCACAACAATTTTGATCTTTAGTGAGCATTGGGCATGCATGCTTTTAAAGACTACTTTCACTTAGCAAGAGACAGGTAAAGCAGTGAAACTGTTTTTGTAGACTTGGTACTCTCACTTGAATTTGTACATTAGAATTATGGAAGTGTAGGAAGATGCACAGGGAGAAGTATTGTAGCACTATATTTTATGACTTTTCCATAGGTACATCTGCAAGAGGCTGTGTGCAATCAGGTCAGGCTGTAAGTTGTAACATAGATTTTAATCTGAGAAATGCAAATTTTCCACTTGGCATGCAATTTTGACACCTTGGGGTGCGTTCTAAGTATGGAATATGAGGTTCCATGGCATATAGGATAGCCCCTTTTCCTTATCATCCATCAGGTTTTCTATTTATGTACATGGCATGCATTTTTTAATGCAAGTGGACATTTTGGCACTATGAAAATAATAGGTAGAAAGCACAGTAGTAATAAGGAGACACATGACCTTGGAGATGCATTGGAGCTCAAGACTGGAGGATTGTTGGACCTTGGGGAGCAGTGCTCATGCCATGGAGGGCTTGCTTGTTAATCACTATCACCTTTGATGCTGACACATGTCACATAGAGTAGAGTGCTTCACATGGGTGGACCTACATGTGTCTTGCAAGTTTTCTTGTAGTGGACTAGGTCCACTAAAGCCCCTTTACCTCTCATATAAAAAGAGGAAGGAGTGAGTTTTTATTATAGTTGATCATTCACTTGTGCATATTCCTTTCATGCTTGGGTTAGGGATGTAAGAGCACTACTACTCTTTCTCTCCCGGTGACAATATATCTAAGTTGATGTGTATGTTGGTGACAATATATTTGAGTTGTGCTTTGCTGTGTCTTCCTTAGAAGGATTCCTTGAAAGATAAATAGATTGGTGAACATAAGTAACTAATCTGAACTGTAGCGAAAAATCTGATATGAATCCGCTATTAATTGAGGTTCTAATACCAATGATGTGAGCCAACCCATAATTCTTCTATTATAACTGAAATTTGAAATCCAAAAATTCCAGAACTAGATTTGAAATATAAAAAATAAAGCAAACCAAAAAACCAAACAATTACAAGTCAGGCGGTAGTCATGAAACTACTCAAGTCCTCCACTCGAATCCTGTATCTTTATCTGCATATGTTTTAGAGAGAAACCATCACCGTTTTTCTCCAGGGACTTTATTGGCTCAAAAACCTGTCAGTGTTTATAGTCAAGCTCAACGATAGTGAAACAAGCCATTCTCCACCAACATTTTCTGTTGTTTGGGACTAGGTGCTCTTTTATGAAACAAATCTAACAGTGTTTTCAATAACACTGTCAGATTATAGCTACTGAAACTATGTGGCTATAGTCATGTTTCATGATGGTTTCCTACTTTCTTTAAGCAATAGGCACTTGTTTAGGAAACAACTAGATGGACGACAGTTAATGGAATTCTTTCTAGTTGCTCCAATTTTCTTGATGACAGGAAAGAGAAATGAAACTTGGAAAGAACTTTAGAAGAGTTCCTTGACTAAATGGAGTTGTTTACCAATGCACGTAGTGTATCAACACGTTGAAGCAGAAAAATCAAGAAGATTCCCTACAAATAGTGCACATAGTCGTCATCATGTTGGATAAAATATAAATATTCATGAAATAATAATAGCATGAATTTTACATTGATGGACTTGGACATTGGAGGTGGTTTACCGTTTGCTACTAGACCTTGTTTGGATGTTTGAAAGACATTCTTCCTCGAAGTGTTGGATTAGTATGGAGCTTGGTGAATTCATGTTGTTGATGCATGAAGGGAGTTTGTGTGCTTGGAGTAGAGTTGGGTATTTCACCATGACAAAAACATCCCATAATCAACATGAGCACACAAAATCCCTTGACATACGAACTCTTGGGTTGAGGGAGTGGATATGTAGGTGTGGGAGTCCTTAAGGTGACACATTACCTTGGATATGCATTATCCTTTAGGAGACACATGACCTAGGAGATGCATTGGAGCTTAGGACCTTTGGAGGATTGTTGGACCTTGGGGAGTAGTGCTCATGCCATGGAGGGCTTGTTTTTTAATCACTATCACCTTTGATGCTGACACATGTCACGTAGAGTAGAGTGCTTCACATGGGTGGACCTGCTTTTGTCTTTCAAGTTTGCTTGTAGTGGACTAGGTCCACTAAAGCCCCTTTACCTCTCATATAAAAAGAGGAAGGAGTGAGTTGTTATTATAGTCGATCATGCACTTGTGCATATTCCTTTCAAGCTTAGGTTAGGGATGTAAGAGAAGTGCTATTCTCTCTCTCTCTCATTCAATATTCTTTGTACTTTATGTGTTTTTGTCTTAAGGTGTTAGAATTTGTTGGAACATTCACCCGAAAACTTCATATATATAAAGAATAAATGAAACCCATGACCACAATCACAACCTATCATATAATTCTCCATGCTTTTGAAAACCCTAGATAGGGAAAACCAAGAGAAACCCTAGCTCCACCAAATATTCTCCAAAAATCTAAAATAACCATGAGAAAGACCTCCATGTCAGAGTATCTTTGGTGGAGCCACTGTAAACCCTAAGTTATTTTGGAATTGTGTTATTCCATATTTGACTTCCAGCTTACCACTGCCTTGCATACCTCGTCACTCCCATAAATTATGTTATTTTAAAGATTTTAATTCCAAATTTTCACAGATAAAATGTCCTCAATAAGATAGTTGAACACTTCCTTATTCATAGTTAGATCACATTCCAATAATATATACATTTTATGTACTGATCAAAAATTGTCTCATGAAGAGCAATCACGTCACAAGCAGCAATATATGCACATGGTTCATCACCCCATAATGCCATAATTTCAATCCCTTCCTATCCCCCATGGGTGAAGCCTGTGAGAACAAAATCTTGACCAAAGGTGTGAAACTCCTCGCTAGCAACTGCTAGTCCCAAGCCTGTTGGGCATTGGTGTATTCTTCCCATATCTGGATGTTGTTTTTACATTTTTGAGCAAAATTATTTAGCTATTTGGCCTTTTCTACCAAGAGAGTCACTGTGTTTGGGGGTGCTCAAGGTGATATGACATGGTAGGATGGCAGGGTGGTTAATGAATTGTATCCATTTAACTTTAAAACATGTTTCTCTTAAAATATTTTGATAAGAATGGCTCTCTGTTCATGAGGATTCACATCTGGAATATCATTGCAAGGGAGAATTTGTCCCAACTTTGTTCTTGCCAGTTACATCCTCCCCGTTCTAGACTTCATGGATAATTGTGTTTGCAGGTTTTGTGGCTCCCATGATACATATCTGGTGCACTCATCACACTCAAGAACTTATGGTCAGTTGTGGGAAAAAGCTGTGCAATTCAGCACAATAGACTATTCAACTACATCTTCTGTGGATTAGGACATGTGGAAAATTCAACCTAAAAAGGTGGTGTGATGGGTGCAGTTGCAGTGGATGCAACTTGCAAAGCCTTGGGTGTGGAAAATTCAACCTAAAAAAGTAGTGTGATGGGTGTAGTTGCAGTGGTTGTAAAGCCTCAGGAGTTGTCTGCGGGTTGCCATGACTCATGAGGGATAAATTCACATTTTGTACCCATTTATTTCCAGAATTCCCTCATTAAGTACTGGTTTAAGACTCAAGACTATGTTCTCTAGTGATAAACCTCAACTCAGAAAGTTGTATATGATATCTCCTTGTCCTTGATGTAAATATTTTAACTCCAAACCTTTTACTTGTTCCCTGACTCAAAATTTGTCTAATATGATATAAAATGTTAAGTCACGTTGAAGATGGATTTTATTACTATATTTTTTAAAATTTAGAACAATATATTCATAGTTGCAATCTGATTTTCTACAATATTTTTGTAATAATATCTTCATAGTTGCAATCTGATTTTCTGTAAGATTTTTGTAATATTATCTTCATAGTTACAATCTGATTTTCTGTCATATTTTTGTAATAATATCTTCATAGTTGCAATCTAATTTTCTGCAAGATCTATGTTGAAATATGACCTTGGTAATTTTAGTGTCTTTTCATATGTTTGAGAGAATAAGTAAAATGCTTTAAATTCTAAAACAACCAATCAACAATTCTTCCATATCTGTAAATATATTAGTTGGTTAACGAGAACCTTATCATTTTCTTTCTTGGATTCATGTTTTTTGTCTTTTCAAGGATTAAATTAGTAAGGCATTAATAACTTAATTATGGTTTTCATTGTTGGCTTATGTTATTTGGGACATGCAGGTCACATTGTACCATCATACTCACAATAAATCTTGAATGATGAAGTGGTTGAGCAAGCCTTTTAAAGGTTCAAGTCACAAAGTGTTAGATGGACACTACGTAGGGGTGCATTTGGAGATGATAATGTAATTTGGCATGTGCCCTCTAATGCCATGGTAATCCCTAATTCATCAGAGTGTATTGTCTTTTAAACTTCAATCTTCTATCTGTTAGCTTTAACAAAGTTAGCGTCATGCTAGTGATTATTTTGAAACTGTATTTTAGTGGAAAAATTCACTGTTTTTTGGTGGAATAGTTCATAATTTATTTTGATATTTGTTTTCAAGTGTACTAGTGACGATGATAAATGTGTGGTTTACTTCAGAGGGTTCTCAGTTCTTTCTAGATATGCTTTTCATCATTTTCTTTGAATACTTATCTAGTGCTTTACCTTCATATTTTATCCCCTGCACAATTTCTCCTGAGGTCCATGTTGTTATGTTTATTGGTTGTTTTTGTGGAAACTTCTCCCTGAGGTTCTGCAAGGTAAATTCAAATGCAAAAAATACTATTTTACATATTGATATTTTTTCAAGACATTGTTGTGTGATACTTGAATTTCATAAATCTAGATTTCCATTTCGTTATCTATAACAATATATAAGAACAGGTTCATGGATTGTTCATATTTATCAAACTGTCGAGTTGTTATTTTCCTGTTGCATGTTCTTTTATATTGTTATGTTGTGATTCAAATTTCTAGTTGCGCTTTCCAGTTGTTCTCCTACATAGTACATGCTTTGATAGATTATATCAAAAGTCTTACCAATACGATAACATTGATTGTTGTATGTGGACATTTCTTTTCAGGATGGTCCATTACAAAATCAAGATGAGGAGCTAGATCATGCAATTTCACTTTCTCTTTCTGAAGAACTAACCAAACCAGATGGTATATGATGGAAATTTCAGTTTTTTACAGTTACTTTTAGTTTAATTATATCATTTAGCTTGATGCTTTTCATATATTCAACTAAAATTTTGTTGCTTAACAAGACTTTGTCATTTCCATGTTTTAGTGAAACTCTTTATGGTTTGATACTCTCATGGAACCTTTATCAAGTTACATGTACCCTTATGAAAAAACAAGATAATTTTGCTTGCTATGACTATATTTCTTTGTCATTGTTGACTTAAGAAAGTCTTTTAGCTAAGAAACTAGTTTCAAGGTTATGGCATAACTTGTCATATAAATTGAATAGAAGCTATATCCAAAATTTTAACTTTTAAACTAAGCTAGTTTTAGGCTTTCCATTTAAAATCTACTTCAGTTTGAACTTTGAACGAGTTGTTCTATAGACTTGAATATTAAGAGATTTTGGTGTAAGGATTAAAATTTAGTCCATAAGGCCTCTTATTTATTCATTTATTTTATCTGAATATAACATTTACTATTAAATTAGAACCACTTGGCACAAATACGTCATAGATAAAGATCATACTTTGTAGAGTGTCGTAGAATAAAAATAGGAGCAAGGACACTTAATTCTTTCAGTTTTCTTGGTTCTTATTCCTTTGGTGTATCTTTACACCTTTAGAGGCAATTGCTAGTTTAAAGTCTAATTCTTTAAAGGGTGCTATCTCAATGGAAGAGCACCTGCTTTACAAGCAGGAGGTTGGTGGTTCAATTCCATCGTGCCTTGATATTCATAGGGAATGACAAAGATCAGTTTTTGGTGACGGATGCTCTTTTGACCATCACCAATGAGCTTATGGTGACATTTTTCGACCCTCACCAAAATATGAAATCATGACGGTCAACAAACGCCACCATATATACGCATCAATAGTGACGACGATTAAAGGTCCGTCACCATAAATCGTTGTTGTTGATATGAAATTGTGAGGGTCATTGTTTGTCATTATAGTAATTATTCATGATGGACCTTGATGTCACGAATGAGTTTATGGTGACGGTCAATGAACATCACCATATATATGCACCAATAGTGACAGCCATGAAAATTCCATCACAAAAAATAATTGTTGTTCTTATGAAATGGTGACGGTCACTATCCGTCATTATAATCAATATTTGTGATGGACCTTGAATTTCACCACAACACATAATTTTGGTGATGCCACCTTTGGTGACATTCAATTTTTTGGTGACAGAGGTTATTGTCTATCACCATTGCTCATATGAAATGGTGACGGTCACTATCCATCACTATAAATAATTATTGGTGACGAACCTTGAATGTCACCACAACACCTATACTTTCAGTGACACCACTTTTGGTGACGTTCCGTTTTTGGTGATGAAGGCTCTTTTGACCCTCACCAATGAGCTTATGGTGACCATTTTCACCCCTCACCAATGTGTTTTTTCTTGTAGTGACAGAGAGGATTGGAGGCTTACTTGTTTCAGTCGCTTCCGAATGACTCCTTCAGTTGCTTCTACTACAGCTTCAAATTCAAGTGGTTCGTTGGCTAAATGCTTCCTGCAAGAAAGAACACTGAAACAACAGAAGATGCAATAATATAGATATCTATTCAAGCTAGTTAGCTAAATCAATTAAGCATAAACTACATTCATCAACCAAGATCTTACAATATGGAAAATCAAAGTTAACATAGATGCATGTAGGGAAAAACAAGAAGTAATCTTTATTGATGACAGAAGGAGAGGTTACAACCTAGTGACTGATTTGAATTGACCTTCCAGCAAAGTTCCCAAGTCTCATCACAGCATAAATCTCTCCAGCAGTAGCTTTACAAACCAAGCTCTCAATTGAAAATTCTCCAGCATTTCTCTACTCAAATTCTTCCTTCTCAAACACTTAGATCTGTGTTCAATTTATAGATGAAATGTAGGTTTTTTTGCAATCAATAGCTTTCCAAAAATAGGCAAGACATGTTTCGATTCATGTAGATTTCAAATGGACACTTGGATCTAAAGCTTGACACATGTGAACTCTTCTAGAAGGCAATAGCTAAGTGGAGATTCCAGAATAATGAGAATTTCACTCCCAATGTGACCAACACACCTGTGAAAGTCGAGAAGTGCTTTGCAGAGCAGCCTTGCATGGGGCTACCTACATATGAAACACACTTAGGCCCCTTAGAGCCTGCGTTGGTGAGCTCTCATATGCTATATAATAAGCTTAAAGCCATGGAAACTTTTGCTTGATGAAAGTCTTGCTTGATTTGTCTTATTTCTTGTCTTAGGTCATGTAGCAACTGAAATGATAGGGAATGACAGACCTTTGATCATTGGTCCTAGAGATGATGCCCAATTAACTAGGTCATTGGGAATGGTGCCCAAATTGACCTATAACAATTGCCCCCTAAAGCACGAGATCCAAATAATAAGAACATTTGATTGAGATGATTTACACTGTGATTAGCTTGGAAACGAAGTGGAATGGTCACCTGCATCAATCTTACAATACATTTCATCATGATATATCCTCTATTGATCATAATTTCTGAGGGTAGGCATTCCCATAGTAAACACATAAAACAATCTAGTAACATGTACATAATTCAGAAAGTCGTCTACATTGGAATGTTGCCTAGATGCAGACATGCCTACAAATATAGGCCCATGTTTGGATGAAAATATGTATGTAAGGTCAGCATACATATGATGTGTACAACAATCCTAAAATCGCAGCCCGGATGGATGAAACTAGATCTGGGGTCTTCTTATCTTGTTCACTCTATTATTCGGGTACAAGTCTAGCCATGCGAATATATGATTTGTCGTTGATCATGGAAAGACATCATTTGATTACTAGCCAATGATGTGAGCTGTTAAATAATGTGAGAGAACCACCATTAATGTCAATGGCCCTCAAGGTACTGCAGTACATTTTGTAAGGCGTGAATAGATGATTTGATGTCGAACGGTAAACAAAATATTTTGGTCAAAGGTTCGAAAGCGAGGATCTTGTCGATGTTGTAACAAGCCTCATGGTACTAGAATCTGATGTTTCTAAGTGAACTTCCTGGATATTGATTTGTTGTCGACAGGAAGTCACCTTATTACAAAACCGGAGTTACTGATTTTGGAGACAAGGGTATGACTTGATATAGCAATTTTCAAGGATGACGATCATGAAAATGAAGGTTTATGAGTATTGCAGATGGATGAATTTTTAACCACTGGATGACTTCTCTTGAACATATCGGTGACACTATGATGAGTTGGTAGCATTGACCTAAAACCCAAGTGAAGGTATGATGAACCATAGGTGTGAATGAACCGTCAAGAGGATTACCAAACCCAAACAATCACGAACATGGAGTGAAAGAAGTGTCATGTTCAAGAGCGACTTGCTACCAAAAAGAAACTTTTCTAACTTTTCCCAAATTTTCCCCGATCATTTTTTGACCAATACCTCTTTATTTTTTAACAAGCTTGAGGAGGATAACATTTTCTTGATCTATAATTCAACCCCTCGGGTGAATAATGTATCGCTATTTAATCATTTAACGAGTCTAGAAATTAATGAAACTCGATTCTTTCCATGATTGACAAGCCCATCATTATTTTATGTTTTAACGAGCTTAACAATAGTGATAGCCCAGTCCTTTCTCATATTTAGAGAGTATAAAAAAGAGGACGAAAGAGAACTCCATAAGTACTTTTTCGTAAATTTTTCACTCAGATCCGAAAATTTAGTGTAAAATGATATCTGAGAGAACCTCTTTGGTCATGTCTAACCAAGGTATTCCTTTTTTGTAAATAATCCATCTCAGTCTGGAAAATGGTTAAACTTATACTGAGTAGATATCAATCCATTTACTTTAACGAGCTTGAAATGACAAGTGATCGACAATCTTTTCACATTATTGGAGTCTGAAAAGATCTGAAAGAAGACTCCAGGGGTTCCTTTTTCACTGTAATTGAAGCTCGAAAAAGAGATAAAAGTGCGCTTCAAATCCTTTTTCATTTTTAACAAAGCTTGAAAAATAAGGAGAAAAAGTATGCTTTCTGGTCAAGTATTTCTTTGAATAAATCTGCACGACTAATTTGTTTATCAGTTGTATTTCCTATTCAGAACAACATCAAATGGATTAAAAATACCCGTTTGATGATAAAAACATAATAAAACTATAGTCATAGCAATAAAATTAACTTGTAAACAATTAAAAGACTATAAAAAAGTAGTTTCACTATTCATTTTTTTCATTCCATAGTTACCATTTTCATTTTTGAGCTCTGAACCTGATTTTGCCCCCGAACTTCAATCGTTGATTGTGGTCGTTTCTGTGGACGGATTTCATCGCCGTTTGATCTAGGTTAGTGCTATGAACCTCCTCTTTCTTTCAATATCCATTTCATTACCATTCCTTGCAATTTTTTAGGGTTTTAAGGCCCCTAGGGTAAATTATGCCCAAAATGAGGGCAACACACCCCTAAATGTCGAAACCTGCGTTGCATAATAGATACAATGAAGTGTACCTGCATGTGCAACACAATGTCTTACGCTAGGGAGTGCGTTGGGTGCAGTTGAAGTTTTTGGTTTTCATGCTGTGTCCAAAATTTGCCTAGTTTTTTGCAATGAATGGTATTTAATGGATGTTATGGTTGATTTTTAGGTTTCCATCAGATTATAATGATGATTACATGGAGAGAAAGCGAACATGAAGAACAATATATGATTTCCTTGAATGATCCGGGTATTGTAAGAGCCTTCAGAGATTGTGGGCTACTTAAGCACTTCAAATTGTCTAGAATGAGGCAACAAATAGAACTCTTGGAGTTCTTAGTTCGAGCATGGGATCCGGCGATAGAGGCATTTCACATAAAAAATCAAGTGTTGTCCATAACAGTTGAGGATGTGTATTTTCTCATAGGTTTGTCGAGGAGAGGTTTGCCTATTTCTCTCACAGGGTCTACCATCGGAGGAGAGATAGTGAGGGATTATGTTATGTAGTATTGCTATCCAGGGTTAGAACCTAGAAAATATGGAAAAATAAATAGCCAGGATGTCAGGGATTTGCCTTTGAGAACCATCCTTTTGACGATCGCTAAACTTGCTGCCACTGTTACACTCCATGCAGCAAGATGGTCATATATGCAGTATGCGCTAGAGTGCTTAGAGGCAACAGTCTTCAACTGGTCTAAAGCTATTCTATCTCAGATAAAGGAACAGCTAAATAATGAAAAGGGAGGAAGGAAGAAAAATTTCAGTTATGGTTCCATCCTCATCTCCTTCGCTTTGGAACAGATTCCACTGATGCAGCCACAACATGTAACATTGGATATATCTAGTCCTAGAGATCCTCGAATGCAGAGATGGGTAGAACTCATGGGTCGGCATGCAGGCCAATTGACCATTGTGTTCCAAACTACATTCTTCACCTGGTCCTGGTGACAGATCTTCGCCATCGATGAGTATGTAGATGTAGGCATCGACTTCTGAGGATATCCAGATCTAGTATTACCAGAAGGCGCTCAGTGGGGTGCAATGGGTAAGAATGATTCGACCATGTTTTTTGATTTTCCTAAGGTTTATACAATTTTTTTGTGTTTTTTATTTCTTTCAAAGACTAAACTAAATGTTTAATGTAATGTAGATATTGGTCGCGTTCAACCGGTAGAGGATCTAGAGCATGAGGCAGATGCGCCAGCAGAGAGGGCTATCGGGAGAGAAATCCTTCAGGACCTTGATATGGCTGAGACTCTAGCTGAGCTTCAGTAGCACATAGAGGGATTAACCTTCAAGATTCCAGATTTTCGGCTCGAAGAGTTACCCATGTGACTGCAATGACACACTATTGGGGTTCCTAACCGTTGGATGCGATTACTCCGTAGGATTGCTAGATCTATAGCGTGCTACCATGAGCACCACTATTTTACTTGTGATTTTTTTCATACATTTTGAGGTCATATGACCAACGTGTCTTGGGCACAAATTTTGTAAAAACCTATAACTATCTATCTATGTGTTTTCATATCTTTTCCTATGTTTAATGCGCAATCGAATTCAATGATGTGAATGTTTTCTTTACCTATGTCACAAATGTCTATCTAAAACTTGATTAGCTAATGAATCAGTTAAAGTGTTTAGATTTCTGGAAATGTGTTGATATTGAATGAAATCAAAATGTCTCTCCAAAATTCGAACTCTTACGAACAATCTAAGAAGTGTTGGATTTCTAACAGTATAAATACTAGTAAGTTGTAGTACCACAAGTTGTGAGTCTAACCTTATGATTATATGGTTAATACCAAATTAAATGGAATCAGAGATAATTTTTATCAATGCACTATATTCAGTGATATTATTCGTCGATCTACCTATACAAATCCCTTAAAAACACACTAACTCGCCGTTCAGAGCGAAAATGGCCCACACTACAGAGGATAGATTCTGTGTACTACGACTAGCACCATCAGCATATCCAACAAATGGTTTCGAAGATTCAGACATCTGCCATAAAATGTAAAGCATATTAATTACGTCAAGAAAACTCTAAAAACAAATTGAGATAGTGAATGTAAATCAACAGCATATAAACAATATAATACAAAAAATTACTACGCTCATGATTAAGCATAATAAAGTTTCAAGTACAACCCATTTCTAGGTTGTGCCAATGGAATTCCATCGTAATCAACTAACTCATAGGCACCCTTAACAAGAACTCTTTTGACGATATAGGGGCCATGCCATAATGGTTTGAATTTCCCTGTACCTATTACATCAGCTTCTTGATCATAAAGAAGGACAAAGTCGCCCTCTGAGTAGATGCGAGGCCAGACATTTTTGTCATATTGTGCCTTTATACGTCTCTTATGTGCTTCATTGGAAAATTGGGCTTCACGATGCGTTTCATCTAGATGGATGAGGTTAAGGAGATGCACTTCCTCTTCTGAGGTGTCAGGTAACAACTCTATCGCGAGTTTTAATGATGATATTTCACATTGGATTGGTAAGATAGCTTCCAGACCATACACCAATTTAAAAGGAGTAAATCCAGTCGTGTTTCTCACCGAGGTTCGATACACCCACAAGGTGGAGTACAAGATCAAGTGCCATTTCCTTTAATAGACTCCCATCATTCGTTGAAGCATTCGTTTAAGAATTTTGTTAATAGCCTCAACTTGTCCATTTGATTGTGGATAATAAAGAGTAGAATTATCATGTGACAATCCTAACTTGGTTGTCAATTCATACGTCATATGGTTGCGAAAATGCTTCCCATGATCCATAACTATAGCCTGTGGGACCCCAAACCGTGCAATAATGTGGTTAAAGAAAAACAATGCAGTTGTTTGTCCTGTGTTGTTGAATGTAGGCATCACTTCAGCCCATTTGGTAAAATAGTCGACTGTGACAATAATATAGCCATTCCCCCCAGACGAAGGAGGGTTACAAGTCATGAAGTCAATACCCCATTTCATAAATGGTCCAGCAGAGACAACAGGATGCATTGGCGTTGGAAGTTTATGGATTTTACGGTCAAAAATCTGGCATGCATGACAACTTCTGACTGTGAGGATACAATCTCGAAAAATAGTAGGCCAAAAGTAATCAACGCAGAGTATCTTCTATGTGGTAGCATATCCAGATAAATGTCCACCACAAGCCCAAGCACGAAAATCAATTAACACTTTTTCAGCCTCCTCATGAGTGAGGCACCTCCTTAAAATGGTATCGACACCATGAAGATAAAGTGTATCACCGATGATCAGATAATATTTGGCTTGGTATCAAATACGTCGCTGATCAGAGTGAGACGTATTAGGTCAAAAAGTTTTGGTTTGGAAATAAATGATGAAATCTCCATACCAAGGATCAGATGATCCGATCAGAAACAGAGACTCGTCTAGAATAGATGGTTCCAATGTAGTTGCATTACTATCAAAGGGAAGGTCACAGAGAAGCTCAACCAAAACTAAAGACTTCTTTGACTTGTATTTGATGAATTCCAAATCAAATTCCTACAAAATGACAATCCATTTTGAATATTCCCCTCCCCAGCAATTGACGTGATAAGATGTAAGTCATTAGGTTGCAATCCAAAACTATTGTTGTTTTTCAGAGAAGGATATAATGGTGAAATATTTGGACAGCTTGCACCAAGGAAAGCTTTTCCACGTACAAGTACTTAACTTCCACATAATTGAGATTATGACTCAAATAATAGATTAGATGTTCAAATCCATCTTCTACTTGGACCAAAACCACAGCGATGATCGTTTCAGCCACAACGATATATAGAAAATAATCATTTTGATAATTAGGAGGATACATTAATGATGCTCAGACAAGGTGGTCCTTGACAGCATCAAAAGAAGCTTGTGCAACTTGGTCCCAATGGAAGGGAAATCCTTTTTTCAATAATAGAGTAAATCCTTTAGCAATTTCAGTGTAGTTTGGAATGAACCTTCTCAGGAAGTTAGCCTTTCCTTGAATTTTCTGTATCTGAAGTAAGTTTGATGGTGTAGGCAAATCAAGAATGCCCTGAACCTTCAGTGGGTCTATTCAAATTCCTTCTTTTGAGACTATGAATCCGATCAATCGACCAGAACCAACAAAAAACACACATTTTTGTAGATTTAGGCGTATCTTGTAGTGTTGGCAACATAAGAAAATGGCTCTCAAATGCATCGAGAGATCAGTTTGATTTCGTGAATGTGCTGGTAAATCATCTAGATATGGTTGAAAAATGTGCTTGATGTCATTTAAAGCATAATCCATTGCTCTCTGAAAAGTTTCCCCAACGTTCTTTAAACCAAACAGGGGTTTCCTATATGTGAATGTGCCCCAGGGACAAATGAATGTTGTCTTATGTTGGTCATCTAGGTGGATATTGATTTGAATGTAGCCAGAAAATCCATCCATGAACGAAAATATTTCACATCTAGCATAATCATCAGTAATACGGTCGATAAAGGGAGTAGGATAGTTGTCCTTTGGATAAGCCTGATTAACATCCCGATAATCGATGCACACTCTAATGGTTCCTTATTTTTCATAACAGGAATAATATTGGAGACCCACTTAGTAAGCGAAACAGGGTAAATGAAACCAGCATGCAAAAAATTTTCGACTTCTGCTTTGATGGCAGCAGCTTTCTTTGGATGAATAGGACAAATCCATTGATGCACCAGTTTGACATCAAGATACATATTAATAGTGTGCTCAACTATACTAGTATCTATGCCTGGAATTTCCTCATAAGACCAAGCAAATGCGTCACGAAATTCACGAAAAAGAGAGCGATATGAATCAAGTTCTAATGGAGAACAAGATACACCAACATGAATTTTTTCTACAACACCAGGTTTAGTCGAAATATTGATAGAAATCATTTCTTCGATATTAGATAGATTTCACTCAGATTCAATTGCATTAATTGGAAAAGAACTCAAAAATAATGTTTGAATGGATGGGTGATATAGTTCACTGAGATTATTTTCTTCATAATTTGGAAGATGGGAATGATGATGATAATCTTCCCATGGTTCTGATTCTGCCATCATAGCTTCCAAAACATTTTCATCTGTAAAATTTTTTAAGGAAAATGGATCAGATGGAGTACCAAAATCTAATGAAAGATCAATCCAAACACTCGGCGACGCTAATTTCTGATTTTCTGCCCAAGCCAAATAGATTGATTGCTATTGTATCTCAATAGGTTTTGGCGGTAAAACATCATCTAACATAGAAATATCAGAATCACCCGTACTCTTCCCTAAGCCAGATAGAGTGGAAGAGATCATGTAGCAGGTCTCTATGCTTGCAATTTTTTCCAACGTCATGGGTGGAGGTAATGCAAAGGTTCCCATAAGAGTGGAATCCTTTAAGATTCCTACACCAATGTTCTAAATTTCTAGTTGGGGTAAGTGAAAAAATGGAACACTTCCAGTTACTTGCGAAGCGGAGGAAAAAGAGGATAATTGATTAATGACTGTGATTGTACCTTTATGTGGAAAGGAAATCATTCTAAAGTATGTAGAAACAATGGCAGTCATCACATATACCCATGGTCTTCCGAGTAAAATATTATATTCAAGGGGTATGTCAACAACCTCAACATCAATACTTATTGTTTTGCCCCCTAATTCAACTTGCAGGTTATTGATAATACCACAAGGTTTATATGTTCTTCCATCAAAAGCCTTCAATGTCATTGATGATTGCAATAATCGCAGCAAGCCAAGTGACTTCCATCAGTTTAGAGACATAATGCACGTAGATGCTCCCTCATCAATAATAGTGCGATGAACAAGGTGATTGAGAACATTTACTTGGATGGAGAATGTCAATTCTGCTGGTAATTGCAGCACATAGCTCGTATTATTAAACATGACAAGATTAGAATCAGTCGGATCAATTCCACCAATGGCTGATAATAAAGCCTGCTTCTGGGAGGGACAATTTTGTAATACCTCAAGAGTAGACATAGCTGAAGGGGATTGAGCCAAATCTTCAACTATATTGTAATTTTTTGCAGCTCTTGCTCGAGGATTATATGTCGATTTATGAATTACTCCCTTCGATGGCTTAATCGTCAATTCAGGGATAATAGGAGGTGGTATCGATTCATTAGATGGATTCATTGTCGAGGTAGTAGGTTGATCAGTAGCCAAACTACCATAGTTTTTATTCTGCATCAACACCAAAATATCTTGTGAAGGTTTTGTAATGGATAACATTAACACTTGGGAAATAGGATCTAGATCCGTAGCAACCAAATTTGTGTCTAGATTTGGAAATGGGTCTGTCAACACAACTGATGCAAGAGAAGTATTGATGATTTTTCAGACTTCAACACGGTGATGACAATCCCTAACAAAATGTTCCTCGTTACATATTATGCATGGATAACAAGGTTTCCGTGGTCTAGATGATTGATCAGATGATCGTTCCTATGGGTTAGAAGTTTTCTTTTTCCTTTATTTCCCCTTTTTCTTACCTCCTGTTTGCTTATCACTTTTTCCTTTGTCAAAGGATACGACATTAATTTCGGAAGGAGGAGCACGATCAAATGTAGTAAGGTGGTGTGTGTTTGTAGTTCCTATCAAGTCATTTCCAGCATGAGAGTTCTTTATTTGAGGAGGAACATTGAAATTAGATCGCGGTGCATTTGGAGTTTTTCATAGACCATGCTAGAATGAGTATAGATCAAGTCTAAATATTGGGCACGAGCGATAACTTGATCTTCTATGACGACACCACCTTTAGCCAAATCCTTATTTATAGATGGTAATAGGGACTTAATTAACCATTCAGCAAGGAGATGATCAGGAACAAATGTCTTAACCATTCGTCGACGGCGACGCCATTCATGAATATGATCTGAAATGTGAGTAGCATTACTCTGTTTGAAGTTGGTCAAGAGTTCCATTCCAATTTCGTATCTGATCAGTAACTTGAAATGGGTCAAAACGACAGTAGCTAAGGTAGTGAAATTATCGAAATAAGCTCTAGGTAATTCAATGTACCATTTAGCAGCTGGACCTGTGAGCGTACGCTAGAAAAGATGTAATCTAACAGAATCATCACTCAAGGAATTTCATGAACACCATAAATGATAAGTCATGACATGAGTTGACAGATATTCTCCAGGGTTTCCATTGAATTTAGGAATGTCGAAGGGTAATTTATGAGGTATCACTGGCCACCAAGGAGCATAATTGATAGGATCATTGGTTAACTAGTTTAAATATGGTAATTCCAAGGTTGCAACAAAAGGAAACTTTCTATTAAGGTCAGGTTGAGCATAGCCAAGGTAAGATGGAATTTCTTGGGCAATAGGTCTTTGAGAACCAACATATGGAATTTGATGGTGGTAACCTAGATAGGGGTTGTTTTTCATAGCGAACGCTTGTGAATTCTATTGAACAAAACCTGGATATGTTACTTGTTGATATGAAGTTTGAGGAATTTGCACCTGTGGCTGCTAAGGGGTCTATCCACCAATATTATAACCCAAATTAGTGTAATTTGGATTCTTTTGATATGTATAACCAGGTTTCGTTTGTGACATCCCATAAAATGGTACACCATCTTGTAAATAAATGATCCCTGATACAAGTTGTTGTAAATTAACCAAAGGATTTTGATTCTGTGGACACAACATTTGATGATATTGAGTCGAAGAACCTGCCTGATAAGGTTGATGTACAACATTTTGATTTTTTAATAGGGGTATAGATGTATTAACAAGTGGTAATGAAGTGGGTGTAACAAATTGAACTGGTTGATACGAATGTACAACTATTTGTGGTTGGATAGGTAGAGTGGGCTGCCATTGAAAAACATTCATGTGAACATTAGTTTGACCAAAATGTGACTAATTACTGTTGTATTGAACGAACAAAGGTTTCCCCCCAGCATAAGGAGGATAATAAGATAGAAAATATTGTTCCCCAAATGCTGGGAGTCCACTTGATATGGTACTTAAAGTAATTGACCCATAAGGACCGACTTGATATTGCCCTGATGATGTATGTATCAAGTCATTGAGTACTGACTATAGGACTACCAGTTAAAACACCAGATGATGACATTGGTAAATACCATGGTCTTTAAGATATACCAGAGAAAGTGCCAAATAATTATTTGTAACCTATTGGGACCAAAGGGCCACCGTGAAAATATGACTTTGGTGAGGTTGTGAACATTGACGGAGTAGTGAGGGTAGGAGCTAACGTAATTGGAACAGTATACCCAACCGAAGATGTTGGTTCAGGCATGGCTGTATGACAAAATGTATACTCTTTGAAATCAACGGGAGATTGAATGGAAATGGGTTCAACAAAAGCAGATGGAAAATATTGAGGAAAAGACTATTATAGGTAAAGGTCTCCCCCAAAATGGGTTGGAATTAAAGGTGTATCAAGTTGTGGTATTTCTTCAATCACAATTAAACCAGGAGGAAGAACTTCACCGTCAAGCCCAAAATATATTTTAGAGGGTTGACTGTGTGATTTAGGAGTTTCAATGGCTACAAGAATTTGTGGGGTGACCAAGGTAGGAACAACTTCTGCTTGTACAGGATTCAGATTTTCTGGCAAAGAAGAGACGGGATCTGGATCAATTTGTGATTGAACAACGTCGGGTCTAGGAGGTATGGTCTCAACAATTGAATGGATCGTGACCATGGGTAGCTGTGAAGACTCTGTTTTGACAACAGTAAACGAACCGAGATGTTTGGAAACAATTTGAGCTAACTATGGTTTAAATGATGATGTTTTTCCAGAGGTATGAATTGTACTTGATTCGACAGATCGTGATCGCCTTTGCCTACCAGAAATAACTTCCGATGGTAAAGGTGGTTTCAAAGCTAATCTACGCGAACGATGGGGGGTAGGATTTTGTTCTTCCATGATTACTTATTTATTTTAACCAAAAACAAATAAACAAAAAGAGGGTAATGCTAGGAAAAAGGGTTTACCAAGAGATTTTAAACTGCAGAATACCTCCTGGCGAACCAAGAAGTACGGGTAGGTAATCTCCCCGAATGTTGTGTTCGGTGTATCACAATTTTAGGGTGGCTGACTCGGTTCACTATGGATGGATAACACCTAAAATTTTTCCTCCAAAATATACCTGAAGGTACGTGGAGGCACAAGTCCGTATTAGTGTTGTCTGATGCGAAACCGCATAGTGAGAGAACCCATTTATACTTAACGTACTGTAACACCGCCCAATATACCCAGGAGTATGTGGACGAGCTACGATATACTTATGTACGCGAAGTGAGGTATCACACTCGGAATGTATCGTAGACAAGTTAACGACAACTGTTATGTTTTACGACGTCGGAACACGTCTCTAACCTAGACCTTCTAAATGTTATCGTTAAGGTTCCAATGCGTTGTTAAGTAAATTGAGATTTATTTTATGTTGATCTTGCTTAACAATTTTCCTTTCAGGTTCACCACGATGATGTATATAAAATTCCTAAAATGCAAGCTAAGAATGATAAACAAACTTTCACTTTTAGCTTTTTCAATGAAGAACCTAGCTAATAAGGGAAGAGAGCACCAATTTGTTGGAAAGAGAGCAAATAATTTGTGAGCAAACAAATCAATGAACAAAAAAAAATCAATGAATCACAAACTAAATGTAGATTTCCTAATGTTCCTTTTGCAAAAAACACACAATCCTACATGAAAATGCTAGTTTTTCTTTTCATTTTCCTCAACGTTATGAATGCAGAAAAGAAACTAGGTGCACTATATCAATAATTGAAATGCTTTTTACTTTTGAGAAACAAAGAATACAAACAACAATTTCTCTTTTGAAGGAAAAATGAGTATTTCAACAACAATACCTCCTATCAATTTCCTATTTCGAAAGAAAATGATTCTTAATGCGACCATAAAAAATAATTTGAAATCAACTTGTTAATGATATAGAAAAAATTTTCTAAACAAACATTGAACAAATTTTCAGCCAAAGGAGAAAGAAGTATATAGAGACACTAGTCAATTAAGCATCAAAATTTTCAGAACACAGCAGCAAACAAAACTGAAGCAAGTTGCAAAGTAAAATTCAAGGGAATTTGGTCACTTTCAAGAGTCAACACAGTCTCCAAGGGGAGACAATGCTCTACAACGCAGGCTTGGAAGGGAGGCAATGCTCTGCAAAGCACTATGTCCTGACTAAGGGTGTGTTGGGCGTAGTAGGAAAGGAAAAATACTACTGTTTGGCTCACTGTCTTTGCAAATTAAGGTCTGAAAAATTCTAATATTTATGTGTAATAGCTACTGGGTGGATAATCAAAGAAAATCAAAGCCTAAAACACCTAAAACTAAGAGAAATTCTCCCCAGTGGAGTCGCCAGTTTGTTGGGCTAGAATTTTAATCTACGAATAAATTACGCTTCCCTAGACAGGTGTTAGTCTAGAACAACAGGTGAAAGACTATACTACCATTTCTCCTAACTCAGAACAGGTATACAGAGAGGATTGGAGGCTTACTTGTTTCAGTCGCTTCCAAATGACTCCTTCTGTCGCTTCTGCTACAGTTTCAAATTCAAGCTGTTCGTTGGCTAAATGCTTCCTATAAGAAAGGACACTGAAACAAAAGAAGATGCAATAATATAGATATCTATCCAAGCTAGTTAGCTAAATCAATTAAGCATAAACTACATTCATCAACCAAGATCTTACAATATGGAAAATCAAAGTTAACATAGATGCATGTAGGGAAAAACAAGAAGTACTCTTTATTGATGATAGAAGGAGAGGTTACAACCTAGTGACTGATTTGAAGTGACCTTCCAGCAAAGTTCCGAAGTCTCATCACAGCATAACCTCTCCAGTAGTAGCTCTACAAACCAAGCTCTCAATTGAAAATTCTCCAGCATTTCTCTACTCAAATTCTTCCTTCTCAAACACTTAGATCTGTGTTCAATTTATAAATGAAATGTAGGTTGTTTTGCAATCAATAGATTTCCAGAAATAGGCAAGACATGTTTCCATTCATGTAGATGTCAAATGGACACTTGGATCCGAATCTTGACACATGTGAACTCGTCTAGAAGGCACTGGCCAAGTGGAGATTCTGGAACAATGAGAATTCTGCTCCCAATGTGACCAACGCACCTGTCAATATCGGGAAGTTCTTTGCAAAGTAGCCTTGCATGGGGCTACCTGCATATGCATCGCACTTAGGCCCCTTAGAGCCTACGTTGGTGAGCTCTCATATGCTATATAATAAGCTTCAAACCATGGAAACCTTTGCTTGATGAAAGTCTTGCTTGATTTGTCTTATTTCTTGTCTTAGGGCATGTAGCAACTGAAATGATAGGAAATGATGGGCCCTTGATCATTGGTCCTGGAGATGATGCCCAGATAACTAGGTCATTGTGAATGGTGCCCAAATTGACCTATAACAATGTCCATCCAAAACTCGATAGGGTAAACATTTACAGAATTTATTTCTAAAAATTTATAATAATATGAATAACTATGGAAATATTGACTCTGAAACATTGTATTTTTTAAGAGTTATAGATCACTACATAATCCTTGTTGAGGTTCAAGAATCTACAAGGAACCCATTGTTGATGTGCGGATTTCAATTCTTTCCCTGTCACAGTTTCATGAAGAATATAAAAACCCTTTTATTTTAGATAATGTATGAGAGCGGTGTGGAGTTTATGTTGATATTTACTTCCAATATAATGTTGGATTTTAAGCATAATCGCAAGATCCAATTGTGAAAAAATACTAGACTAGATACTTGCAAAATAAGAAGAAGAGAAAATCAAACTACTAGGAAATTGACTAATGAAACAAGGGGGAAATTTTAATTACTCATTAAATATGATTATATATTATTTTTGAACATGAATACAATATATAGACTCTCTAGGAGGCCAACAAATTTAAATTAGGTTGGAAGTTCCATGTGCGTGTAGTCACTATAACTCAAAATCACTTTCCTTTGCTGGAAAAAAAGTAAAAATTAGTTTAGGAGACCCAAAATTAGAAAAATATATAAATATGGAGTGAAATAGAAGTTAGTGGAGTTAGAAATCAGTTATAATTAATTAACTCTTACATGCAAAATACTAACTAGTTAAGCTCAACTAAACTGCAAAATAGGACTAAAAGTCAACTAACAAAGGGAGGAGAGAGAAACATGATGGTTAAATATGAAAAAGTATGGAGGAATTGCATACTCATTCTCAGAAGGCATAGACATGAAGTAGTATGAATTTATGGTGTGGAACTATCTATGTCATACAAATTTCAAAATATAACTTTTACGATTATGTTCCTAGAAAGATCTTCGATCAAAGTAGGGACCATAAATATATATACTTGAACTCCAAATTAATATAATTTGAAAAGAGGGTGGAACCTAAAATCAAGTTAATGAACCAAAATTTATTTAGAATCAGAGAGTGACTCTTTCATCCCAAGATAAATACTTCTAGTTCTACCTTGGGAATTATTTGCTAAGAAATGGTAGCCAAAAAAACATAAGATTTTATAGTTCCATTCCCATCCATCATAGTATCTTGATGAAGAAATATTAATATATAGAGGGTGTTAATTAATATTTTATGGTTATTGTTTTAGAGGGATTGGAAAAATCCTTGCAGTTTAGTGAGAGAATTGTGATGGGGCCTCTTTGTTAAGGGTTAATGCACTAAGATCCCCAAAAAGTGAAATTATCTTCCCTAAAAGAACTTATGTGTCTGATTGTCTTTTGGAATGTTAAATGAAATATTTTATACCCCTATAATAGGGGTGGATATCTTTTTCCTCTTAGTTACACAACCTTCCAACTAAACCGTGTGGGGCGTAGACTACCATTTGGGTTTGTAATGTAGGTTATCCCTTGGTTATGTGAAGGATGGGGGGACCAACTAAGTGTTGTTCTCTATATGGAGATCCTTATGGAGGGATTCATGAGGGATGAAGAAGGGGGGGAAATTGGGTACACATAGATGAGAAATATGAATAAGAGTTATGGGTTGGAGGAATGAAAGCCTAAAGAGGCTAAGAAAAAACTATTTTCTAGCATCCATCTTAGATATAGGATCTTATGTATTAATAGAACCAAATTTTATTCCATAAACATCAAAATAGGAAAGAGGAATGGGAGGGGAAAAATCATTTCCTAAGTCTATATTATCAATTATCACCTTAATACTATCTTGGATTTGTTGGTTGGGACCTTATGACTAGCCTGAGGAAGGTAGAGGAACATGTTTCTCACCTCATTTAGTAAAATATGTTTTGACCAAAATCTTCCCAAAATGGGAAGGTGTATTGCATTGAATCATTATATTAATTTTCATCCATGTCAATGATTTTAGAGTGGAAAATTTAGAGGAAAAAACTTGTAGGGAAATTTTTACCAATAATCCCAATTTGGAAAATTTTGGGAAAATAAAATCAGTAACCATTTTCACACTTTAAAAGGGCCACATTTTTTTATCATGAACTTACTATGTGCCTAGATTCCATTATATACACATTCATACATTTATAATGGTGCAACAATTTCCTCAATCGGAGCTCATATAACAAAGTTATGCCTCTAAGAAGTTGACCTATAGTGATTAACCAATATAATTTTAGTTGATACCATGCCAACCCCAGTTTCTCATGGAAAATGGGCTATCCATGTGGGTACTATGCAAAATACTCTATAGGGGTTGATTTATGACTCATGTTCACTATTGAATGGGTCAAATCTAATGCCCACTTAGTTATTGGGCTATGTTATGACTGGGCCACTA
The DNA here is from genome assembly GCA_034641835.2 of Pinus albicaulis. NCBI lineage: Eukaryota > Viridiplantae > Streptophyta > Pinopsida > Pinales > Pinaceae > Pinus > Pinus albicaulis. The sequence goes on along the minus strand of CM076570.1, from coordinate 526,878,448 downwards.
GGAGGAAAAGCCATTCCATGATATTTTATTGCATTATGTTCCATAATAGAGTAAAGTAGTTGTGTGTGGAGAAAGATAGTAAAATAGAGCATTTTTATTTTATGTGGCAGTCCACTCGCCATAGGCCATAGGAAACTCCATAGAGAGTGCCCTCTCATTTTTACTTGCATTATTTCCATTTTAGATAAAAGAGAGCAAAGAAACCTCACCTTCTAGATAATTTTTCCCCCATAATGGTTTTCCATAACATATATTCATGTTCATTTTTGTTTGTGTGATTTTACTTAGATATTCTTTGTTTCTACATAATATCTATTACATGCATAAAAATTCAATAGTAATAAAAATATTTGGAATCTAAAAGGAATTAACCCTTCATAGTATAGATTTTGGTTTAATTTCATAGATCTATTGTGCTAAACTATATATTGGAATATCCATGGCGGTATATAGATCAGATTGATGTGGAGAATCCCACCAAAAAAAATCCAAATATAGTATTTATGGTTCACTATTTGACTCTTACAACCCATGCAAAAATATTTCATCACCTGAAGTCTATATGGTTCAATTCATAATGAACCATGGGAGTGAATAGAATTTGATCTCAATTATTTGTATTAAGGTGCTACCTTTGTCATTCCACCCTTATTACATCCCATATTTTTTTCAATTGTGTAAACAAAGGTATTGAGAAACCTTTAGTTGTTTCGAGATAATGTTGTGTCACCTTTGTTACTAGCCCCCTGTTGTCAAGATAAATACCCTCTACGGACAAAGGTGATCTCTCTAGCCCTAGACTGGGTCTAGCAACTTGAGATATTTTCTGATGCAAAGCTTTCTAAGCTAATATTCAGAATGCAACCAGAAAAGTGATAGAGGTACCTTTTCTTGATGCTCTATGCAAACCCGTTGATGGTGACCTCGATCCATGATCCTTTTAGGCTCACTCCTTGCTATTGCTGGCACACGAATACCTACAGATGGTCAGGAGGCAACAACAAACATAATACAATTCAAAATAATCATTAAACATTATCTATCTAGCATATCAAGGAGCAATCAAATATTTTCATAAAATATTAGACAAATATAAAAAGAAAACATCATATTTTTTATTGATAAAAATGAAAGGAAGATCGAACAACCCATGCCTTGATGTTAGAGGCCTCCCTTTGGTGAAAATACAAGTATTTCACCAAAGCTCTAAAGAATTCTTTCTCCTGAACAACTTAGGCATTATCAAAATGCAAGAATATAAAGGGAACTAGAGTTTAGACTAGCCCAACAATGACCAACCAGTAGTGAAAGGATGTGTTATCACCAAAATAGGACCCTGATAGGCTGCTGATTAGACTACGTCAGTGTAACTATTTCAAATCAACCTTTTAGCCGAGGCTTAGCCTCCTTAGCCTAACAGGGCTCTCTCAAGGGTTTATGATATTGATTAATGATAATATAGAAGGCTAACTCTATCTTGGTTTCGTGTGTTTGTAGGTTGAAATATGAAGGCTTGCTACCATTGGGCTATGGAGTCAATAAGTTAGTAGATTCAGTGGCAAGGTTTCCAGACATGGAAGCTGAGGAAAATGGGGTTTTAACCAAATAAAATTCACTCAAGAACATAATATCAACACAATAATTTCATTACTAAAGGAAGTCAGAGCATAGAGTTATGAATTCTGAGTAATCGTAATGAAATCTACTATTAGTGGTTCAAAGGCAATTCACTCATTGAACACATAAAAACAAAGTCACCTCATTACTAAAGGAAGTCAGAGCATAGGGTTATGAATTCTGAGTAATAGAAATGAGATATACTATAAATAGCTAAACATAATAGGTAGATCAATAAAGCATTAAAACCCCATGAGAATCTCAGGCCTGTCAAGAATAAAACCTTTATGCATTACTAATCACAGTCAATTACATAAAGCAGCAGATTTTTCCAAAAAGTCTCCAACCCCTTGCTAATTTGACCTCTTGCTTCATATATAGCTTTTAAAATATTGGATTCTATGATCCCTCATCAAGATAATTCTAATTTCTATTATTGATACATATTCTACTCCTAAAACAGACTCTTAATTACAATTGACAGCTAACTGTCTCTTTTAGAAGTCCTAATACAAATAGGACTAAAACTCCTAAAACATGTTTCGAAAACCTTATATAAACCTTTAATGCTTATTTTTACAGCTACAACCTCGTGAGGTCTAATTTGGTGATGCCTCCAGCCTTGTTATGAACCCTACTATTCCATGACCTAACTGCCCTAGAAACCAGGAAGCAGAGTTTGCTTAAATTTAGCCCTTACCTCCATGCTTGTCTTCCAACATATTTTCTAGCCTCGATGAATATCTTGTATATGTAACATGTGTTAAAATCCCATAAAATATTCAATCCTTCCACATATGCAAAATTAAGTCCTTGAAAGAGTGTAAAGAGAGCTAATGTGTTTGTGCTACAAAAATATCAGCTGTTTTCGTAGCACAATAACTATGTCTTTGTAAACATCTCCTAACATCCAATTTATTTCGCTTTAACACCTATAACTTCATTTTTGAAGTCTTTATATCCTCTATCAGCATAAACACTTCAAAAACCAGATTTTGTACCTCTTCAAACCTTAACAAAATGCTCAAAACTGCACCTACAGCAGTTTCGTAGCACGCTACAAAACTGCTGTGCATGTATTTTTACACAAAATTTTTCAAAAATTTCAGTATTTAAAACTTATTTCAAATTTTCCATGATGTCTACAGGCTTTAATAATCAACATATTTCATCCTTGAAATGTTTTCAAAAAGTGAATTCCTTCTTTATGACAAAACTGATTTATAATTTGTCACTTATTGCCCTGTTTTTATCTGAAAAATAGGTGTTGAGAAAGAGCTTGTATCTTTTCACCCATAATGTATTTTTCAAAACTGAACGAGGCTTTTGGATACCATGATTTCTTGAACAAAAACCTGTCTTTTTTTTTTAAATACCTCTCCTACTGCCCAGAAACTGTCTTTGAACAACCTATATAAAACTGGAAAATCTTGATTTCCGAAAATATGGCTTCAAAGAAGCCTTGTATATCCCAACTGGTAACACTTGTGAGAAACGTGAGATAGGTTATTGTAACTGGGGATTTTATGAAGATAAAAATCCTTTATAAGTCTAAAATAATTTTTCATGTGGCCAGAAACGGATCTTGAAAAGGACTGCTAAAACGAGAAAACAAATTTTTTCTCTCAATGACTTTCGGCAGTTTCGTAGTGCAAGTTAAACCATCAATTTCTCCGATATCATAATTAATTTGAAGAAAATTAAAGAGGTTTTTGTATCTTAATATGTTAGGAATAAAAACCTCTTTCAGGTTTCAAAAATGAGTTTTCAGTTGCTCAGGAACCCCTCTGGAAGTTGACTACATAAAACAGAAAAACAGGGTTTTTTGCTGAAAAAGGTTGTTTCAGCCATTTCGTAGTGAAAATCACCTTTTTTGAACTAGATGCGCTACGAAAATGTGGATTCCTATCATGATTGAAAAATTTGACCCTAAACCTAATGGAATGACTTCTAAATGGATGATGGGACCTTTAAACCATGGAATAAGGTTGTTAAACTTTATTTGACAATGAAAATGAGACTCTAACCCTATCACTTAACCCTTTAAGTATGAAATGACCTAAAACCTATTTAAGACCATGACTAGAGACAAGGAAAACTTTCAGAGTTTATTGATCATGGAAAATACCTAGAATACTTCATTTGAACTTGTAATATGACCTATCCTTTACCAATGACTTAAAACTACTTCTAAACCTCCTTGAAATCATGACCAAAAGTAGAGTTGGCACAATGATGTTTTGAGAATTTTTGGGTGATAACAGTGGCTCCACTTGGGATAGTGTGCCCCTATGGTACACTAAGAACTGGTAGCTCCAATGCTGCAATCCATTCCTTTAAAATAAAACGCTGAAATTCTTCCCAATCTGCTTCAAACTGTACCTACTAAAAATGCTCAGCCAACCTTGAGCTTATTTGCACATTCCTACCTACCCTATCAACTACAAACTTCATTCAACTCAATCAATATGAAATTTCCAATGTAGCCAGTCATTTGATTTATCTAATATTTGAGTTTTTTAACTGCATTGGAACTCGAAGCAATTATGATATTTTGATGACCATTGCCACTAAAATTGTAACTGATCTTCATACTAAAAATAAAACTGAAACACTCGAAAGTAAAACTCTTCCATGTATTTAGCTATAGGATCCCATAAAACATGATCAGCTTGATGATCCTCATAACATATTGTAACTTCTAACAATTGATTTTTAGCCACACAAAATTTATTTGATAAGCTGTCCAATTTCCTTTCTGAATGATTCCCACAGACAATGTAATTTTTCTCATTATTATGATCATTCTTTGAAGTAGGCTGCTACAAATTATGACATAAGTAATCAACCTTTTCGCTACCTAAGGGTTATAAAAACTGTCTTCCAGTATTTCTTCTTGGTATTTGCAATGATTTTTGTCTTCATTATGATCTGAAGACTGACAAGTCTGCTACATCTCTACATCAATCTCAGAGGATGTAAGAAGATTTTCACAAGTAAACTTCTGCTGATTTCTATGTTGCACGTCATGGGATGTTATCCTTTCTTCTAGGTGTTGAAATGTATTGTTATGAAGAGCCTCTAAAATTTCTTCATCCATAAATTCATCATCATCATAACAATCCTCCAAATACTGAATAAAACTCACAAAATGTTTACAACAATCTTTGACCAGTAATAAGGAGGGATGACACTCTTTATACATCTCATAGAATTCACCATGAAAATTAGCAAGAGAATATAATGAACCATTTGCTAAACCTTTATACAAAGACCATGCTTTTCCTTCTAAAGTGGTCATAAACATCTTCATGAGAAAATATTTAGGGAACTGAACCTTAAGACTATGTACATGCATGTGGAACCTAACCAATTTAAGAGTAGTATTGTCTTTATTTTCATCTTTGAATATTGGAAGATCATCTAACCAATCAACCTTTGGCATAGGATTTGGAAAAATAGGGATATGAGACCAATTAATAGGAGCATACCTGGCATTCATTCTTGCAATGGAACTCATCTTGAAACTTCATCTAGCTACTGATCTTCAAGCAGTGGAGTCACCTTCCAATTCAATTATTTGATGTGTGGAGTGGCCAAGATAGTTTTGTAGCCTCGAATAGAGTCTGAGCTCCTGCTACGTTCAGAATTTCAGCTTATTGATTTGGGGAATGAGTAATCTTCGACTCCTGGCAGACACACCAAAATGTTATCACCAAAATAGGCATTCTTTCTGATAGGTTGCTGATCAGACTACCTCAGTGTAACTATTTCAAACCAACCTTTAGCTGAGGCTTGGCCTCCTCAGCCTGAGAGGGCTCTCTCAAGGGTTTATGATATTGATTAATGATAATATATATGGCTAACTCTATCTCAGTTTTGTGTGTTTGTAGGTTGAAAGATGAAGGCTTGCTACCATTGGGCTATGGAGTCAATAAGTCAGTAGATTCGGTGGCAAGGTTTCTGGACATGGAAGCTGAGGCAAATGGGGTTTTAAACAAAGAAAATTCACTCAAGAACATAATTTCAACACAATAATTTCATTACTAAAGGAATTCATAGCATAGAGTTATGAATTCTGAGTAATAGTAATGAAAACTACTATTAGTGGTTCAAAGGAAATTCACTCATAGAACACAGAAAAACACAGTCACTTCATTACCAAAGGAGGTCAAAGCATAGGGTTATGAATTCTGAGTAATAGAAATGAGATCTACTGCAAATAGTTAAACATAATAGGTAGATCAATAAATCATTAAAACCCCATGATAATATTAGGTCTGTCAAGAAGAAAACCTTTCTGCATTACTCATCACAGTCAATTACATAAAGCAACAGCTTTTGCCAAAAAGTCTCCAACCCCTTGCTAATTCAACCTCTTGCTTCATATATAGCTTTTAAAATATTGTATTATATGATCCCTCATCAATAGAATTCAAATTTATTTTATTGACACCTATTCTACTCCTAAAACGGACTCTTAATTACAACCGACAGCTAACTGTCTCTTTTAGAAGTCCTATTAAAAATAGGACTAAAACTCCTAAAACATGTTTCAAAAACCTTATCTAATCCTTTAATGCTTATTTTGACAGCTACAACCTCATGAGGTCAAATTTTGTGATGCCTCCAGCCTTGTTATGAACCATGTTGTTCCATGACCTAATTTCCCTAGAAACCAGGAAACAGAGTTTGTTGAAATTTAGCCCTTACCTCCATGCTTTTCTTCCAACATATTTTCTAGCCTTGATGAGTATATTGTATACGTAACATTTTTTAACATCCCATAAACTCTTGAATCCTTCCACCTATGAAAAATTAAGTTCTTGAAAGAGTGTAAAGAGAGTTGATGTGTCTGGGCTACAAAATTATCAGTTGTTTTCGTAGCGCAGTAACTATGTCTTTGTAAAAATCTCTTAACATCTAATTTATTCTGATTTAACACCTGTAACTTCATTTGTGAAGTCCTTCCATCCTCTAGCAGCATAAAAAATTCAAAAACCAGATGTTTTATCTCTTCAAACCTTAACAAAGTGCTAAAAAATGCACCTACAGCAGTTTTGTAGCGCGCTACGAAACTACTGTGCATGACTTTTGACACAAATCTTTTCAAAAGTTTCAATTTTTAAAACTTCTTGCACTTTTTCCATGATGTCTACAGGCTTTAATAATCAACATATGTCATCCTTGAAATATTTTCAAAAGGTGAATTCCTTCTTTATGACAAAACTGATTTATAATTTGTCACTTACTGCCCTATTTTTATCTCAAAAATAGGTGTTGAGACAACTTTTATCTTCTCACCCATAATTTATTTTGAAAAAATGAAGGAGGCTTCTAGATACCATGATTTATTTAATAAAAATGTATCTTGGTTTTTTTAAATACCTCTCCTACTTCCCAGAAATTGTCTTTGAACAACCTGTATAAAAATGGAAAATCCTGATTTCGGAAAATATGGCTTCAAAGAAAGCCTTGTATCTCCCAACTGGTAACACTTGTGAGAAAGGTGAGATAGGTTATTGTAGCTGGGGATTTTATGAAGAGAAAAATCCTTCATAATTCCAAAATAATTTTTCATGTGGCCAAAAATGGATCTTGAAAACTACTGCTAAATCCAGAAAAAGAAAAAAAAAAAAAATTCTCTCAATGACTTTCAGCAGTTTCATAGCGCATGTTAAACCATCAATTTCTCCCATCTCATAATGAATTTGAAGAAAATGAAATATTTTTTGTAGCTCAGTATGTTAGGAAGAAAAAACTCTTTCATTTTTCAAAAATGAGTTTTCAGTTGCTCAGGAACCCCTCTGGAAGTTGATTACCTAAAACAGAAAAACAGGGTTTTTTGCTGAAAAATGTTGTTTCAGCCATTTCGTAGTGCGCTACGAAAACAATGTTTTTGTAGTGAAAATCACCTTTTTTGAACTAGCTGAATTACGAAAACGTGGATTCCTATCATGATTGCAAAATTTGACCCTAAACCTAATGTAATGACTTCTAAATGGATGATGGGACCTTTAAACCATGGAATAAGGTTGTTAAACTTTATTTGACAATGAAAATGAGACTCTAACCCTATCACTTAACCCTTTAAGAAAGAAATGACCTACAACCTATTTAAGACCATGACTAGAGATAAGGCAAACTTTCAGAGTTTATTGATCATGGAGTGGACCTAGAAGACTTCATTTGAACTTGTAATATGACCTATCCTTTACCAATGACTTAAAATGACTTCTAAACCTCCTTGAAATCATGACCAAAAGTAGAGTTGACACAATTTTGTTTTGAGAATTTTTGGGTGATAACATGATGAACACCAATTTATAAAAAGGGAGAAGAGGTTGGGAGCCGATGAAAGGAGGAGAAATGTCCACTTTCAAAGTGATAAACCCCCATGGATGATATCAAAGCTCTAAAATATAAGAGCTCGACTCTATCACCACCCTTTAATAACTGACACGTCACCCTGGAAGTTCTAAAGGTCGAAGCTTCTCCTCCATTTGAGGAAACACTGTGAGAAAGGGATCATGCTGGTTTTCCAAGAAATAAGGGCATTGGAAGCGCTAAGTCATAATTGTCAATCTGACATCATCGCGAGCATGAAACTAGGAAACGCATTGACCCCGAAAATAGGGTTTCAACCAAGTTCCTTCAGTAATATTCCAAGGAAGTTTTCTTTGGGTCTTCAGGTAATGTCTCTACATATTTATCCATGGTGGAAACATTGCACAGGGTCTGTCATGGGGCACTTCAGGATCATAGATAGGAAGTGAGCATGGTGAAAAATTACTATGTAAGAGATGCCCCCTAAAGCATGAAGGCAGAATGGGGAGTGATGACTGAAATGCTTTATGAACCAAGGAAAAGAATTTAGACCACTGCCAGGAAACCTGCCAGAAAAAACACAGTACAATACATGAAATCTCTAGTATGAATATTCCTAACCACATAACTTTACACTAGGCATAAAATAACACATGAAACCATGGCATGGTCGTAGGCATACATATAAAAAGATCATAGAAATTGATCTGCAGCATGGACGCAACCATATTTATAGATAGGATCATACACATAATCATGAATACTCAATAACTCCCTGCAACATGGATCAGAATCAGATGTGATCCAGGGCCTTCACCACAATCTCAATCAACCTAATGTAGGAATCTAACCATGTGAATAGATGTGTTGATGTCAAACATGGTAGAAACTACCTGATTACCGCCCAATGAGTAAAACCATTAACATGTGTGAGAGAAATCACCAATAATGACGATGGCCCTCAAGGTACAAAAACATAATCTACAAGTGTGAATAAATGTGTTGAATTCAAACACTTGTAGAATCATTCAATCGAAGGCCAATGATGTGAACCCTTTTTCGAACATGAATAACTTGCCATTGAGGCATGCAAGCTCCTGGGTACTAAAAAGAAGTTTCTAAACCACGTTCCCCGATAATGAGCTAAAGTTGGCATGAAGTGATTCATCAAAGGGGCGCCATAATGATTCCTACAAAATCAAAATGAAACAACAGATATCTCAAGATGATAGGAGTTATTTTGGATTGTAATAGAGGAGGTTGGATATGAAAAGGATGTTTGAAAAAAATGACTTATCTTGAAAATATTGGTGACACGACTCCAGAGTGTTGCAGCATTTGAATCACTTGGGATTAGAGGTCATGGTTAAAAAAGGGGTGATCGGATAGGAGGCAAATGGATTTCCCAAAATCATAGAGGAAGTGTTGGCTCAAGGTCCTGACCGAGGATCAGAGGTTAATTTTTTCCAATAAACCCCTATACTACTGGCCCTTTTGGCAGTGACCTACTTGTGCAAGTCAATGTCTCACCTGAAGTAGTATGGGTGGGTGCTAGAACCAGGTTTCCACACCCTGAGAAAGTATAGGTAAGGCAAGCAGTGCTGCGTCTGGCTTTATGATGACCAGATCGCCTATTTCAGAGTCGTATCTATAGGTCTCCTTCGCATTCACGTGCGCAAGGTCAACTATACTACGGTGCTCAATAAATTATATACTTCTAAGACAGTAGTGCAGTATTTCATAAAACATAGCAGAATAGATCTAGATGCAGTAAAAACACTTACACAGTATTTCTAGAGCTTAACATAGAGCACACATAATACATAAATTACCACAAATTCACATAAACAGTACACATAGATTCAGTTACTCAACAACTTTTCTTATTCATCAATCCGTCAATTCCTTCTTACAATACCCAAACCCGACCTGCGCACACAGCAGTAGGGTCTGCACACAGCGGGACTTGGGATCTCCATGCACACAGTCAGCAGGAGTCCTTTCCCCGAAAACCAAAACAGATCTACTAAGCCACAATTCGCATCAAGAGCTCTTCTTCTTCTTACTTTACAATTCAAAATGTTCCTCTATTTATAAAAATCTAGCCTAATATTTCCTATGGTCTGCAAATCGTGGTTTACGGATTTCAGATCTACCCTTTAACCCATTACGATGATTTTTGGGGCTTTGTCCCACCCCAAAACCCCTGTGCTAGACTAAATATAATCAAAATTATACAAAATCAGACCAATTTCACAGCTTGTAGGAGACCCTGTTCTAACATTCCCCCAACACAATCTTGTGACTCGTCCCAAGTCACTATGGTGGTGCGGTCTCTATCTGTGCACGTAAGGTATTGATGGGTATGATCAGCTAAGGTAACACTTCTTTACTGTCGGCAGCAGTACTCTATGCGATGTCTACAAGCTTCTCGGAGGTTGGTCCTTCAGTAGCCATGGTAACCCACTCTAATACCTAGTTGAGTCGCGCGATTTCATCATGAGCACCCTGTGATATCTGGAAGGCAGCGTCACCCCATGGCTTTAAGTGATTTGTAATTGAATGCTTCACTCGTCAGAGATCTGTAATCATGTCTCGGAGTGCGTTGCTATTCTTCAAGAGTGCCAGACGCTGCACAGGGACTAGGGGGGCAAGGTAGCTTCAATCTAATCGAAGGCGGCTTCCTTCTGTCATAAGTCCTTCTTAACGTTCTGAAGAACCAAGTTGAACTAGACCACTGTCCAAAGCTGCATGGCCGCCTTGCGTAACTAAGTATCCTGAGTAAGTTGTCCCGTAATGACGTTTGTAGCTTCTGTTACCATCACAACACACTGTGCTCGTACCTCTAGAGGTGTGGTAGGTTGTACCTGGGCCTGTAATGCAGTGACTTAGCGGGCCATTTGGATCTTGAGGGTCTGTATTTCACTTCGGGATGCCTTTAGTGCTACAACCAAGCCTTCTATGGTGAGCTCATTTGGGACCTTTGTGCCGAGCTAGTCAACCACTGGTTCGAGCTGTGCTGTCTACGAGATAGCAAGGGAGACATCATTGGTTTGTCGTGCGATGAGCGGCATGGCCACATCGAGTTGTTGCTGCATGGTCCGGTCATGATGATTGATCTCTTAAAGCACAACGGTGTGTAAACCTTGTAACTCCTCTTGAGGTAGTTGTGCCAAGTCCAATTGTAGTCTCGTAGTCATTGGAAGGTGGACACCGAACAGGACAGTGCTAGCTAGTGAATAAGCATGGCTTTCATTAGCAGTTAGCTCGATACTGCTGGTAGGGTGAAACATATCCCTATGCCACTTCACAGCCTGGGGGGGATGTATTTTCCTTGTTAGTCAGCCCTGTCGTTTGCAGGACTAGCTGCGACTCGACTGTGTCAGCTCTCATAGTGATCTGCGGCAGTTGCGTACCATCTAGCATGGCTACCTCTGAGCCCATATGGCTGGAGCCTGCGACCATCCGAGGGTTCAAAAGGGTGTTAACTTCCATCATATATCTTTCACCCCAGGCTGCGCAGGGTTCGAAGTCAGTTTTCCCTTCTAGGAGCTAGAGGGCAATGAGCATATCAATATTGGCGTCCCGAGACCCTCTCAACATAATGTCTGCGGGCTTTGGACTGGTAGGCGTCAATGCATCTGTGGGATTAGGGGCTGCCATAGTGATGTAAGGAGGGGATCCTACATTTGGAGACTCGCATACAGCGGAAGTAGGTTGATTGGGTATGAACAAAACGCTAATGGTCCAGACAATCAAGCAGCAGAATAATAAATGCAGATTACATAGATGATATGGAGCCTTGATCAGAGTTATCCTTTCTCTTTTATAGTGATCGTGGCTATCCAACGGTAGAGTGAATCTAACTTGGAGCTTACCATTAAGCAAATGGTAAAAAATCACCATAAATTGCCGCATTAATTTCCAGCCTCCTATTTTCCATAACAGTAATATTCCCTTTTTACCAGAGTCTAGTGTTCTGACTGTCATCGTTCACATTCGGTTGCCTTCCCATGGATCTACCGACCCTGGATGAAGCATCCGTGCTGCTTGCACATCCCGAATTATATCCTACATCGGGTGTGTTGTAATGCATTCAGGTATAGCCTAAAGAACTTGGAAACCATGCACATCCCGTCTAGTGCTGCGGTTGGGATAGTTCAGGGATCATCCTTTCCTTTCGTTGGGATGAGGTTGTAGTATTCAACCATGTGTGGTATCGGCGTTCCCCAGGATTCGAATGTGATATACAGGCTTGGGCTACCCTAAGTCAAGGCATCAGTCTTCTGCAGAGCTGTGTCGAGTGCTCCTGTGCCATCTACCACCCTAAATTTCCATAGAAACTTATCTCACAAATTATCCCAATGGAGAGTGCACTGATGTAGCTCCGCATCTAAATACCATGCAACTCGACGCAGTTCTAGAGCATGGATAAACAAGTGGACCCGTTTGTGTGGGCTTCTGTCGCACCATTGCATTTCCCATGTGAGAAAATATCTGTGTGGGTCTTTTGACCCAAGGAACTTTTGGATCCGTCTCCCAGCTAGAGCTTCAAGTCGCAGGATCATCTTATCCTAACATTCCTTCCAATCACGGAATACCTTCCCATGCGTATCCCACCAGCACGCAAGTCTTCCGTGTAGGGCTAGCTTAAGGGCCCATAGCCTGCGTCCCTCGGGAACTTCTGCTTCAAATGCACGTAATAATTCCTTAATGTTACCCGAATCCCTAAAGTAGGGTAGGTCTCTTACCTCGAAGGAGATGCAGCAGAAGTTCCTGGTGACCTGAAGACATCGCAGCATCGACACCTCATGCAACTAGCCTTGCCAATTCTTTAGTTCCCCATCGGAGTCAGAAAAGCATTCAATATCCTTTTCCCAGTAGAGTACTCCTTCAGCCTTAGGGTTAATCCAATCTTCGTCCTGAGTAGTGAACTTGTAAATGTGATCCACTTCCTCCTCATCTTGCGCCGTCTCTGTATGATGTGTGCCTTCCGTGGGATCCAAAGGTACTATTACTCCTGTGCCGTTATTTTCAAACACCATTCTACACTTTTTGAGATTGATAAACCCCCCCATGTCTATAGCACAAGGTAGGGGTCCGCATCTTCTACGATTTCTATTACCTCAAATTCAGCTTGGGTCTTTACTCCTGCAATATCTACCATGACTTTTGGTATCCTTCCCAGAGGGATGATCTTTTGTTGATTCACCATGCGCAGCTAGATGGTGGACCATTCCAACTTAGGTTCTCCCATTCGTTGCCATGTTTGTTTAGGTAACACGTTTGCATCCGATCCAAGGTCCAAAATAACCTGATCCATCTCATAGTCACCAATATGCGCAGTCAGCCGCATTTCTCTTCCGGTGCATTTTTTATACCTGTATAGTTTGTGTACATCCTTGGTCAAATCGAGCCATGCTGCACAGCTATTCATTAATTCCTGAAGGTTCTCTACAGCCTTTGGGTTACGTAGAAACTTCTTACATGCCTACAGAAAGGGCTCAACCCCCTCATCTGTCTTGGGGTGTGTTGTTGCTTGCATAGTAGCTTCTTCTTTCTGAGCGAAGCCCTAGTCAGCTACGACCATTGTCTCTTGTCCCTTTTTCATGTTCGATCCTTCTTGATAGATCAGAGGATCCCTGGCAGTCTCTTCCTTTTGTTCCCGAGTGACCATCCCACTACATGTTATGTCATTCACACTTGGGTCTATGTTCCTTAGCTCGGCTTTAACTCTTTTCCCATTCTACGTAGGGGTGGGCTATTTTTCCTGCATTTTGGCTATTAAAATTTGGAAATCTTTGATCACATGGTCCAGTTGTCTACAATATTTTCAAGATTTCCTTGTAGGATTTGGGCAGTCCCTTGCAAAGTGTCCTAATTCCCCATAGTTATAACAGATTAACTATCCACGTCCTCGACCTACGCTTCCTCCCCGACCTCCCCTACCCCTTATTAGAGAGCCACCAAGGCTCGCAGGAGATCTAGGTGACACAAGGTCTTACTGTACCCTATACAAGTTCCCTCGATCTATCATCAGGTCATAAGTTCGACATTTATTCTCATCGTGTCCTACCGACCAGCAGAACCTGTACCACTGTTGCTTTAGCTTGGGGCAATGGTTCATATCGTTTAGCCCCACGATGTGGCAGTCGTTGCACCATAACGTAGACCTGTTTGAGCCTCGACGCACTAAGTTGGGTTCTCCATTTGCTCCTGGGTGGACCAAACTAGGTCCTCCTACCTGCATGTAATCTGCCAATAGAGGGCACTGATCCTTCGTATTGCGAGATACCCGACATCATATGCACCATAGATATGTGTTGGCTCCTTTTCATCATTCCCTTTGCAGGGTCTTAATTTCCATGTGCATAGCTCTGAGCTGCTCCTGAATTTTCTATACTCCTAACAAAGTATCTTCTCTAGGTGCAACTTCTAGTTTCATAGCGACTTCCACAGCTTTTTCCTGTGACTCGAAGGTTTGGTGACTCAATGGCATGCACAGGTGGGGCAAAAACATAGCGATGAACCATTCCGTATGTTTTCTATCATTGTACTCAAATCCTCCTTCCTTGATTGCTCTCTTCAATCGCTGATCAGCCTCCCATAGAGATTTAGACGCACCTTGCTTGAAGTCCTTCACTTCTGCTACCGACTGAGAGTAATATTTTGGCTTCTGGAATTGTTGCTTCAGAGCATCGTTAGTATCTTGAATAGATGCATTCCCGTTCTGAGATATGTATCGCATATACTAGTCCAATGCTCTTTCTTTGAATGGCAGGGACAGTTGTGCCCTCTTCACCATATCGTTTATCACATTTTTCGTAGTCCATACGGAGTCTGTAAAAAACCAAAATCGGTCCATATCCTCATCTCATATCCCCTTGAAGGTAGGTAGTTTCAGATGCGCAACCATATCACTGTCCGGCGAAGGTGGTGTTATGGGCGAACTCTTACCTCTGTGCAGGTTGGACGACAATGTAGCTGGGGGGCTTTGTGCAACCATATCTCACAAAGGGTTATAGAAAGATATTCCCCTTTCAAGTTAGGTTTGATATTATTTACCACTGTGTGTCATGTTCTCGTCTTGATCTGAGGTCATTCACTCAATATGACTACATAGAATACTCTTCTTGCACAGTAATATCTTAATCAGCAAAGGTAGTGTCTTTATAAACTTGCCCCAGAACCTTTTAAAGAATCTCTGCTCTGCTTCAGAGTAGGAGACGAACTAATCAATGGAAAATCCTATCACAAATCCTCCTAGCACACTATCCACCCAATGATCCACCGTGTGAGTGATGGTATTATCAGTCGTTTCTAGCTGTTGGATCAGCTCTAGAGTCCACAGAGTGACTTGTTCATCCTGCCAACACTTCTGGAACTCTACGAGCCTAGCTAGCCACTCTTGAAGCTCGATTGCAAATGTCACAAAGAAAATTTCGTAGCTCTCTATAAGAATGTACCTATTTTTCGACTTTTCCATTGTTAACCTCATGCTGTGATTCTCTTTTATCGTGAATTCCTGAATATGTTTTTTTCACCACTCTTCAATTTCCTTCCTTTCAGGCTTCTAGTACTCTCTTGTCATTACCCGATCCCTTTCTCAAATTGCGCCCGGTCCTGAAAAATGAACCATTTTTTGGCTCAAGGGGTCCTGACCCAGGTTCAGAGGTTAAGGTTTGCCAAAAAACCCCTATACTACTAGCCCTTTCAGCAGTGACCTACTTGCGTAGGTCAAAGTCTCACCTGAAGTAGTATGGGTGGGTGCTAGAACCAGGTTTCTGCACCCTGAGAAAGGATAGGTAAGGTAAGCAGAGCTGCGTCCAACTTTATGATGACCAGATTTCCTATTTCATAGTCGGATCTATAGGTCTCCTTCACATCCACGTGCGCAAGGTCAACTATACTACGGTGCTAAATAAATTATATAATTCTAAGACAGTAGCGCAGTATTGCATAAAACATAACAGAACAGATCCAGATGTAGTAAAAACACTTACACAGTATTTCCACAGCTTAACACAGAGCACGCATAATATAGAAATTACCACAGATTCGCATAAACAGTACACATAGATTAAGTTACTCAACAACCTTTCTTATTCATCAATCCATCAATTCCTTCTTACAATACCCAAACCCGACCTGCGCACACAGCAGCAGGGTCCACACACAGTAGGACTTGGGATCTCCACACACACAGCCAGCAAGAGTCCTTTCCCCAAAAACCAAAATAGATCTACTAAGCCACAATTCGCATCAAGAGCTCTTCTTCTTCTTACTTTACAATTCAAAATGTTCCTCTATTTATAAAAATCTATCCTAATCTTTCCTATGGTCCACAAACCGTGGTTTAAGGATTCCAAATCTACCCTTTAACCCATTATAATTATTTTCAGGGCTTTGTCCCACCCTAAAACCCCTACAATAGAATAAATATAATCAAAATTATACAAAATTGGACCAATTTCGCAACTTGTAGGAGACCGTGTTCCAACAGGAAGAATTATGAATGAAGGATATCCCCAACCAGACACGAATTTCAGGTGAGTGTCATGTTAAAGAGCGACAAGTTGTCCGAAATAAACATATGATTTCACTTTCAATTTCCCCTCGTTATTCCTAACGAGTACCTATTCATTTTTTATATCCAACGTCAATAGGATAACATATATTGAGCATGTAAGTTCATTATTCAAATGAATCCATCCTAGTAATTTTAATGTGTCGTAGGAAGGAGGAACTCGGTCTCTTCATGCCGAGAAGTCTTTCGTTTTGTAATTTTTAACTAGTCTGACAGAAGAGAAACTCAGTGTCATTTTCATGTTTAGTGAGTTTGAAAAATAAACGGAAAAGAAAACTCCATCATGTCCATTTTCGTAAATCGTCTCCCGAATCCAAAATGGTAGAAAATAATAACTGAGAGAAATGCTTGACCATGTTCGATCAAGGTATTCATTTTTTGTAAATAGTAAATCTTAGCCCAAAAAATGGGTAAACGTATACTGAGACCTTGCCAATTCTTTCACTTTAACAAGTTCAAAGTGAAAAGTACTCGGTAATATTTTCATGTTCTAAGAATCAGAAAAGAGCTTAAAGTTGACTCCATCAGGAGGAATGAGTGGTATAAAGAGTAGCAACTAGTTTCGGTGATGGTGGAACTTCTCAAAACATGTATAGGTCAAGAGGTTGGCTAACAAGACCACTCATCGCAACGGTTCCTTGAGAAAGGGTAAAAAAAAGTGAATGTGATCAGTCAGGTCGATGGTGACAATGGATGGAAAAACCAAGGCTCATCTAGTGAGAAACATGCTGATAAAATGAAAATCATGAGAGGTAAAATGAGAATGGTTTCATTTCTGTAGAAGCTTAAAACATGGGAAACTATGCTCGAAATTGGATTCATTTTTACACAAGCTTGAAACACATGGAAAAACTATTCTTGAAATTGGTTTCATTTTTACACAAGATTTAAACAGAGACAAACTATGATTGAAATAAATTTTCATGCCTCCAACATGGTGAGTCAATTTGAGGTACATGCCCCCTAATATTAATCTCATTCTCCTAAGTATACTAATGGTTACTAACAGGTGGATGGAATGAAGGTTCATCCACAAGATCAAGTAAAAGACACGCCGAGGATTTTACGAGATCTAATCAGATACTCGAATTGAAAGGGGATTTGTTTCATGTTTTAACGACCTTGAAACAGTAAAATAACTATTCTCATAACACCTTGTTTCATTTTTTAAGGAGCTTGACATAAGACAAGGAACTCTGCTCCAGAGACCTTGTTTCATTTTTTGAGGAGCTTGACACAAGACAAGGAAATTTTCTCTAGATACCTTGCTCATGGCCCATAAGAGGTCATAGCTCTAAGAGGTTCTCATCAAATGGGAGAAAAACACACTATAAATCAGGGTCCAATGCCCCCATTACATGACGCATAGTATAACTGACCAGATCATCAGCAGACACAAGCATGGAATATGTGGCCACATACTTAACTTGTGGCAAGAAAGATACCACTTGCATGTAATAACCATTAAGATATGTTTATTTACTGGGAGCTAGATTAGTAATAATCAACGACAACTGATCAATGGTCACAATTCTTCCTTCATGTGGGAAACAGATCACAGGAAAGAGAGAAGAGACAAGAGCTACCATGACATAAGTATAGTCACACCGAAGTAGTAAGTTAAAGTCCAAAGTTCTTGGAAAACCATCACATCTAAATAGATAGTGTTTCCTCCCAAAGTATAGGCAACTTAGGATGGATCCCTAACAGTTTACTGGTTCCTCTATTAAACACTAATAGATTCTAGGTAATAGGCACAAGCTGCGGTGAACCGAAAGCTTTCCAAGTAGTTGAGGAAATAATACTAATAGATGCAGCTTCATCTATTATGGTTCTAGGTATAGCCACATTATAGGATTATACCGTGATCCTAAAGGGCATGTAAGAAGGAAGATGATATCCTGTTACGAATCTAATCAAAGGAAGCAACCAGACTACTTGGAGGGGGTGTTGTGGGAATAGGTGAATTGCCCCCTTATGTTACAGGAACGGGAGGATCACCTCCTGTATTGGGGGAATGGGAGTATTACCCTCCAATTCACTAGAATATGAAGAAACAAAAATAACCTAAGTTGTATGAGGTTCACTGTCTACGGAAAAAGCACGATCCACTAAAGGTGGAATCAGGTCAAACATTTTCTCAACCAATGTTTGGTTGGGAACATAATCATGTGATTCACTTTTGGAGAGAGTAGAATTGACCAGAGATTATTTATGATCAATCACTTGATCAACTAGTGGAGGATCAGAGGAAATATTTTGGTAACCAATAGGAAGACGGGGTTGAGAAGCAGTAAGTTTATCCAACACTTTCGAGGCTTCATCCATATAACGACAAAGTTGAATGGGATAATTCCCTTCACATAACCTACTAGGAAATTTGACTTTACCCTTTTTCCCATGGGCCTTATTATTACTATTTGATGGTTCATCACTAGCATCATCTCCAGAGGCCAATGACAAAGGTCGAATTTAGTCGGTGGACCATACTTCTAATATACTTTGAATTACTTGACAATCCCTAAGAAGGTGATCACCCTTACATAACTTGTAAGGGAATTTGACTTTGCGGAGATTTGTGGAAGGTTTTTCAACATCAGTTTCATAGGTAGCAATGGCTTCTTGGTTTCCCCTTTGCCTATTTGGTTTCTTCTTCTTCTTAGCTTCCTAGTTACTAGAATCCATACTTTCACCAGGTGAAGAGGAAGAACGGGGTGAAAAAATAGGCGAAGAAGACGAGGGGTCAACTTTAGGATCAACATGAGGTTGACATTGTTTAGGTGGAGGAAAACTTTGTTGAGAAGGAGCTTGGACATTTTGAACCATGGGGGATGAAAATAACCAAACTGGAAAACCAATGGTTAATCCTTGGAGGGACAACATTACCATATAGGGAGTGCCAACATTTCCAAAAGAAGGAAAAGGACAAGGATTCTCCTCTGTAGGGATTCCTTGATTGGTAAACTTGGGAATTGTTTCCCTCGGTCTCAACTCAAGATATGCTAAGGAGTTGTGCATGGGTAAGATGTTATTTTGCGGGAAGTAAATTTTAGAAATTAAACACAGAACAAATAAATAAAAGGGAAAACTAGGCATAAATGATTACCAGGTACCTTTGAGCTACAATATACACCTTAGAAAATAAATTTACCAAGGGCTTCACGTACGACAACCAATCTCCCCGAATGTTGTGTTCGATGTATCACGTCTACCAGGTGACCAACTCAGTTACCTATGGCAGGTTTGCGACCTACCGGTGTCTCCCAAAATATACGCGATGATACATAGGAGTCCAGTTCGTAGTAGTGTTGTATAATGCGTAATTTTTCAATGGGAATGCCCCAAATATACTTATCATACATCAATATAATTCCATACGTGGGACAGGATATCATGCCCAGATTGTAATGCAAACTTTTAGCGACGACTCCTCAGTTTAATGACGTCAGAACACGTCTCTAGCCTAGAACTCTAAATTTTTTCATTAATTTCAAATGCTCATTAGGTTAATTGAAGTTCATTTTAAGTTTATCTTGATTAAAATTTCAATTTCAAGGCTTAAAATGATGTCACCTCAATACATATAATGCAACTAGCACGAGAAAATGATTCTTTCAATTCAATAAATGCTATCTAGTTTAGGGAAGATTTTCAAACAGTGATGCAACAAAAAAAATGAAACAAAAAAATCTCTTCCTAACCAGATCACTTTCACTATCCCAATTCAAGTTAAAACATTCAAATATGCAAATTATGCAATGTAATCTATGAACAATTCCTTTTTTGAAAACTATGCAACTGTAATTGAAGACAATTATTTGTTTCTTTTTGATGAATGAGACTGCATTCAATGAAATTTTCAATGGAATGTGAATATACTTAATGCACTTTCCAATGAATTAGAATGCACTCAATGGACCTTTTCACTTTTAATCATTAAACAATGTAATCTGAGTTCAATGATAGCTCTCAAAAATGAATTTTCAATGCAATCTGATTCAATTCACTTTAACGAAAAGTAAACTTCAAGATGAAAAATAAATTTATTTTATGGTCTCAAAAGAAATAATAATACTTAATCAACAAAAAATTAGTGTTCCTTTCGAACACACAAGCAACAAAAAATAATTTAAATTAACTCAAAGAATCAAAGACTCAACCAAAATTAACTTTTACCACTTCAAGTATAGGATGGATTTTTTCACACCACAAAGAAACTAACACCAAAAAGACAAAACTTGATGCACAAATAGGAGGAGGATGACTTCAGAGATTAGGACACACTAAGATTTTTAGCAAAAACCCCAAAAATTCACAAATTTAAGGATCAACACTACTTTACATATCAAAAATTGTGCTGATAGGTTCTCTAACGCCACGTTATACCCCCAAACTCACGCTGGCAGCGCTACTCTACATAGCAAAAATAGTGCTTGTCTATGAAACTATACCAGCGCGATGAAAAGTGAAAGAAAGGGTTTTCAGGATGAGTGTACTTATAACTATCTGCGCTGGTAGTGTGACTGTGTCTAGAAAAGACGTGATGGTCGAGGAATGCTTAGGAAAACCAATCCAACCCAAAGAAGGATGCTATAACTGATAATAATAAAATAAAAAATCAAGCAATATGAAAAGCTATAGAGACCTAAACAGACTCATATCTCAATGATCGGTCGAATTGATCAATTATCAGCCCGGGAAAGGAAGACAAAGAGGCTAAATCTCCCCAATGGAGTTGCCAATTCTATTGTCAAGATAAATCCCCTTTGTGGACATAGGAAATCTCTCTCGCCCTAGACTGGGTCTAGCAACTTGAGATACTTTCTAATGCAAAGCTTTCTTAGCTAATATTCAGAATGTGATAATAAAATAAATAGAGGTACCTTTTCCTAATGCTATGTTCGATCCTGTTGATGATGACCTGGATCCACGATCCTTTTATGCGCGCTCCTTTCCACTGGTGGCACGCGAATACCTGTGGATGATAAGAGGAAACAAAAATCATAATCCAATACATAAGAATCATTAAATATTATCTATCTAGCAGATCAAGGAGTACCATAATATTTTCATAAAATATTAGAGAAATATGGAAAACAAACATCAAATTTTTTATTGATAAATATGAAAGGAAGAGATTACAAACCAGTCCTTGATTTTGGAGGCCTTCCTTTGGTGAAAATCGGAGTCCTTCACCAAAGCTCTAAACCATTCCTTCTCCCGAACAAATTAGGTGTTATCGCAATGCAAGAATGTAAAGGGAACGAGATTTTACACCAACCCAACAATGACCAACTAGTAGTGGAAGGATGGGGACCAATTTATAGAAAATAAGAAGAAGTTGGGAGCTTATGAAAGGAGGAGGAAGGTCCACTTTCTAATGGATAAACCCCCATGGATGAGATAAAAGCTCTAAAATCAAATATATTGACTCTATAACCACCATTTAACAACCAACTTGCTGCCTTGGAACTTCTAGAGGTCGAAGCTTATCCTCCATTTGAGGAAACACTCCCATAAAGGGATTAGCGTGGTTTTCCAATAAATAAAGGTGCTGGCAATGCCAAGTCAGAACTGTCAATCTGACATCACCGCGAGCATGAAACTAGGAAATGCGTTGACCTAGAAACCTAGGGTTTTGACCATATTCCTTGAGTAATCTTCCAAGGTTGTTTTCTTTAAGTCTTCAGGGGATGCATTTACATATTTCTCCATGGTGGAATCATTTCACATGGTCTATCATGGATCATTTCAGGATCGAGGACAGGAAGTGAGCATGGTGAAAAATTACTATGTAACACCCCAATTTTTGAGACATCATTTTATGCTATGTAACATCTCTCAATTGTGATGTAACACTTCACCAAATATGACACTTACTTGAAATTCTATATCCTCACCAAAGATATAAGTCACTCTCATTTTTATTCCTTGACCAAACTATATATTGCATGTCTCTCTGATTAGAATGATATATGTTATGTATCCCTCCATAAGTTCCCGAACCTTTGAGTTTCCCCTAAGAAATGTATGATCATCACACACAACATGCAACATACCAACCTCCCATACTATTTTCCATTGAACCACCAAAATATGTTCCTTCTGTTGGAAATAATAAGGGGTTTGAATCAATGTTTATTATCAATTATCATTTTACTAATATTTCAAAACATTATAAATCATCATTACATCATGAGAAGAATGCACAAGAAAATTTTCAAAATAAAAGATTTTTTTCATTATGTATTGTTTAGAATCAAGCTTTACTAGCTCAGATGGAAGGAAGTATTGGAATCCCCAAGTATGAATATATGTAGGATAATTCTGTAGGAGTCTTCAATCTCCTTTACAAACATTCAACCACCCAACCCTTGTTGTCGCTACCACTACCTCTCCTACTCTACTTCACTATGCTAAAGTTGTTGTACTGTTGTCCACTTACTATTATTACTACATAGTCTCCTATCAATTTACATGGTTACTATTGTCTCTTATGGTGTTGTCCATAGTCAAAGTACCACTTCCTACAACTGCCAAACTATTACTCCCACTCACTTTTTTTGACATCTACTAGCACCACTTTTGTTAGACAAAACACCTCTATCATGTACATCCAAAAACTACATCTATATCTATCCAAGATCTTGATTCAAGAATGCCTTGAAATTATCACTTCCAATAGTATCTATTAGTCATCAATAATTTTGATTTTACCCAAAGATGACTAAGTTGAAAATCTCAGATTTCTAGAAAAAATATTTGCAGAAACATTGTGAGTTCTAGAAATCTCACTGCCTTCATTATCCTAATTCTATCATTTCACTAATAAACTTCACTCAAATCCTTCAGGTAGCCCTGCTGTTACAAAAGAAGACTATTTTCAAGCCCCTTTTCCACCTTTTCACCCTCATAATTTCCTCCCAAGTTCCTCCATTTCACTCTTTATTCATTCCTATCCTAACATTCATTTCCCCAATTTAAAGGGGCTTCTTTCCTTTCAGTCACCCTTAATTCCACCCAAAATGCTTCCAAAAACCTTTAAAACCATGGAAAACTCCTTTTCTTGGTTTAATTCCACTTATTTATCATATCAGAACCCCTCAAAAGGCATAAAAAATCATGTTTTTAGCCATATATCCACCCATTTAAAAATTAGGCCTTAAGCCCTTAGCCCCTTTATTTATGTGACCAAAGCCCACGACCATGGGTGAAGTCTAAACCCCTATTTTCTTAGCCCCAGTCCCCTTACTCCTCCATGAGACCACCTTCTTCACACCTTAATTTCAGCTCCCTTCACCCCTTATTTTCTCGCTTCACCGTCGCTTTCATCTGAAAAACCTCGACTGTTGATTTCACCAATCCAACAACCTTCTCTTCCTCTCTTGTTCCCCATTGATATTGGCCCTTCTTCATTCTCTTCTCCCCGAACGGTTCCCCACCATCCATTATCCTCATTTGATGGCCGTTATCCCGCCTCACCTTTAAAAACTCTGCCCGATAACATTTCACTTCCCGACGAAAGAGCTGACATCATCACCCTGGCCCACCTTTCAGTAGCCTCCCGCTGGTCCATTCATCATCTACCACATTTCCTCACCCATTCTCTGCTGCCAAACACCTTCTCCCATCGCGTTCACCCTCCACCGTAGATATGGATCCCCCAGATCCAACGACCCCTGATCGTTATCATGCTCATTTCTTCGAAATGGTTTCACATCCCATTTCTGTGCGATAAAAGTGGTTTTTCCTAGGACACATGTCATCCACTGGATGGTATCGTATCTACCAGGGAAAAAATTTCTTCCCACCTAACCCCTGCACGAATACCACCCCGGTATTGCCCAAAACCACTATTCACCGTTTCCACACCATTATTCAAAATTTTCCCCAGTTTCTTCTAGTTTGGCCCACAAAACCCTCCTCTACACATTTTCCCCCCTCTGCAACGCTCTTCCACCTTCCTCAAAGCTTCTTCAAAGTAATTTTTAGCCACAAACGTAGGATTTATTAATTTTTTTGTTTTATTGCAGGTTTAATGACAACCCTAAGTCAAAGGGCCATCCCACAGTCAAGTTTATAGTGACAGGCATTGGATGATGATCCAAAAGGGCCTATAAGAAAATAAGAAAGGGATTCAGGGTTTCATATCAATGATTGATCGGTGCCTTATGAGCATTGATTCCTTTTGAAACCCTCCAGCACACCAAAAAGTCTCCTACACGTAGAAGCAGAAAAAACCAGTAAAGGTTTGAAGACCGAAGGAAGAGAACAAAGGTTAAAAGCTTAAACGAGGATTAAAGGATGAAAGCATAGTTAAAGAAAGATAAAAAAAAAGTTTAAAGAATTCTGAAAAGTGTTAAAGACAACATGATGAATTAAGAACGCTCAAAGCAGATCAAGCCTTAAACAAAATTTAATGATAAAATTAAGAATGTTTAGGCTAAAGGCAGCCTCGAATACATCAACAAAGATCAGTTATTCACTCAGAATATCTAAAAAGCCACCTGTAGCCTAATTTCTACCTACAAAGACTAATCAAACAATTATTGCACAAAAGAATATATTTAAACTATCTGAACAGTTATTGTAAAAGATAAAGATAGGCTTAAAAGTCAAAACTTTTCACCTATCTTTTCTTATAAAGTTAAGACAGAGTCATTTAAACAAAGAAGTAGCTGCACAGGTTCCTACCTTATGCCTTGCATGGGTTTCAAGGTTAGGAATGCATTTACTCTGTAAAAAATAATGCTCAAACCCTAAATCAGCACCACCTCCTCATTTGCAGTATAAATACTGCATTTGAACTCATTGTATCATTGGCATTTGGTGACTCTTTGAAGTAATACATAGTCCTACTAAAGTTGAAAGGAAATTGATGTTTTGGAATTTGTGGATGTCTTGACCTATTTGTTGATGAAGAAAGCTCTGTCATTGGATCCCTGAGGTTGGCTGTTGGTGAAGTACTCTAAATCTATTGTTGTTATTTCATGTTTCATTATGTTTCACCATCCTCTGTTGCAGTAGAGTAAAAATTTTAGGCTAAGAAATGTCTTTTGAAAGCACCTTAGTTTTTTTTACTCTTCACTATCTTAATTTTTTCTTTTGCTAAGACATTCTAGAGAATTCTTAATTTCTCTCTAGAACCCTAATGCTCATTTATTTCTTAAATATTTCAATACAGTTGGTCTCAAGAATGATTTATGGTTTTCCCTGCTTAATTACTGCCACTTAAAAACTGTTTCTGAAGTCTCCCTTCAAAGTACCATTGTTCAAAGTCTGCCAAAGAGGTTTTGTTTCGATCATACCCTTTGAACCTGCTTAAATAATTGTTTTGAAGGTTTTTATAGTTGTAATCTAATATGTTTAGGAGTTCCCTCTTCTACGAATGCAGTTATTTTTGAATCTTGAATGTTTTCTTATCCTTTAAGGTGAAATCACTAGAAGTTAAATGAGTTTATCACCTTCTATATTTCATTGGATAAGTCTGTCTTGAAATTATTATTTGCTAAAGTGTGGTTTCTAGAATTTATGGTTAGCCCTGTCTATGAAATACCTCTTTATGTTCAGATAATGTTTTAAGTCCCTTTGTTGAGAAGTACATATAATTAAGGATTATTAATTTCCCTTAGTTCTACTTTTCATTCTAAACCATTGATGTCCATTTCATTTCACCTGAAAGACCTTAAAGATCCACTAGCCAAGTTAGATTTTCCCTTTGATACCCCTGATCCATTTACAAAATTGTTACAACTTCCACTTGACTCCATTGGCCAATAACTTAGAGATTTCCCCTTTCTATCTATGCTACCTAGATCATCATTTTCAACTAAACAATAAAACAAATTCATGCTTCATAACTAGCCTAAAATCAACCCTTAAAAGCAAACAAGCACACATCTTTGCAAACAACTGAGAGATCCCTCTCTAAGACTAGGAAGGCTAAGTCCTAGAGCTCTAAAGACTGGTTTTGATGTTGCCTTGTCACTTGGTATGCCAATATGCCAAATCACATGCCCACAACAGTATCTCTTTATAAAGTAGCTAGAAGAGATCTTTCAAAGAACACACAACTTCATTCTGTATAACTTACTCTAATCTGCACATGTTCAGTATTGTAGTGAACTTCAAGGAGTTCACTTCTTCAATGTGTCAATGATTCCTTTTGTGTTTTTTATGTCCAGATTTATTTTGTAAACTACCTTTTGAATGATTGGTTAAGGGTGAATTAATGGTGGGTTACACTTTCGTGAGAAACGCGCCCAGGAATTTTACTCTCCCACATGTTTGGCCAGACTTTTCATAATTTTAGCCGAAATTGTTATATTAATTCAGCGAAACTTTTTTTGTCGTTAATCAAACTTATTCCTCCATTTACATTGCCAAAAATGGTAACCGGATTTTTGGTCATAGGCAGAAAAATCAACATTAAAAGTTCGATCGAACTTTTAGTTCAACCAGAATTTTAAAAATTTCTAGCCAAACTTTCTTCTTATAAATATAGTGACCCTAGGACTGCAAGAATATTTCCAACATTTTTCTATTGCATGACCATTGGAAAGGGTTTCTGTTGCATGACCTTTGGTGGTTTTTTCTGTTTTGTTGCTCTGTTTGACTTGTATTTCTTATTTTTTTATGAATGCTTTTCCGCGTTGTATTCTAATTTCATGTGTTTTACAGTGTTTGCAGTGCTTCCTCTTCCTCATATCCTCCTCATCTCCTTGTGGCCTCGACGTGTTCTTCCTCATCTCCTCATAGTCTGTTATGTGTCCTTGCCATGGTCAATATCATCTCCTTGTCTCGGTTCCAGGTATTCTTCGGAGTTCCTGCAAGTCATAATGTAAATTGTTTTGTCAATGTTTTTCTCTAGTTAAAATTTGTGCAATTTTTGTCAACGTTTTTCTCTAGTTAAAATCTATGCAATTGATTTCCTTTTGTCACCGTTATTTTCTAGTTAAAAATTTGTCAGCATTTTTGAGAAACTCTATGATAACAACAACTTTGTCTTAATGGAGACAGAGTCTTACACTTTCATTAGATTTCAGAACTTGGTTATAGGGTGTAGTTATTTATAGAATGTACTATTTATGACTTCCATAATATTTTTAACTGTCATAATGGAGAAGTGTTGTCATAATATTTTTAACTATCAATATTTTTATGCAGCCCCATTAATGTCACGAAGTTATCTTTGTAAATAGTCTTATGGCAAGAGCCTTTACGATTCTTTTAGCTTGTCTGCTAATATTCTATTCACACCATTCAGATTATGTCCTCCAGCTTGGTGAGTGTATGTAATATAAATTGTGATACAATTGCAGTTCCTTATTAAATAAATAAATTACTTTTGCTTCTCATGGTTGTGTTGCCACCAAATTTATTATGGTGTTATTATATTTTCAACCCAGATATGGTCATTTTATTTTCTTTTGTTAATCTGGCATATATATTTAATTATATATATTTTTGGTCCAAACTTCTGAATGTGGAATACCATCTTATTTATTTAAAGAAGTTTCCCATGCTCCTCTTTCATTTGGTTATTTCTAGAATAGTTATTTTTTCTTTTGCTATCAGTTGGAGGTCTCCTGATCTTTCCATAATTGGTGTTATCTGGTAGTAATTTATTTCCCCTTTGCTGAAAGTTACACATATGAATCCATTTTTTCTGTCATTACATCGACAATGCTCCTCTACAACCTAAGGTTATATTTCTTTGCATATTTAGTTGTACTCCTTATGTTGGCATCAATATCTATTTATTTCATTTCAGGTAGTGCTCAAATAAATCTTTTTATCTTTCATAATATTGTTAGTTATGTTTTTATTTCATAATAATTCATGTATTTTCTTTCATAATTCTATTTAGAATTATATTGTTTAACTTCATAGGTGTGGAATCCCCTCGGATGGGCCTATTATTTAGGGCCTATTAAAAATTCCAGTCCTCTATCTGTTAGAAGCTATGACTACTCTAGGATACTCTTAACTAGAGAGCATAGAGCTAACCTAATTCACCAGTTTTATTCCACATTATATTTTATCCATTTTCTTTACACACATTCTCCACATATTTGACATAGTAAAAATTGATATGCATGAGACAAAAAAAAGTATTAATTGAAAAAACATCAAATTGGGTACTTTTCTCTAAAATCCAGTATGATCGAACCACAATATTACTGGGAAACGATGGAGCAATGCATTCCACAGTTGTTATGAGGAATTGTGAATTACGAATAAAACAAATTCCCTAAATGTGGTGCTATGTATTTAGAACAACAGATCAAAGAATTTGCAGATGATTTCTCTAAGATTAAACAAACACACAAAAAGAAAGAGAAACCTACTTGTGATCCAAGTGCTTACTATTCTGCTTTTGTCACTCTTGTTGTAGCTTCCAATCCAACTTAGATCACCAGACTAGTTTCTGCAAGTATAAAAACTAAACAAAAAATATATTGCGATATACATATGCCTATCTATCTTAATCAGTTA
Source organism: Pinus albicaulis (assembly GCA_034641835.2). Lineage (NCBI taxonomy): Eukaryota > Viridiplantae > Streptophyta > Pinopsida > Pinales > Pinaceae > Pinus > Pinus albicaulis. The sequence continues at coordinate 526,849,419 of CM076570.1, read as the reverse complement.
AATCGATTGAACATGAAACATATATATCAATTAAGAATGCGTTTCACAAGAAATAGATATATAAATAGTCAAATATATGGGAAAATGAACAACAATCTTTATTAATGAGTAGAAAGGGTAAGTTACAAGCATTGATCAATTTAATGTCACCAGCTCCAGCTTCATTCCGGCCTCAACAAAATCAACATCATACCAAACGCATATCACTCCTATCACTATCTCAATTGAGAATCCAACAACATTTCTTTAACAAATTTCTCCCTTCCCTAGCACTAGGATATGTGCTCAATTTATAGGGAAACTGAAGGTAGTTTCTCAATCAATGAATTTTAATAATATGCAAGACAAGTTCCCAAGCTTAGAGGTGTTAGATGGACACATGGATTCAAAGTTTGACACATATGGACTCTTCTAGAAGGCGTTGGCCATGTGGAGATTCAGGAACAATGAGAATTTCGATCCCATTTGACCAACGCACCCTTGAATGTCTAGAAGTGCTTTTCAGATCACCCTTGAATGGAGGTAACTACATATGCAAAGCAGTTAGTCCCTTGAGAGACTACGTTGGTGAACTCATAAGTGATATAACATATACTTCAACCCTTGGAAACCTTGCAATAGAAGTCATGAATGGTTTATTCTTCTCTTAGGGCATGTAGTAACTGAAATGATAGGGGATGATATACCCTATTTCATTGGTCCTAGGGATGATGTCCAGTTTGACTGAGTCATTGGGAATGATGCCCAATTTTACCTATAACAGTTTCCCCCTAAAGCATGAAGTCATAAAATAACAATATCTTTTGAATGTGATGCTTTACGATGTGATGGGATGGAAATGAAGAGGAGTGGAAACCTGCATCAGTATTACAATGAATTAGATCATGATATATCCTCTTGATCATGAATTTCTCAGGGAAGGCATTCCCATGCTTAGCGCATAAACAATCAAATAACATGTACATAGTGCAGAAAGTCGTCTACATTGGAATGTTTCCCAATACAGACATGCCTACAGATATAGGCCCATTTTCGGATGAAGGTATGTATGTAAGTTCATCGTACAAATGATGTGTACAATAATCCTGAAATCGTAGCCCGGATGGTTGAAACTAGATCCAGGGTCTTCTTATCTCGTTCACTTGATCATTTGGGTACAAGTCTAGCCATGAAAATATATTATTTGTAGCCGAACATGGTAAGACATCGTTTGATTACCATCCATTGATGTGATTTGTTAACAAATGTGAGAGAACCACAATTGATGTTAATGGCTCTCAAGGTACTGCAGTACATTTCATAAGGCATGAATATATGACTTTATGTCGAACGCAAAACAAAATATTTAAGTCAAAAGTCCGGAAGTGAGGATCTTGTCAATTCTGTAACAAGCCTCATGGTACTAGAAGATGATGTTTCTAAGTAAACTTCCTGGATGATGAGTTGATGTCGAAAGGAAGCCACTTTATTGCGAAATGGGAGTTACTAATTTTGGAGACAAAATGTGATTAGATATAGCAATGTTCAAGGATGACGGTCATGAAAATGAAGGTTTAATGAGTATTGCAGGAGGATGAGTATTCACTGGATGACTTCTCCTGAACATATCAGCAACACTGAGATGAGATGGAAACATTAACCAAAAACCAAAGTGAAGGTATGATGAACCATAGGTATGAATGAAATATCAAGAAGATTACCCAACCTAAATAGTCATAATGATGTAGTGAATTGTCATGTTCAAGAGCGACCTGCTACCATAAAAGTTTTGTTCACTTTCCCAAATTTTCCCTAGTCATTTGTCAACCACTACCTCTTTATATTTTAACAATCTTGAGGAGGGTAACATATTCTTGATCTATAATTCAACCCTTTGGGTGAATAATGTATTGCTATTTAATAATTTAACGAGTCTAGCGATGAATGAAACTCGATTCTTGCCATGATCGACAAGCCCATTGCTATTTTATGTTTTAATGAGCCTAACGACAGTGATAGCCTGGTACTTTTTCATATTTAGAGAGTTTGAAAAAGAGGACGAAATAAAACTCCATAAGTAAGTTTCGCAAAGTTTTCTCTTAGATCCGAAAAAGTGTAAAATAATCTCTTAGAGAACCTCCTAGCCATGTTCGACTAAGGTTTTCCTTTTTCCTAAATAATCTATCTCAGTCCGGAAAATGGTTAAACTTATACTGAGTAGATATCAATTCATTTACTTTTACAAGCTCGAAAAGACAAGTGCTCAGAAATCCTTTCACATTATTGAAGTCTAAAAAGAGCTAAAAGAAGACTCCATGGGTTACTTTTTCGTTGTTATCGAAGCTCTAAAAAGACATAAAAGTGGGCTTCACGTCCTTTTTTGTTTTTATCAAAGCTCGAAAAATAAGGATAAAATTATGCTTTGTGGTAAAATCATTCTTGAAATAAATGTGCATGACTATTCTTCTCATTAGTTGCAAACCTATTCAGAACAACATCAAATGGATTAAAAATACATGTTTTATGATAAAAATTGAATAAAACCATAGTCACAACAATAAATATGATTTTCAAATAATAAAATGACTAATTAAAAGAGTTTGACCATTCATTTTTTCCATTTGAAAGTTACCATTTGCATTTTGGAGCTCTGAACCTGCTTTTTCCCCTGAACTTCAATAGTTGATTAGGTGCAATAGGTAAGAATGTTTTGAATGCCCCCTTGCAAGAGCATATGTCAAATGCCCCCTGTAAGAGAACATGCCCCCCAAGCTTCATTTCAAGTTAAGTATATTACTGGTTACTAATAGTTGGATGGAATGAAGTTTCATTTACGAGATCAAATGGAAGACTTGTCTTAATTAGGAGAGGGTTTGTTTCATTTTTTAACGAGCTTGACACAAGAAAAGGAACTATGCTCATGGGTCTATTTCATTTATCGTGGTTGACACAGTAAAAGGAACTATCCTCATGGGTACATTTTTCATTTTTTAACAAGGTTGACACAGTAAAAAGAACTATCCTTGCAGGCACTTGTTTCATTTTCTAACAAGGTTGACATAAGAAAAATAACCATCCTCATCACCTATTTCATTTTCTAATGAGGTTGAGACAGGAAAAGAACCATCCTCATTGTGCAGTTGAATCAGTGAGTGTGCATTGGAAAAGATGTAGTCTAATGGAGTCATCATTTAAGGATTTTTATGAGCACTAGAAATGATAAGTTATAACATGCGTTAACGGGTCTTCTCGAGGGTTTCCATTGAATTTAGGAATGTCAGACGGTAATTTATGTCGTATCACCGACCACCAAGGAGAATAACTGATGGGGTCAGCTTGATATTGCACTGATGATGTGAATAAAGGATCAAGTCATTTAGTAGTCATAAGGGAGGAACCAGATAGGATTCCAGATGATGAGATGGGTGAATCGAATGGAAAAAAAATCGAAGATGAAGCAACAGTAGATGTTGTCGCAACCATGGTCTAATGACCCAATGTATACCCTATAGGATCTATGGGAGCTTGAAGTGAAATAGGATCAACAAAATCATAGTAAGGTGATTGAGGAAAAGACTCGTACACGTAAAGCCCTAACCCAAAATGAGTTGGAGTTAAAGGTGTTTCGTTTTGTGGTATTCCTTCAATCAAAATTCAACCACGTGGAAAGATTTCACTGTCAGGCCCAAAGTATATTTCAGGAGGTTGATTGCACGATATGCAAGACTCAATGGCTATAGTAGATTGTGGGGCGACCAATACAGGAACAACTTCTGCTAATTCAACTTCAAAAGTCTGATGTTCTTGCAAAGAGGAGACAAGATCTGGATCAACTTTCAGTTGAACAACGTCAGGTTCGGGAGGTATGGTCTCATTGATTGGATGGATCATGACCACGGGTAGTTGTGAGTACTCCGTCTCGGCAAGAGTAGATGAACCAAGATTTTTAGAAACAACTTGTGTCGACTCTGTTATATGTGGCGATGACGCTTCAACAAGGGTACTGATAGTACTAGTTTCGGTAGAGCCATGTCGCCTTTGCCATCCAAAAGTGACTTCCAGTGGTAAAGGTGGTTTCAATGCTAATATATGTGAACACCGGGGAAAGGGATGATCTTATTCCACAATGACTGATTTATATTATGACCAAAAAAAAAAGAAAAGAAATAAAATGGTAATGCTAGGAAAAAGGTTTACCAAGAAAATATGAACTGCAGAATACCTCCTGGTGAGCCAAGAAGTAGGAGCAGGCAATCTCCCCGAATGTTGTGTTCAGTCTATCAAAATTTACAAGGTGGCTGACTCGGTTCATTATGGATGGATAGAAACCTAAATTTTTCCTCCCAAATATACCCGAAGGTATGTGGAGGCCCAATTCCATATTAGAGTTATCTAATGTGAAACCGCATAGCGAGAGCACCCCTTTATACTTTTCATACTATAACACTGCCTGATATACCCGAAGGTACGTGGATGAGCTATGATATACTTACGTACCTGGAGTGAGGTATCACACTCGAAATTTATCGCAAAAAATTAACAACAACTGCTATGTTTAACGATGTTAGAACACGTCTGTAGCCTAGACGTTATAAATTTTATCGTTATGGTTCCAATGCTTTTTTAGGTAAATTGATGTAAATTTTAAGTTGATCTTGTTTATCAATTTTCCTTTCAAGGTTCACCATGTGATGTAATGGAAATTTCTAAATGAAAACTAAAATGATAAGAAAACTTTTCAATTTTGGTTTTTCAATGAAAGTCCTAGCTACTAAGGGGAAAGAGAAATCAGTTTTGAGAGCAAACAATAAAGAGCACAAACTAATATGCAGCTTCCCTAACATGTTCCTATGCAAAACACAAAACTCACTATATGAAAATGCATGTTTTTCTTTTCAGTCCCCTTAACGTGAATGAAAAAAGGAAACTATATGAATCAAATCAACAAAAACAAATGCTTTCTTCTTTGAGAAATGATTAATTTAACAACAATTTCTCTTTCAGGAAAAACGAAAAATGGAACTACAATTTTTCCTATAGAAAAAGAAGAATTTTAACGACAATTTTCTTTACGAAAACAAATGGATATAATGCATAAATAAAATACTTTGAATTAGATTTGTCAATGATAAACAAAAACACTTAAAGAGACATTGAATAAACTTACTTTTCAAAGGAGGAATAATTAGGCATATTCGTTGGTCTCTATGAGGTATCAGACAATTGAAAACACATAAAACAAAAGGTTGAGTATAATGGCAATGAAAAAATCAAAGGGAATCTGGTTGGATTAGGGGGAAACGTAGTCTCTAAAGGGAGACAGTGCATTGTAAAGCACCCCTGAGTGGGAGACAATTCTCTGCAAAGAACTGTGTCTTGACCAACAGTGCGTTGGGTGTTGCAGAGATTCAAAACTCAAGCTACAAAACAAAATTCTAATGCAATTTTTTTATTCAAAAGTATAATAATTGAAGGTAAATGCTACTGGGTGGATAATCAGAGGCAAAAACACCAGGAATGATATGGAAACTTCCCTAGCGAAGTTGCCAATTTGTTATGCAAAATTGTGTATTAGGATTAAAAAAATTCCCTAAATGTGGTGCTATGCATTTAGAAAAACAGATCAAATAGTTTGCAAACACTTTCTCTAATATTAAATAGACACACAGAAATAAAGATAAGCCTACTTGTGATTCAAGTTCTTCCTATTCTCCTTCTGTCGCTCTTGTTGCAGCTTCCAATCCAACTTAGATCGCCAAACTAGTTCCTGCAAGTATAAACACTAAACAACAAAGAGATTGCAATATACAGATGCCTATATATCTTAATCAATTAAATCGATTGAACATGAAACATATATATCAATTAATAATCCATTGCACAATAAATAGATACATAAACATATACATATATGGGAAAATGAACAAAAAACTTTATTAATGAGTAGAAGCGGGAGGTTACAATCAATGATCGATTGCATGTCACTAGCTCCAACTTCATTCCAGCCTCAACAAAATCAACGTCATACCAGCATCATATCACTCCTATCACTATCTCAATTGATAATCCAACAACATTTCTTTACCAAATTTCTTCTCTCCCTAGCACTAGGATCTGTGCTCAATTTATAGGGAAACTGAAGGTAGTTTCTCAATCAATGAATTTCTAATAATAGACAAGACATGTTCCCAAGCTTAGAGGTGTTACATGGACACATGGATTCGAAGTTTGACACATATGAACTCTTCTAGAAGGCACTGGCCATGTGGAGATTCCGGAACAATGAGAATTTTGCTCCCATTTGACCAACACACCCTTGAACGTAGGGAAGTTCTTTGCAGAGCGCGCTTCAATGGAGGTAACTACATATGAAAAGTAGTTAGTCCCTTGAGATATTGCATTGGTGATCTCATAAGTGATGTGAAATATACTTCAACCCTTGGAAACCTTGCAATAGAAGTCATGAATGGTTTATTCTTCTCTTAGGGAATGTAGCAACTGAAATGATAGGGGATGATAGACCCTATTTCATTGGTCCTAGGGATGATGTCCAGTTTGACCATGCCATTGGGAATGATGCCCAATTTGACCTATAACAACAACTTTTCTCAGTTACCATCAAAATATGGAGACTTTGAGCAAATTAGTATGTCATGGAAATTAAATTCTCCACTGATGATATACAAACAATGGGAAACATAAACGCATGGGTGTTAAGTTTTTGAATAATGACAAAAATTAAAAAGTACCTTTATTTTTCCTATGTAGGCTAATTGAATCCTTATGTTTAAGGGTAGATATATATGTTTTCATAGTTTTCTTGGTAGTTAAAGCATGAACTATCTAATTGAAGGTGCGGACATATGTGCACTCACATTTTTTATTTATTTATTAAAGTATAAAAATGATTTTTAAAAGTAATATTTTGTGGAAATGGAAGTAGTAAGTTTGATTTTTAAAAATAATATTTTGTGGAAATAGTACTAAGTTATTGAGATTTTTAAGGTGAGCTAGTTTTTAAATGCACCACAATTTTTTTATTTTTTTCTTTCAAAGGAAAAAAATATGTTTTTCCAAGGAGAATAATTTAAGTAGTTAGAGTTTTTTCTCTGGTTAAAATTTTGTTAGTTTTTTTGAGAAAATTTGTGATAACAACAACTCTATCCTAACCGAGACAGAGTCTTGCACTTTCACTAGATTTCCAAAACTTGGTTATAGGGTGCAGTTGGTTATAGAATGTATTTTTATGGCTTCCATAATATTTTTAACTGTCATAATATGCTTCCTGGACCAATAATGGAGTAGCGCATTCCATAGCTGTGCTTAGTTACCATCACCATAGGATGACCCATTTGGAGAGGATTGATCCTTTCACCTCTAGCCAAGGGCTAACCCATTGTAGGGATTGTTCACATTTTCAGTCCCATGTAATCTTCTGCACTTCCCACGTGCTTCAGTTTCATATAAATTTTATTTTTTCAAATTTGCTGTGTGGGATTGGAATGCATTTCAATGTAAAAATCATTTTTCATGTAATTAATATGTATGGCTATGATTCTACTAATATTATGCCCCATGGGTATCTATTTGAACTATTTCGGACAATTTCAGACTATGATATGTTCATCTTTGTAATCTGATTATCTAATTTAATTCCTCTAGACAATAACAAGTAGATGTTATTTTTGGACATAACAAGTACTATATTAATATAATAAAAAACATTAAAAAAAGAACATAACACTGCCAACTATATTCTAGCTATCTTATCTCTACCAACTAGGTTCTGAAACAGACTTCGTTGTAGCTAAACTCCAAGACAAATTTCCCTGTAAATTTAATTTCAAAATATTTCTTTCAACAAAGGCTTGCAACGAGCTTTGAGAAAAAAGATAAATTTGAGTTCTGAAATTCTCCACAGGATCACATATTTGAAGCACAGATACTTTCCACAATTATGAAGTGTAATTTTCAACCGAGTAAGTGGGTATGCAAGTTGTACCCAGGTCCACACAAGATATATCAAGACTGACTATAAAAAATATTCTTCACTGGTTCAAAAAAGGTCTCTCTGAAATTTCAGTTACATGAGTTCCATGATAGTTTGAAATATGAAATCCTCCATAGGTCGAGAAATGAGTCTCCAATTTGCACAGGTCCACGATGAACGTTAATGAATATATTAAAGAACACTCCATGATGAATATTAAAAAATATTTTAAAAAATATATTACAAAATATATTAAAGAACCCCCACCATAGGTCGAGAATAATGAGTTCTTCTTTTGCATAGGTCCATGGTATTTAAATAACATGTCATGTGACATAGAAAACTCCAGAATTAGTGTATGATATTTATAGCAGTACAATTAAACACATTATCAAATTTGAATCTTTATACACGGTCAAAAGAATTTAGTAATGAAATTATAACAAAATTATTTTATAATTAGTACAATAATTTCAAAGAATTCAGTCACGAAATTATAACGAGATTATTTTATAATTAGTACAATAATTTCAATTAAATTTTGTGATATATTTCATAATTATAGTTTTTCTAAATATAGCATTAAATGTTTTCAATACAATTATATCCCAAACATCTCCATTTTTTTCAAGGTGATCTATTTCCTAATTATTGTTTTTCGAAATATAATATTGTGTTTCCAATACAGTTGTTAACACTGGAAAATGATACATGCAAAAGACATTAAAAATGTCAAGCATAAGGTATATATGAAGATTTTGAAAGATGAAATACATTAGAGTAGAGTATAATTCGATTTTTCCTAAGGTTCATAAGGAAAATCAAATGACAGCATGCCTGCATCAAAGAAATTTTGCACACAGTGTGACTATTCCTTCGATAGCCATGTGATCTTGAAGATGGTGAAATGTCACCATTCGGGACCACTTGGCACACTTGGTTAAGATGATTCTCCACGCAGTACTATCAAGGAAAACCAGATTTGAGCCACCTTAAGGAGTAAATGTAGCCCACAAAGGAATCCCTCCTCCACTCTTGTGTCACTATCCATATTAGGCCAAGAGAAGAGGATGGAATTTAAAAAATATCTATATAAGAGATCCTTTGGAAGAAGAATTGGAGACACATTGTTATGGTGGCCAAATTTCTTCATAGAAAACCAGCTTGCATAGTCCAGGAGCAAAGGGATTGGAAGGATTCACATGTTGGCAAAAAAACATCTCAGTCCAAGAGAGAGAGGTTCACCACTTGATCTTGATCTACCATCCCTTGAGAGAGGGAAGAGACACTTGCAAGAACTCAAGGGAAAGAGATGTCCTTGTTTTGGGTATTTGAGCTCCATAGCTCAAAGGACCCTCTTCAATTTCTTAGCATTGTATATTTTTTACCACTAGCACCTAATAAAGGCAGAACTCTGCACTTGTGTTATTAGGTTGTTTGCTCCATTGATATTTTGTATTTTTTTATCTTGTGTTTTGATCTGTTTTCAGTGTTGTATGTTTAGTTTTCCCTCGAACTTAGTTTACATTGTGCTGAATCTGTTCCACTAATAGTACGAAATTATTTTTTCTCTGTGACCTTATGCAGGTAGCATCCAGCGTGCTATAGAAGTGTATTTCATGCACCCTTGTGCCAAATACACTACCACAGGAAGGTTGACTCCACTCGATTCTTTCATTTTGAGTTAATCATTGTTGATGTAGGTCCTTCTTCCTGCTCAGTTTGATGCAAACCACCTCTACATCCTCTCAACATCTCCAATCACACTCAATGAAAAGTTTTTCACGGCAAAGGAAGCATTTTTTACATTCTACACAATATAGCTCTTTGTGCTCTGCAGACACACGCTCCATGCCTGTGGGAATATAACCTGTGCGATAGGCCAGCAAGCTATTTTTTGCTTATTTTTTTTCCATTTTTCAATTGTAAAGTTCTTAGAAACCCATAAAAAAATTTCCATCACCGTGTTCTTGTATTTCATGACTGATTACGACTCTTAGTTGCTAGAATTTAGCTTAGCAACTCAATAGTTTTAATTTTCATTTTTTATCTTTGAAAATCATACATAGTTTTAAGTAGGAAAAATTAAGTGGCCTTGAATCCACATATGTTTTCCAAACAAATTATTTGTTGATAAAAGATACAAAACACATAGCATAATTAGCATAAAATTAAGTGGCCCATATATCCACATATCTTTAGCTAATTCAAGTTTTTTCAAATTTTTCATTACATCAGTTCAATTTTGTATTAGGAATTGGGACTAGGACAAAACTGTCAAAAAAGAAAGAAAGTAATATTTACCACCCTTACACCTCACAGTGAGCCTAGGTATGCACATGAACACTTTCCTAAGACAATTTTCCATCTCCCTATAGTGAAAACATATTCTAACTAGGAAAGTTGTAAGCGGCCCATAATTCGCACATCTTTTTTTGCAATGAACAATCACACATAGGGTAATTAGAAAAGGATTGTAAAGGATCAAGGCATATCCACATCTCATAACACTTATGATTGTACAATCCAAAGAACACATGAAGCATCGGTAATCATTGGAACAAAAGGCACCCACTGTGTTGGGACCCTTATCCTCATCTTACAATTACTTCACCAAAGCACACCCTAAGAAAAATTGAGATGCTCTTAAAATAATCATTAACCGAACTCACTAAATTCTCCCCATAGGGGCCAAAAAATAAATTATAGTTCAGGTTAGGACCATCGAGGGTAGGCATCCAATATTCCACCGTTGTCATAATTCATTTTGAAACATATATGTTGACTTTGTAGGGAGCTTCAAATCTGTCTATCCGCTCACGGACCGAATACCTGAGAGTTACCAGAGACCCATTGCAGAGGGGGTTACGATTAGGCCAAGTGTGTGCGGTAATTTTTGGGGCTACCTAACCCATCTAGTGCTCAGTACTAGTAGTTGATTACCAAGAAGCTCCAGACTCAAATTCTCATGGGGGATGACAATACTTTAGTGACCAAAAGTAGGGAATCCTTCCCTATAGGTGACGGTGCAAGAAACACTTGATCCTCATACCATTACCTTGGTCGATTCTTCAGCAACTGGAAGGCATCACCATTTCTTTTGGGACATTAGCCCCAGTTCCCATCAAGAGATATCTTCGTAAGGCCCAGTTACATTAAGAGTGTAAGGACAAGTAGGTCTATATAGGCTTTTAAGTATCATACGCAAGACAGACAAAACCACATTTTTTTCTTGATTGACCAGATAGCTTTAAATTAAAGGAAGCATTACCTCTTTTTTTTTCACTTTGTTTTATGCATGTGATCATATTTTATTTGTTAAAAATACTTCTCCCTCCAAGAAACCAAAAATATCACCAAGATTAATCTAGTCGACACAATAACGGACCCAACAGGACCCCATCGATCTAGGCGTCTCTTAGACCTCCCCCCAGTAGAGGGAGGAGTTCTAGGTCTCCCACCATTTAGGCCTCGAGGACTACACATCGCAACCATTATTGATTCATCCTTTATCGAGGCATCTATAATTGGAAACTCCCAAGGTTCACCCAACACCACACTAATGGAAACTGCACTAGGGTAACCACAATAAACCACTCCTAAAACCCCTAGATGGAAGATAAACGCTACCCCTTCATAGAATTAGAAAAACATCCATTAGCGCATGCCAGAGGGTAATATTTCCCAAGCACCTCCCCTAAACGATCATATTCAAGTACCTATTTTTCCACAGTGTACAATGGCAGTCAATACAAAGTTACCTTTCTTAGCATCATTTAATCTTCCATATATAATGAAGTTAATTAATGAACCCATTTCTCATGGCCTTGATTGGCCTCCCATGCCCATTAAGCTCCCTTCAAATATACCAAAATTTGAAGGGAAGCAAGCGGAAGACCCAAGAAATCATATCATGACTTTCCACCTGTGGTGTTCATCGAATAGCATCATTGATGATACCATTAGACTAAGACTTTTTCAATGCACCCTAACAGGGCCTGCAGTGAAATGGTATGTTGAGCATCCATATTCTTCTCATGGAACCTTTATCACCCTTGATACCAAACTCCTCACCTATTTTCAGCTCCCCATCCATCATAATTTTGGAATGGAACCGCTGACACATTTTAGGCAAATATCAACCGTCCATATATCAGACCATCTCAACGAATGGCAGTGGCGCCATAGTTTCCGTAAAGCAAAACTAGACGATAGATTGTTGTTGGAATTATTTTTGAAAACTCTCACAACTGAGATTTCAAAAGATGTGGCAACTCATAAACCCATCTCCGAGGATGATTCCATTAGAAAGGATCAATATCTTGAACTCATTTACACTGAATCAGGATATATTTACAATATCTTGCCAAATTCCCCGCACCTTCAAACTTATAGAGAGTTCCCAGGCGCGTTGAATACTGTAGACTATTTGATAGGGTCCTTGGCCCAACTTTACCTAAGTAGTAGTAACCAGTATCCAGGACACTCATATGATTCTACTAAGAACATATTCCAGCCTGGATACCATGAAAGTTATTCTGCACCTTCGCATAATATGATGAATAGGGTAATACCATACCATCAATAGCAGGGAGGCTCATACCCTTCCTCGCAGGGGAACTAGTACTCAGATAGGAATGCTGATACAAGAGAGCCTCCCTGTTATGCAGGTAAATCTGCTCTGCAGAAAGAGATGATCCCTCTAGCCCTAGAGTGGGCCTAGTAACAAGGAATCATGCTAGAGTGTAGGTTCCTAGATATTTGAATGAAAGAGGACGCAATAAGATGGCCTACCTGTGGTCCAATGTTGTCGTCGACAATCATAGTGTTGATGAGAACCTCTCGCTCCTAATTTGGCAATTCACAACCCCTTTGCTTATCGCATTTGGACACCTGCACAGAGATTAGAAAATGATAACCACATAACACATACTAATTTCATCCAAAAACTACTAGTCGGTCAGAGAAGAATAAGCATATTGCATTCAATAAAGACAAAATACAAATTGGGAACTAGACAATAGTCACTTATATTATTAGGTAGAAAGAAGATATATAACCATGCTCTGATGTTGCCGTCTCCTCCAGCGGGGTTCGGGTGAAGTACGTCTCAAAGCTCGTCGGGGAATTCAGACGGGATGAGGGCCCTCTTGATGGAGTTCCTTCTTGATCTATCTTCTCAATGACTCACTTATTCAGCTATAGTTCAATTCTCCAAGTTTAGCTCTTCAACTATATAATTCTCTTTGTTCAGCTAGCTTTCATAAAGGGAGATGGCTTGTTTATATAGAGGAAAAGGAGGAGGTGGGGATCCCTACAAAGGTGGAAGGGAGGCCTATCCTTTAGGAGTGTTCCAAGGGAGGTGGAAACCACTAACCATAGGAGGAAACCCGTGGATGTTTAGTTCAACCACTCCCAATGACTCATCTTCGAGGTTGTTGGAATGGAACCTCTGCCTCTATTTTTAAAAAAAATTCCCAAAAAATCTTGGCATGAGTATTACACTGGGACAAAGTGCCAGGTGGTGCAGGCCCTAGTGTTAATCTTCCAAATCAGCGCGAGGGTAGAACTGGCTACTCGCGCCAAGGAAAAAATTGGGTTTTTCACAACTCTACTTAGGGAAATGTCAATAATAAGAATGTTTCTTTCATCAAAAGGGATGCAAGGATGGTATTTGCAAAGCATGACACTGCGCATTGGTCACAGAAATGACCCTCGGATGTACGATTTGGGGATTGCAGGGATAGTGACAAAATGTTGTGTAATAGATGCCCCCTAAAGCATGAGGTCTGAGAGAGAGGGAGGGGCGAAATGTTTTATGAGAACGCGTTCGAACCAAACTCCGCTATCAGAAAACCTGCAATTACAAGTACAACTCATATCTCTAATACATGAACATGTGGCATGGGCGCATCCATCCATAATAAAGTATATAAAAACTGATATCGAGGTATGGACGCAGCCATCCAGTAGTAAATATCAACAAATAGACTCAGGTATGGTTGCAACCATCCAATAAAAGAGTTATGAAATGAGTCATGATAATCCATAAAGAACACGCAGCATTTTAGCAGACAAAACCCAGGGTCTTGTGCTCCATCTTGATCCAAACAAGTACAAATTCAAGCATGCGAATATATGAGCTGAAGTTGAACATGCAAGAAAATAATCTGATTACTAGCCAATGATGAAAGTTGTTAACAGACGCAAGAGGAACCACGAATAATGATAATGGCTCTCAAGGTACAAAAGGTACAATCCACGGAATGTGAACATTGATCTAGTGTCAAACACCTACAGAGTCAGTCGATCGAAGGCCAATGATGTGGACCTTGCGTCTAATGCGAAGAACCTACCATTAAGGCATGCGGGCTCCAAGGTACCAGAAGGAAGTCTCTATATTAGATTCCTAGATAATGAGCTGAAGTCAACAGAAAGTGACCTGGTCGAAGGAGGGCCATAATGTTTCCCACATCATCGACACAAGATAGAGGAATATGATGTTTTTTAATCAGGACCAATAGAGAATCAGAGGGAGGTTGAAAACTGTAGAGGAAAACTTCTCTTGAACATATCAACAACACGACACTGGATTTGGAAGTATTTGACATCAAAGGATCTGAGGTCATGATGACGTGGCAAAGAGAAAATGAGAGGTCAAAAGAGATTACCGAAACCCATGGAGGAAAAAATGATGAAATGATATGTCCACAACCCAAAACGAATGCAGACAAGTGCCATGTTCAAGTGTGACATACTGCCAACACAACTAAAATTTGGTTCCATTTCCCCCCACCATTTCTGGCAAGTACCCCAATTATTTTTTTAAACAAGCTTGACGGGGATAATATATGCTTTCATTGTAAGTTTTTCCTTTGGACAAATCCATCCTAGTACATTTTACGAACCCTAGGAAGGAGGAACTCGAATAACGTAAAGGTGACAAAGTTCGATGTCATCAGAGTTTAATGAGTCTGACAAAGGAAGAACTCGGCATCTTTTCACGTTTAGAGAGTTTAAAACAAATGCAGAAAAGAAAACTCTAGCAATCCCTTTTCATAGGTAGTCTCACAGATCTGAAAAGGTAGAAAACAAAGTCTAAAAGAACCTCTTAGTCGCTATAGGCTAAGGTATTCCTTTTTCGTAAATAATCCATCCTAGCCTGAAAAAAGAGTAAACGTATACTGAGTAGATATCGTTTCCCAGCCATTTAACGAGTTCAAAACGACAAGCATCTTGGCAATCTTTTCAATTTTAGAGAGTTAGAAAAGAGCTGAAAGATGACTCTAGTAGTGACTTTTTCGTGTTTTTACCAAATCCGAAAAAGTATAAAATATAACTCATTACTTCATCATTGTCGCATGAAAACCTGTTGCTACACAAGAGACATGTATAAAACCAAATTTTCAAAAATAATACAATAAAATAATCGAAAAACATGTCTTAAAACCTAATTAGGATTGTGAAAAAGTTATAAAATTCAAAAAACGGTAAAAATAATTACTTTTCACTTTTTACCTCTTGTGGAGCAATAGTTACCCATTTTACTGTGTAATATTGTGGCGACGATAGCGGCCAATCTAGTAGATCAATCGCAAATTCGTCAACTCCAGGTAAGCGCTGAGATCCCCCTTGTTATTTTAATCTATTTCTTGCTTCTTGCATTTGTCAATTTCAAATTTTTGGGAAATAAATGTAAAAATTAGGGTTGCGCGGTTGGCATGGGTTTCGGGCACGGAGTTGTGCCAACCACCCGATTTTTAACACTAGGGCGCGCCAACGGTGCAAACCAATTTCTAGCAAGAATATACACCAAACACTCCAATTGTTTACAAATTTTAGGGTTAGAATTGACTAATACCACTCATATGTGTGTGTTTGCAGGTAGAAAGAGGAAAAATGGTCATTGAATGGAAAGAATGG
The DNA here is from genome assembly GCA_034641835.2 of Pinus albicaulis. Lineage (NCBI taxonomy): Eukaryota > Viridiplantae > Streptophyta > Pinopsida > Pinales > Pinaceae > Pinus > Pinus albicaulis. The sequence goes on along the minus strand of CM076570.1, from coordinate 526,833,527 downwards.
GAACATAGTGAAGAAGATGAGCTAGCCATGGAAAATGAGGGAGTTATGGAAGCCCTCAGAAACTGTGGTTTGAAAAAATTCTTTCTAACACCATGTCTTCGAGCCCAACCAGAATTGCTACAGTATCTGATCAGTATATGGGACGAAAATCAAGAGAAGTTCATCCTACGAGATCAAGAACTTGAGATTGATGTTTCTGATGTGTACTTCATCACAGGATTATCGCGGAGAGATGCAGCACCAATCCTAACCGGCACCTGGCCCTACATGAAAAACATGACCATGGTGGTAGACAAGGTATATCGAGGAGCGCGGAAAGGATCAGGTAGTGGGAAAGTTGATATACAAACTATTCCAGATTTGACACTACGTATGGTATTGCATATCATCACACGGGCTGCGAGATCACAAGCACCACACGAAGCAACAAAGACACAGTTGCTTCTTGCTGTGGACTGCATGGTTCCGACCATCTACAACTGGGCAGAGGTCGCGACCATAAACATGAAGTGCCAACTAACCAAATGCAAGAAGACCAAAATAAAACAATTTGTTTATGGATCTATCCCAGTATCATTCTTCTTGGAACGATTACTAATTTTCCAGCAACAGGAGGTCATAGTTCCGACACCACCAACGAGAGAACCACGGATGGCTTGATGGGCAGCACTCCTGCCAAGGGCAGGGGGCGGCCAACAGATGTCTTGGAAGCCATAATTTTTTGATCAGATCTGTCGACAACTGATTGTCGTGGAGGATTGGCCCTACTCTGGCATAGATTTCAATGATGATCAGGACCTCCCACTCCTGGAGGGAGAAGATTGGGATGAAGATTTGGGTAAGACTCAATTTTTAAGTTTTATGAGTATTATGAATTTTTGTTCATTTAGGTATGTTATGACATTAAATCCATGTGATGTATATGTTGGTCCAGAGAGACTTGCCGATATGTCACTGATAGCGAGGCTAATCCCTCGCAATTTTGACCCTCAAGGCGAGGGTGGCGAGGAATATGAGATAGTGTGCAACCTGGAGGGGATCACCCGAGGAGTCCCGGATTATGCATGTTTTGATGATGTTCCTCGCACCTATCAGATACATACTGTAGGGGTACCCAGCCAAATCCACCACTTGCTGAGGAGGCTAGTATGGGTCGTGACATGAATCACGAGCATCATGTTGATTAGACAGCTACGTTTATTTTATCTACATATTTACCGAGACACGATGTCTCAGGATGTAATAGAAACATACATATATTTTTTTACATTTATGATGCACACAATTGCAAACATGCAATATATATATATATATATATATATATATATATATATATATATATATATATATATATATATATACATCTATTTCCTTACATGGATCTCTTACATATGATGATGCTTTTACAAATTATGCAAATGTCTATCTAATACAATGTTAGCCACTGTATCAGTTAATGTGTTAATTCATCTAGGAATATGTTGATAAGTAATAAAATCAAAATTTCTTTCCAACAAACGAATATGTAAATACAATCTCAGAATTTGTGGATTTCTAACTGAATAATGATTATTGAGTTGTAGAACAACAAGCTGTGAATCTAGATTTATGAGAAATGTGTGTATGCCGAGGTTGATTTCCTCGGTTAATAGCTCAATGATAGAGCTATATTCAACGACATTGTTTGTAGTTCATCCTAGACAAATATCTTGCAGATCTATCAGCTCACCAGCAAGATCATAAATTACCCAGGCTGCCGAAGACAAATTCCTGGTACTGCTGGAAGCACCATCCGCGAAACCGACATAAGGGGTAATAGACATCTGCATAATGAGAAAGACCCAATAAGTAGGAAAATGCTCACAAAGCACACCAAACCCAAAAACATGTACAAAAATGAAAATAACACCTATGTACACCTGTTGTGCATGAGTGATTCATGCATAAAAAGTTTTGAGATACAACCCATTTCTGGGATGTTCAAGAGGATGACCTTCATAGTCAATTAGCTCATAGGCCCCATTTTGCAGCACATATTTAACGATGTAGGGACCATGCCACATAGGTTGAAATTTTCCTGCCCCCAGCTTATCATGAGCTTGGTCATATAGGAGGACGAGACCTCCTTCAATGAAAGAATGAGGGGAAACTGATTGATCAAAATGAGCTTTGACTTGCTTCTTTAGTGCTTCGATGACCAAAGCAGCTAAGCAATGAATTTCATCCAACCTCTCTAAGTAGAGGATCTTCTTCTGGCAAACTATTTGGTAGTAATTCCACAGCAAACTTGAGCAAAGGTATTTCACACTCAATCGGGAGAGTAGCTTCCAGACCATAAACCAACTGGAAAGCGGTGAATCTAGTCGCACTCTTAGTCAAAGTTTAGTATGCCCAGAGAGCCAAAAATAACATGAGATGCCAAACTGATTTGTGGATCCCAATCATACACTGAAGCATTATGACAAGAACTTTGTTCACAGCTTCAACCTGGCCATTGGCTTGAGGGTAGTACGGCATTGAGCTGTTGTGACGCAGACCCAACTTAGAAGTCAACTTCACCACCATATAATGCCGAAAATGGGAACCATGATTGGTAACGATGGCTTTAGGGACACCAAACCTAGCAATAATATGATTGAATATGAACTGAGTAGATGTCTTACCATCAGCGGCAAGTGTAGGCATTGCTTCGGCCCATTTAGTGAAGTATTCCACGGCTACGATGATATAAGCATGCCCCCCGGCCGAGTGAGGGTCACACATCATAAAATCGAAGCCCCACTTAACAAAGGGACCAATGGTAATGACAGGGTGAATAGGAGTAGGGGGCGCACGCAATTTGCGTTGATAAATATGGCAATGATGACATTTACAAACTACGACAATACAGTCTTTGAAAATGGAAGGCCAAAAATAACCAGCACGAAGTATCTTTTGTGCAGTACCATAACCAGACATGTGACCACCACAGGTGCCACTGTGACAATCATTCAATACTTTCTCAGCTTAATCGAGGGTCAAACGTTGGTGGAGTACAGAATCAACTCCAATGCAATAGAGCGTATCTCCGACTATACGATAAGGTTGTGAGTGATGCCGGATATGGCGGCGGGCATCCTTTCTCAACTCAGATCAGAATGTGTAAGTCTAGAGATATACAATGATATCACCGTACCAGGGGTCGAGGGTGCTAATCAAGAAAAGGGTATCGTCCTGAATAAGGTCCTCAGAACGAGACAGAGTGGATTCAAAAGGTGTTAGTATGAATCTTTCATCGTAAAAGATCACTTTAGCTACTCATAACAAATAGCCCTAACATCAATTATGACTGTCAATATCTTTAAATCTGCAATTAGGTGATCCAAATAAAGCTGCGCATATCCAGATCTAAGCATAAAATACATTAAACAGTAAAAATGAAATATGGCTCCATGCATCCAATAGACAAGACAAGAACGATGTATTTGAAAGAATTTTTATATTATATTAAAAAGGGGCACTTGAGAGGAAAAAAAGAAAGGTGTTTTCCGGTTCCGCTCAATGGGATGGGTTCTTGACAATCCTCATCATTTCAGATCTAAGATTTCTCTCTCTTGTTGGTGTAGAAAACCCAGACAAACATAGAACTAAATGGGAGCTCACAAGGAAAACATGGAAAAAGTGACCAAGTGTATAGATCCAGAGTGATCTAATGCAATGAAGGTGACTAATGAATGGGGAAAACCCTTCTATGTACAAAAAAATATTAGGGCGATCTAGAACTTGGTGCATGAATAGAATATTATTAATCAAATTCTAGAACCATCCTTTAGGAATATTTTATTATATTTGTTGGAGGGAAATGGATTTTTGACTTGGGTCAATTCATTTATTTATAAATAATAAATAAATAAATGATTTATTTACTATTTTAAGGGAATGGTGAGAACATAATTAAATAAATATGATTTATTTAATTATTTATAAATGATTTAGTCAAATTTAACTAGGAATATTATTTAAATAGGATTTAAATAACTTATTCCTAGGAAATAATCAAATAAATAAGGATTTAATTAATTGATTTCCTTGTTTTGGGTTAAATATGACCAGGAAATATAAACAAATATAGATTTGTTTATTATTTTCTTTTGGGGTTTCCTGTTTAGACCATAAACAACTTACTAAAGGTGTTTTACTAAGTTATTTCACATAGTGAAAGCAATGTTACTTAGGGTAAAATTGGTCTTACATGGTGTACTTAGGTTCATCTAATGATAGTAGGTTAGATGAACAAAAAATGGTGTAACAAAAGGGAGGGAGCAAATCAAATCAGCAAAAACTAGTGATTTCTTTGATTTGGCAGTAGTAAATTCCAAATCGAACTCTTGAAGGATAACGATCCACTTTGAGTATTTTCCCCCCAGCAATTGTCGAGACAAAATATAGGTCATGGGGTTGCAATCAGAAATCACAGTCACTGTACGCAAAAGGATATAATGACAAAAGCGTTGGACGACCTGGAAAACAACTAGTGCTAACATCTCGACATGAGCATAACACGTTTTAGGGTCAAGAAGGTTATGAGACAAGTAATAAATGACATGCTCGTTACCATCATCATCATCTTGTACCAAAACCATGGCAATTGTACTAAAAGAGGCAGCTAAATAGAGGGAAAAATCATAGTGATAGTTGGGAGGACGTAGTAGAGGAGCGTTGACCAGAAACATCTTCAGTGAATCAAAATATTGTTGAGCAATCCCATCCCAACAGAAAGCGACGTCCTGTTTCAAAAGTCGTGTGAATCCTTTAGCTACTTTTTCATAGTTCGGTATAAAACGGCGTAGAAAATTTTCCTTTCCTTGCAGACTCTGCAACTGATGTAATGAGGATGGAGAGGGGAGATTGATAATGGCCTCAACCTTGAGAGGATCGAGGCAAATTCCATCTTTAGACATGATAAACCCTAAAATTCTACTGGAATCAACGCAGAAGATGCATTTATGTGAATTAAGATGAATGTTGTACTGTTGATAATGAAGAAAGATCTGACAAAGATGGTCCGGATGGTCCCTACGCTTAGCTGAATGAGCTGAAAGGTCATCCAGGTAAGGCTGAACAATGTGACGAATGTCATGGAAAGCGTAGGACATCGCTCATTGGAATGTGGCCCTGGTATTCTTCAAGCCAGAAGGGATCTTTTTGTATGCGAAGGTGCCCCAAGGACAGATAAAATCCATCTTGTGCTGATCAGTCGGGAGAATGTTAATCTGATTATATCCAGAAAAGCTGTCCATAAGGGAAAAAATCTCACTCATGTCACAGTTGTCAACGATCTGATCGATGAAAGGAGTGGGATAATTATCCTTAGGACAGGCCCGATTTATGTCACAGTAATCAACACAGACACGAATAGTTCCCTGTTTTTTATTGATAGGAACGATGTTCGAAACCCATTCTGTCAAGGGAATTGGATAAATGAAACCAAATTTGAGAAGTTTTCTAACTTCACCTTTAATGGCTGCTACCTTTCTACGGTGCACCGGATGAAAACGCTGGCGAACAGGCTTCGAACCAGGATAAATAGGGATTTCGTGCACCACTATACTAGGATCAATACTGGGCATTTCTTTGTAGGACCATGCGAATACATCACATAATTCCTGAAAAAGGCTAGTATAAACTTGGACTTCATCTAAAGAACAAGTGACCCCCACATGGATGTTCTCGACGATTCTTGACTTCACGGAAATGTCAATTGGCATCGTCTATGTGATATTGCTCAAGTTTCCTTCTGTAAAGACTTCATGTGTCAGGATTAGCATTTGAAGTAGAGGAGAAGGAGCTTGAGATGAAAAACGCTCAAGACATGTAGACATAGCCCTGAGGCCAGGCATAAACGGAGAACGATGATGACCATCATCCCACGGCAGATCTTCGAGAGACATGGTTTCCATGATGGCTTCATCGGAAGGAAACAGTTCTTTCAAAGGATCAAGCGAGTCTGAATAACCGAGCCAGGGGGAATGAGAATACACGTCAAGAGACAACCTCAAAGGAGCACCATCAGAGGGTGGAGTATCCGATGCAGCAATGAGTAAACAATAATCGATTTCAATCAGACTCAAAGGCATTGAATCTCCAAATGAATTGACTTGTTCAGGCAAAGGAATACTAACTTGAACAATTTTTGGTGGCGAAAGGGAAAAAATACCCATGAGGGGTGGATCCTTGAAGAGACTCGGCCCAACGCTCTCGAAGGGAGTAGGGATCTTATCCACATATGGAACGTTGTTCTCGGAAGAAGAGGTGAAGAATGACAATTGATCGCCAGTAACAATCTTGCCCTTGTGTGGTAATTTCAAAACACGGAAGAGGGTGGACGGAATGCAAAGCAATGCATGAGTCCAACTGCGACCGAGTAGAAGATTTTAAATGAGTTTGGCATTAACTAATTCTAATTCAAAATTGACTGTCTTCCCTTTCAAGGTAATCGAAAAACTTGCGAGTACACCGAAAGGTTTTGATTCCCTTCCATCAAATGCTTCAAGAGCATTTGGTGAGAAGTTCAAGGCCGGAGAGCCAATGGCCTTCCAGCAAGAAGCTGACATGATGCAGGTTGATGCACCTTCGTCCATAATGGCTCGATGGATGGCGAGACCATTAATAATGACTTTTATAATGAGCGCAATCTGATGTGGAAGTCATGGGACGAAATTCTCTAGATCGAAAGCGAGAAGTCTAGTATCAGCAATATCAACCCCGCCGATCGTAGATAATAAATTTTTCCGCTAAGATGAACAAATTTGAAGTACTTCTAATGCGGACATCATGGACGGCACCTGTGAAAAATCCTCAATGATACTATAATGTTGAGTAGCACGGGCGTTGGGATTATAAGAAGACTTCTGAAGAACATCTTTGGAAAGTGGTCGAATAACGGGTGCAGCACTGGGCCTTTCAATCTCAAGAGGGCCAAAAATAGGTGGGGGAGGAGGACCATCAGCGATCTTTTTCCTCGTTTCCTGGCACGACCGAGTAGCGATCGAAACAAATGCAGAATCATTCATCATGAACACCTGAGAGCCAAATGGAGCAGATGACTGAGGCTGCTCAACCATCTGGGTCTGCTGAGAAGGAAAAGGTTCTTTAAGGACAACAGGAGTACCTTGAGTGCCCTTGAGAAATCTACTCACTTCGGCTCATCGAGGATATTCCTTGGTGTAGTGCTCTTCATAAAAAACCAGACAGGGGTGCTTCAGCTTACACTGCGAACCATCATCAGCATGAGATTTGGATGAATATGGTTTCAGGGCATCAACCTTAGCCTTGCCTTTACCCTTATTTTTCCCTTTAGAAGCCTTATCTGTAGGATTGACCTGAATGGCACTGACCTTCGAGGTTTTACCAGGATTCGGGCTAGACTGAGGAGCAATATCATTGGAAGAATTAGACTTTTGCTTCCTAGGGTTGGAAGAAGAAGACTTACGTGAAGTCTGAGACACAGAGCCAATAATACCGTTGACGGATGGGATCGCCATTACTTTAGAAGTTCCAAGTCGAGGGGCATCAGTCAAAATATCATGCAATATGCCCAATTGAGAGTACACGAGATCAAGGTACTGGGCATAAGAAATGGCCTATTCCTCGGTTACACATGCCCCCATGTCTATGTCTTTCACAATCTGATTGACAAAGGAGGTAGTGAACCAATGAATAAGAAGCTAATCAGGAATTTCAAATTTGATCAAATGACGATGACTTCTCCATTCATGAATATGGTCTAAGATATGAGTATCCCGGTCCTGTTTCAAGGAGGTAAGGAGATGCATCCCAGCTTCATAACGAACCGGTAAATAAAATTAGTAAGGAATGCTATGGAAAGAGAGTTGAAATCTTGAAAGATACCATGAGAAAGCTCGATATACCACTTAACAACACCACCAGTAAGATTCCGTTGGAAAAGACGAAGTCGAATAGAATAGTCAACCCAAGAGTTAGAGTAACACCACAAGTGTTAAGTCATAACATGTGCTTGGGGGTCCTCTCCGGACTTGCCCTCAAATTTGGGACAATCACCAGGAATCTTAGTCTTAACTGGAGGCCAATATGGGTTGTTGGAAATATGATGCAATGTGTTGTCCTTGATGGCAACCCACTTGATGAAGATGATGGCAACACTTGATGAAGATGATGGCAACCTACTTGATGAAGATGTACTTGATGTAAACTGACTTGATATACTAATTAATGATGTAAATCTGATGTTCTACAAGTAGTACAGAAGTTGCAGAAGTAAGAAATATCAGTATGTGCAAGAGAAATGATGAAAAGTGTATGTCACAAGGCATACGCGAGTTTAGTAAAGGGAAGTCACGTATGTACGCAGAAAAGTACGTGCCAAGTCGCATATGGTCTTTTGCGCTCCAAAATTAGAATACCAAGGGGCATTACCATGGTATTGACCCATTGTATTGAGTGCTAGGTTGTCTATTTGATCCCGTCCAGGAATACCATTGGAAGTTATGTGGTTTTGACTCATGGTATTGATGAAGGGTAACCCTATATAAGGAGAAGAAAATCATTGTGAAAAAAGTGTGCATGTGTCTGGGCTTTGATGAATACTTCTCTCTCAAGGATATCTGTATGGTTGAACCCTGTTCCTAATTGATAGATCTGAATCTATAATGCACCTATGAACATGATGAAGGCTAAAGATCTCGAGATCTAGAAATGGTGAATGTCAAGGATGATCTGAAAAGTAGTGAAGAAGACCTGGCACAATCCTGTTGAAGAGATTGAAGAAATCTGGGAAAGTTTATAGATCTGGTCTATACTGCAAAGTTTATCTTTTATAGATCTATACACAGGTTCGTTTCATGTAAAGCGCGTGTATACGCGGGTCTGTGGAAAGAAAAGCGCGTATGCGCAGTTACATGGTTTCTTATGATTTTGTATGAGCCTTGTTTGCTCTTTGAAGCGTTTTTTCGTTTCTTTCACACATGGATGAGATGGAAGTCTTATGATTTAGAGATAAGGACAGATCATGTAGAAATTGTTGCTGATAACTTGCTGTTGAAAGAGCTTCAGGTTGCACAAGCTAAGGAGGAGCCTTGGTCATATGGAAAGGATGCTTGGATGTACACTTTCAGGGGGAGAATTAGCCTTGCTGAGTATAATGCATTGTTGGCATTATGATGGTTCTGAAATGTGATCTCTCTTGAGGTCCTTCTGATATTGGTCATGAAAAGTCATATTTGTAATTTAATGAAAAGGTCATGTTTGAGACCTATGATGTAAAATTGTAATATTCAGTCATGTAAGGACTTGATCAAATTTGTAAACCCACTTGGTTGGGTACTTGAGTCAAAATGTGTAAACCCTCTTGGTTGGGTAGTTGAGTCAAATTGTGTAAACCCACTTGGTTGGGTATTTGAGTCTCATATGTAAATCCAATTGGTTGGATCTTTGATGTAAGTATGAGTCCTTGGTGATAAGAAGGTCATAGAGTCATGTACTTCATTGAAAAATATGATTGAACATTCAGCATGAACTCAGGGGGAGCATGGTAAATTCAATGTACATCAGATCTACAACGCTCTTCTTTCTACATGAGGAGAAAAACCTTGTGTTGGTTTTGATCTGCCCTTTGCCCTTGATGTCAAAGGGGGAGAGTAACATGGTGTTTGAATAGGGGGAGAATATGGTTATGCTTAATGTATCTATTTTTTGTAGTGATCAAACACCATCGTGGTTGTCATCAAGTCCAAAGGGGGAGATTGTTGGCAATATGATGCAATGTGTTGTCCTTGATGGCAACCCACTTGATGAAGATGATGGCAACACTTGATGAAGATGATGGCAACCTACTTGATGAAGATGTACTTGATGGAAACTGACTTGATATACTAATTAATGATGTAAATCTGATGTTCTACAAGTAGTACGGAAGTTGCAGAAGTAAGAAATATCAGTATGTGCAAGAGAAATGATGAAAAGTGTATGTCACAAGGCATACGCGAGTTTAGTAAAGGGAATTCGCGTACGTACGCGGAAAAGTACGTGCCAAGTCGCGTATGGTCTTTTGCGCTCCAAAATTAGAATAACAAGGGGCATTACCATGGTATTGACCCATTGTATTGTGCGCTAGGTTGTCTATTTGATCCCATCCAGGAATACCATTGGAAGTTATGTGGTTTTGACTCATGGTATTGATGAAGGGTAACCCTATATAAGGAGAAGAAAATCATTGTGCAAAAAGTGTGCATGTGTCTGGGCTTTGATTAATACTTCTCTCTCAAGGATATCTGTATGGTTGAACCCTGTTCCTAATTGATAGATCTGAATCTATAATGCACCTATGAACATGATGAAGGCTCAAGATCTCTAGATCTAGAAATGGTGAATGTCAAGGATGATCTGAAAAGAAGTGAAGAAGACCTGGCGCAATCCTGCTGAAGAGATTGAAGAAATCTGGGAAAGTTTATAGATCTGGTCTGTACTGCAAAGTTTATCTTTTATAGATCTATACGCAGGTTCGTTTCATGTAAAGCACGTGTATACGCGGGTTTGTGGAAAGAAAAGCGCGTATGCGCAGTTAGGTTTTTGCCTGGAAAATGCACTTAAGTATACGCGGGTTCGTCTTCTGGAAAGCGCGTACATACGCGGATCTGATTAAATAAAAGTGTGTATGATTTCTGATCTAATGGTTGCTGAAGGTTGAATGTGTTTCTGCATATCTATTCTGAAGTCTGGGTTATATCTAATATTCTGGTTACAGTGGTCTCACTGTTCTGTTTGAAGCAATGAGCAAGGTATGATTGTTGATAAGTGAAGGGTTGTGTTGAAGCTGTTTGATCCAGTTTGAAAATTGATGAAACCCGGTCCATGGTGGTGCTGAGATTTGCAGCCTTCAGTCAGGGGGTCATAGCCCCCTTCCAGGAGAGGCTGGTAAACGAGAGTAGGGGGTAGTAGCTCCCTTCCAGAAGAGGCTGGTAAACGAGAGAAGGTTGTAGCCTTCTGCAGGTGGGTGCCTGCGTGCTGGTATGAGTCTGTGCCAGTACATGGTTGCAAGATGTTTTCTCTATAATAAAATATTGAAGGCTGAGACAATGGCAGCGGTGGTTTTCTCCCAACTTGGGTTTCCACCTAAAATCCTAGTGTTCATGTGTGTTTCTTATGTGTGATGGTTATTCTGTTATTACTGCACATGCTTACTGTTAACTAACATCAGATGAATGAATGTTGCAAAGAAATAAGTTAAGAATTATCTGCATAATTAAATCTCTGTGCATATGCGAGTTTTATGAACGATATCCGCGTATATATGCTAGTTGGCTTCAGAAAATTAGCATATGGGTTTTAGTGAATGGAAAATTAAAAGTTTTGAGTAAGTCCTAAATACTGATTCACCCCCCCCCCCCCCCCCCTCTCAGTATTTTTCCCAACAATTGGTATCGGAGAAGGTCCTTCTGCAGAAGCTTGATTTCTTGAAGGGATAATGTCTATAAGGCCACCTCTATTCAATGGGAAGTCATGAAGGGATAATGTCTATAAGGCCACCTCTATTCAATGGAAATAATTTGTTATTCTGGAAGATACGAACAAAAGCACATCTGCAAAGTCTTGGTGCAGAAGTATGGGCAATCGTGGAAGGAGGTTATCAGTATCCGGCAAGTATTCCTATTGATGCAGCAGAAAGGAAGAAATATGAAATCAATTCCAAAGCAGTCAATGTATTATTAGGAAACATGTATGAACCATAATTTGCTAAAGTGATGCAGCTAAATTCAGCAAAAGAAATATGGGACAAAATCATTCTGAGCTATGAAGGAGATACAAAGGTAAAAAGTGCAAAACTTCAAACTCTCAGAATTGAATATGAAAATTTAAGGATGCATAGTGATGAGAGTATTGCCAGTTTCTTTTTACGTCTAGATGATATTGTAAATCATATTAGAAGTTTGGGTGAAACCATAACCGATACTACTCTGGTGGAAAAAGTCTTAAGATCTTTGACTTCAAAATTTGAGTCAAAAGTATCAGCTAGTGAAGAAAGGCAAGATCTGAAAACTCTTACTATTGTTCAACTACATGGTATTCTGACTACTTATGAAATGAGACAAGGAGTTCCCTCTCAAATCAAAGAAGCTGCTTTTAAGGCGTGTACAAAAGGAAAAGAAAAGGAAGTTGTCAAGGAATCAAGTTACATATCAGAAGAAGAAGAAGCAAATTTTGTGAGAAGACTCCAACCAGGTACTGGAAGATTCAAAGGTAAGCTTCCCTTCAAATATTTTGATTGTGGAAGAGTTGGTCATTATGCTGCTAAATGTCCTTATAGAGAAAATCATGATAAAGGGAAACAATTTGTAAAGGGAAAGAGTTATTATGCAAATGAAGATAATAATGAAATGTCAAGTGAAGATGAAGAAGATTTTGACCAAGATCTACTAGTGCTCATGGCAAGGAAGCAAAAGAAGAAGGCTACTCAAAATGAGATTTCTTAGAAAACATGTGCAACAGAAAATGAGGAAAATAAAACAGGTATTGAATGTGGTTCTTGTGATTCACTTTCTTGTTCATGCAATGGTAAAGATAGCGAAAGTAATATTATGGATCTAGAAGAAGCTCTCAAGATTAAAGTTGAATATCAACAAATATCATTTAAAGAAAGAGACGGTATCTACAATGAGATGATCCCTCAACTGAAAGGACAGATAGAAATTCTGAATGGATAGGTAGACAAGTATCAAAAGTTGTACAATTATGGAAGCAATCGAAATAAAAGACTTGAAGTAGAAATCAATAATCTAAATGAAGATCTGGAAAAATCAAATAAGAAGAATGAAGAACTGCTACAAACATGTGAAGATCAAGAAAATTGGTTGAAGGAAGAAATCTTAAAATTAAATGATCAAGTAGAAGAAGGAAAAAGGGTCGAAGAAAGCATGAAGAAGCAATGCCAAAAATTGGAGGTTGAGGTAAACATTGTCAAAGGTAAATTAGAAGAAAAGGATAAACTCTTGAGGTTTCAAGATAGTACTAAGATTCTAGAAAATATTCTTAGTAATCAAAGGTCTCCTGCTATAAACTTGGTCTTGGTTTTCATGAAACTGTCAAAGGAGAATCTAGTTCGCAAGGAAGTGCTAAAGATTCAAACGATGTCAATGCAAAACCTGAAGAGTTGAAAGAAACAAGAAGACAACCAACAATCATGAATACTCAAAGGAAATCATTCACTAATGTTGAATGCTTTAAGTGTCATAATTATGGGCATGTTGCAGCCAATTGCAGAAGCAGAATGTTTCAGGCACATACAAACAGATTCTACACAGAAAGGTACTCCGGTTTCTTCAAGGGATATTGTTTTTCATGCAACAAATATGGTCATAAAGCTGCTGATTGCAATAGAAGGAAGAACAGAGAAACACACTATGATCCTTATGCTTACTTCTCTGGTCATATAAGATGTTATGCTTGTAACAAGTATGGACATGTGGAAAAAGAATGCAGGATGAACAAATCTGAGAAATTGGATAATTTTCAGCACACAATTCGAAATTTCAAGCAAAGCTAGAATAGGAAGGAGGACCGGTCAGAAACGTAGGGAATATTGACCCTACTGCAGTCATCCGCTTCTAAAGCCTACTTCTCTTAATGACTGCAGGAGTGATGTGAGATACATTATAGGGATTAGTAATGCATTGTCACAGGGGGAGCAATGTATGGTGATTCTCATGATTGTTTTGGTTATTTTGGTTATGTTTATTCCTGACAGAGCATCTGATGTGAAGAAGATAGGTACAGGTGGTACAATTTCATGGGGAGATGAAGGAATGTGAAATTTTCTATGTTTCACTTTCCATACACGGGTTCAGTGACCTAAAGTCGCGTATACACGCGAGTTACAGTGGAGACAGTCGCGTATGCACTTGTGATAAGAAAATTTGTATGACAACTGAAGATCAGGAGTACAGGTTCAGGGGGGAGCATCAGTCTGACTGTTAATGATTGTATTATTGGCATTGTATCTGTTTATTTCTCAGTTCCAAATGATGATGACATGTTACATGGTTTCTTATGATTTTGGATGAGCCTTGTTTGCTCTTTGAAGCGCTTTTTCGTTGCTTTCACACATGGATGAGATGGAAGTCTTATGATTCAGAGATAAGGACATATCATGTAGAAATTGTTGCTGATAACTTGCTGTTGAAAGAGCTTCAGGTTGCACAAGCTAAGGAGGAGCCTTGGTCATATGAAAAGGATGCTTGGATGTACATTTTCAGGGGGAGCATTAGCCTTGTTGAGTATAATGCATTGTTGGCATTATGATGGTTCTGAAATGTGATCTCTCTTGAGGTCCTTCTGATATTGGTCATGAAAAGTCATATTTGTAATTGAATGAAAAGGTCATGTTTGAGACCTACGATGTAAAATTGTAATATTCAGTCATGTAAGGACTTGATCAAATTTTTAAACCAACTTGGTTGGGTACTTGAGTCAAAATGTGTAAACCCTCTTGGTTGGGTAGTTGAGTCAAATTCTGTAAACCCACTTGGTTGGGTATTTGAGTCTCATATGTAAATCCACTTGGTTGGATATTTGATGTAAGTATGAGTCCTTGGTGATAGGAAGGTCATAGATTCATGTACTTCATTGAAAAATATGTTTGAACATTCAGCATGAACTCAGGGGGAGCATGGTAACTTCAATGCACATCAGATCTACAGCGCTCTTCTTTCTACATGAGGAGAAAAACCTTGTGTTGGTTTTGATCCGCCCTTTGCCCTTGATGTCAAAGGGGGAGAGTGACATGGTGTTTGAATAGGGGGAGAATATGGTTATGCTTAATGTATCTATTTGTTGTAGTGATCAAGCACCATCGTGGTTGCCATCAAGTCCAAAGGGGGGATTGTTGGCAATATGATGTAATGTGTTGTCCTTGATGGCAACCCACTTGATGAAGATGATGGAAACACTTGATGAAGATGATGGAAACCTACTTGATGAAGATGTACTTGATGGAAACTGACTTGATATACTAATTAATGATGTAAATCTGATGTTCTACAAGTAGTATAGAAGTTGTAGAAGTAAGAAATATCAGTATGTGCAAGAGAAATGATGAAAAGTGTATGTCACAAGGCATACGCGAGTTTAGTAAAGGGAAGTCGCGTATGTACGCAGAAAAGTACGTGCCAAGTCGCGTATGGTCTTTTGCGCTCCAAAATTAGAATACCAAGGGGCATTACCATGGTATTGAGTGCTAGGTTGTCTATTTGATCCCGTCCAGGAATACCATTGGAAGTTATGTGGTTTTGACTCATGGTATTGATGAAGGGTAACCCTATATAAGGAGAAGAAAATCATTGTGCAAAAAGTGTGCATGTGTCTGGGCTTTGATGAATACTTCTCTCTCAAGGATATATGTATGGTTGAACCCTGTTCCTAATTGACAGATCTGAATCTATAATGCACCTATGAACATGATGAAGGCTCAAGATCTCTAGATCTAGAAATGGTGAATGTCATGGATGATCTGAAAAGAAGTGAAGAAGACCTGGCGCAATCCTGTTGAAGAGATTGAAGAAATATGGGAAATTTTATAGATCTAGTCTGTACTGCAAATTTTATCTTTTATAGATCTATACGCAGGTTCATTTCATGTAAAGCGCGTGTATACGCGGGTCTGTGGAAAGAAAAGCGTGTATGCGCAGTTAGGTTTTTTCCTGGAAAATGCACTGAAGTATACGCAGGTTCGTCTTCTGGAAAGCGCATACATACGCGAATCTGATTAAATAAAAGCGTGTATGATTTCTGATCTAATGGTTGCTGAAGGTTGAATGTGTTTCTGCATATCTATTCTGAAGTCTGGGTTATATCTGATATTCTAGTTACAGTGGTCTCACTGTTCTGTTTGAAGCAATGAACAAGGTATGATTGTTGATAAGTGGAGGGTTGTGTTGAAGCTGTTTGATCCAGTTTGAAAATTGATGAAACGCGGTCCATGGTGGTGCTGAGGGTTGTAGCCTTCAGTCAGGGGGTCGTAGCTCCCTTCCAGGAGAGGCTGGTAAACGAGAGCAGGGGGTAGTAGCTCCCTTCCAGAAGAGGCTGGTAAACGAGAGAAGGTTGTAGCCTTCTGCAAGTGGGTGCCTGCATGCTGGTATGAGTCTGCGCCAGTACATGGTTGCAAGATGTTTTCTCTATATTAAAATATTGAAGGCTGAGACAATGGCAGCGGTGGTTTTGTCTCGAATTGGGTTTCCACCTAAAATCCTGGTGTTCATGTGTGATGGTTATTCTATTATTACTGCACATGCTTACTGTTTACTAACATCAGATGAATGAATGTTGCAAAGAAATAAGTTAAGAATTATCTGCATAATTAGATCTTTGTGCATACGCGAGTTTTATGAAGGATATCCGCGTGTATACGCTAGTTGGCTTCAGCAAAGTAGCGTATGGGTTTTAGTGAATGGAAAAGTAAAAAGTTTTGAGTAAGTCCTAAATACTGATTCACCCCCCCCCCTCTCAGTATTTTTCCCAACAATTGGTATCAGAGCAGGTCCTTCTACAAAAGCTTGATCGCTTGAAGGAGATCCGTCGCAATGGGAAGTCATGAAGGGATAATGTCTATAATGCCACCTCTATTCAATGGAAATAATCTGTTATTCTGGAAGATACAAACAAAATCATATCTGCAAAGTCTTGGTGCAAAAGTATGGGCAATCATGGAAGGAGGTTATCAGTATCCGGCAAGTATTCCTACTGATGCAGCAGAAAGGAATAAATATGAAATCAATGCCAAAGTAGTCAATGTCTTATTAGGAAGCATGTCTGAACCAGAATTTTCTAAAGTGATGCAGCTAAATTCAGCAAGAGAAATATGGGACAAAATCATTCTGAGCTACAAAGGAGATACAAAGGTAAAAAGTGCAAAACTCCAAACTCTCAGAATTGAATATGAAAATTTAAGGATGCATAGTGATGAGAGTATTGCCAGTTTCTTTTTACGTCTAGATGATATTGTAAATCGTATGAAAAGTTTGGGTGAAACCATAACCGATACTACTCTGGTGGAAAAAGTCTTAAGATCTTTAACTTCAAAATTTGAGTCAAAAGTATCAGCTATTGAAGAAAGGCAAGATCTGAAAACTCTTACTATTGTTCAACTACATGGTATTCTGACTGCTTATGAAATGAGACAAGGAGGTCCCTCTCAAATCAAAGAAGCTGCTTTTAAGGCGTGTGCAAAAGGAAAAGAAAAGGAATTTGTCAAGGAATCAAGTTACATATCAGAAAAAGAAGAAGCACATTTTGTGAGAAGACTCCAACCAGGTACTGGAAGATTCAAAGGTAAGCTTCCCCTCAAATGTTTTGATTGTGGAAGAGTTGGTCATTATGCTGCTAAATGTCCTTATAGAGAAAATCATGATAAAGGGAAACAATTTGTAAAGGGAAAGAGTTATTATGAAAATGAATATAATAATGGAATGTCAAGTGAAGATGAAGAAGATTCTGACCAAGATCTACTAGTGCTCATGGCAACGAAGAAAAAGAAGAAGGCTACTCAAAAGGACATTTCTCAGAAAACATGTGCAGCAGAAAATGAGGAAAATAAAACAGGTATTGAATGTGGTTCGTGTGATTCACTTTCTTGTGCATGTAATGGTAAAGATAGTGAAAGTATTATTATGGATCTAGAAGAAGCTCTCAAGATTAAAGTTGAAGATCAACAAAGATCATTTAAAGAAAGAGACGGTATCTACAATGAGATGATCCCTCAACTAAAAGGACAGATAGAAATTCTGAATGGACAGGTAGACAAGTATCAAAATTTGTACAATTATGGAAGCAATCAAAATAAAAGACTTGAAGTAGAAATCAATGATCTAAATGAAGATCCGGAAAAATCAAATAAGAAGAATGAAGAACTGCTACAAACATGTGAAAATCAAGAAAATTGGTTGAAGGAAGAAATCTTAAAATTAAATGATCAAGTAGAAGAAGGAAAAAGGGTCGAAGAAAGCATGAAGAAGAAATGCCAAAAATTGGAGGTTGAGGTAAACATTCTCAAAGGTAAATTAGAAGAAAAGGATAAAATCTTGAGGTTTCAAGATAGTACTAAGATTCTGGACAATATTCTTAGTAATCAAAGGTCTCCTGCTATGAAACTTGGTCTTGGTTTTCATGAAACTGTCAAAGGAGAATCTAGTTCGCAAGGAAGTGCTAAAGATTCAAAGGAGGTCAATGCAAAACCTGAAGAGTTGAAAGAAACAAGAAGACAACCGACAATCATGAATACTAAAAGGAAATCATTCACTAATGTTGAATGCTTTAAGTGTCATAATTATGGGCATGTTGCAGCCAATTGTAGAAGCAGAATGTTTCAGGCACATATAAACAGATTCTACACAGAAAGGTACTCTGGTTTCTTCAAGGGATATTGTTTTTCATGCAACAAATATGGTCATAAAGCTGCTGATTGCAATAGAAGGAAGAACAGAGAAACACACTATGATCCTTATGCTTACTTCTCCGGTCATATAAGATTTTATGCTTGTAACAAGTATGGACATGTGGAAAAAGAATGCAAGATGAACAAATCTGAGAAATTGGATAATTTTCAGCAGACAATTAGAAATTTCTAGCAAAGCTGGAATAGGAAGGAGGACCGGTCAGAAATGCAGGGAATATTGACCCTACTGCAGTCATCCGCTTCTAAAGCCTACTTCTCTTAATGACTGTAGGAGTGATGTGAGATACATTATAGGGATCAGTAATGTATTGTCATAGGGGGAGCAATGTATGGTGATTCTCATGATTGTTTTGGTTATTCTGGTTATGCTTATTCCTGACAGAGCATCTGATGTGAAGAAGACAGGTACAGGTGGTAGAACTTTAGGGGGAGATGAAGGAATGTGAAATTTTCTATGTTTCACTTTCCATACGCGGGTTCAGTGAACTAAAGTCGCGTATACACGTGAGTTACAGTGGAGACAGTCGCGTATGCACTTGTGATAAGAAAATTTGTATGATTGCTGAAGATCAGGAGTACAGGTTCAGGGGGAGCATCAGTCTGACTGCTAATGATTGTATTATTGGCACTGTATTTGTTTATTTCTCAGTTCTAAATGATGATGACATGTTACATGGTTTCTTATGATTTTGGATGAGCCTTGTTTGCTCTTTGAAGCGTTTTTTCGCTGCTTTCACACATGGATGAGATGGAAGTCTTATGATTCAGAGATAAGGATAGATCATGTAGAAATTGTTGCTGATAACTTGCTGTTGAAAGAGCTTCAGGTTTCACAAGCCAAGGAGGAGCCTTGGTCATATGAAAAGGATGCTTGGATGTACATTTTCAGGGGGATCATTAGCCTTGCTGAGTATAATGCATTGTTGGCATTATGATGGTTCTGAAATGTGATCTCTCTTGAGGTCCTTCTGATATTGGTCATGAAAAGTCATATTTGTAATTTAATGAAAAGGTAATGTTTGAGACCTATGATGTAAAATTGTAATATTCAGTCATGTAAGGACTTTATCAAATTTGTAAACCCACTTGGTTGGGTACTTGAGTCAAAATGTGTAAACCCTCTTGGTTGGGTAGTTGAGTCAAATTGTGTAAACCCACTTGGCTGGGTATTTGAGTCTCATATGTAAATCCACTTGGTTGGATCTTTGATGTAAGTATGAGTCCTTGGTGATAGGAAGGTCATAGAGTCATGTACTTCATTGAAAAATATGATTGAACATTTAGCATGAACTCAGGGGGAGCATGGTAACTTCAATGTACATTAGATCTACAACGCTCTTCTTTCTACATGAGGAGAAAAACCTTGTGTTGGTTTTGATCTGCCCTTTGCCCTTGATGTCAAAGGGGGAGAGTGACATGGTGTTTGAATAGGGGGAGAATATGGTTATGCTTAATGTATCTATTTGTTGTAGTGATCAAACACCATCGTGGTTGCCATCAAGTCCAAAGGGGGAGATTGTTGGCAATATGATGCAATGTGTTGTCCTTGATGGCAACCCACTTGATGAAGATGATGGAAACACTTGATGAAGATGATGGCAACCTACATGATGAAGATGTACTTGATGGAAACTGACTTGATATAGTAGTTAATGATGTAAATCTGATGTTCTACAAGTAGTACAGAAGTTGCAGAAGTAAGAAATATCAGTATGTGCAAGAGAAATGATGAAAAGTGTATGTCACAAGGCATACGCGAGTTTAGTAAAGGGAAGTCGCGTATGTATACGGAAAAGTACGTGCCAAGTCACGTATGGTATTTTGTGCTCCAAAATTAGAATACCAAGGGGCATTACCATGGTATTGACCCATTGTATTGAGCGCTAGGTTGTCTATTTGATCCCGTCCAGGAATACCATTGGACGTTATGTGGTTTTGACTCATGGTATTGATGAAGGGTAACCCTATATAAGGAGAAGAAAATCATTGTGCAAAAAGTGCGCATGTGTCTTGGCTTTGATGAATACTTCTCTCTCAAGGATATCTGTATGGTTGAACCCTATTCCTAATTGATAGATCTGAATCTATAATGCACCTATGAACATGATGAAGGCTCAAGATCTCTAGATCTAGAAATGGTGAATGTCAAGGATGATCTGAAAAGAAGTGAAGAAGACCTGGCGCAATCCTGTTGAAGAGATTGAAGAAATCTGGGAAAGTTTATAGATCTGGTCTGTACTGCAAAGTTTATCTTCTATAGATCTATACACAGGTTCATTTCATGTAAAGCGCGTGTATACGCGGGTCTGTGGAAAGAAAGCGTGTATGCGCAGGTAGGTTTTTTCCTGGAAAATGCACTGAAGTATACATGGGTTCGTCTTCTGGAAAGCGCGTACATACGCGGATCTAATTAAATAAAAGCACGTATGATTTCTGATCTAATGGTTGATGAAGGTTGAATTTGTTTCTGCATATCTATTCTGAAGTCTGGTTATATTTGATATTCTGGTTATAGTGGTCTCACTGTTCTGTTTGAAGTAATGAGCAAGGTATTATTGTTGATAAGTGAAGGGTTGTGTTGAAGCTGTTTGATCCAGTTTGAAAATTGATGAAACGCGCTCCATGGTGGTGCTGAGGGTTGTAACCCTCATTCAGGGGGTCATAGCTCCCTTCCAAGAGAGGCTGGTAAACGAGAGCAGGGGGTAGTAGCTCCCTTCCAGAAGAGGCTGGTAAACGAGAGAAGGTTGTAGCCTTCTGCAGGTGGGTGCCTGCGTGCTGGTATGAGTCTGTGCCAGTACATGGTTGCAAGATGTTTTCTCTATAATAAAATATTGAAGGCTGAGACAATGGCATCGGTGGTTTTCTCCCGACTTGGGTTTCCACCTAAAATCCTGGTGTTCATGTGTGTTGCTTATGTGTGATGGTTATTCTGTTATTACTGCACATGCTTACTGTTAACTAACATCAGATGAATGAATTTTGCAAAGAAATAAGTTAATAATTATCTGCATAATTATATCTCTGTGCATACGTGAGTTTTATGAAGGATATCCGCGTATATACGCTAGTTGGCTTCAGAAAAGTAGCGTATGGGTTTTAGTGAATGGAAAAGTAAAAGTTTTGAGTAAGTCCTAAATACTGATTCACCCCCCCCTCTCAGTATTTTTCCCAACATGGGTTATGAACAATAGGATCATTCATTAAATTTGACACATCTGGTAACTCCAATGTGGTGAGAAATGGTAATTGAGGGTTAAAATGCAAAGCAAGTCCCTGATAAGAACCCGAATTCACATTCCACCCTATTTGAGAAAACATTTTCCCCCATTAGTTCTGTCCCGAAGGATTCTGACGATATGGGGGATAAGCCGAATAATTTTTTTGAGGACCATGATACTGATTCTGAGTATACCATCAAGGTCTTTGCTGAGCAACATAAGGATTTTACGGTGGAATGTAAGCATGGCCTTACGGCTGATTATACTGCAACTGAGATTGAGGGTGATAAGTGAAACCTTGAGGCGCACTATATACTGGTCGATATTGACCACGAGGATAATAAGTGCCTTGGGGTTGAACTAGTTGTTGATAAGTGGGGCCCTGCTGAGCTGAATAAACATGGTGGACCGGCTGCTGAGTAGACTGAACAGGCTGTTGAAAAGTAGGACCCTGTTGTGAAGTAGATTAAAATTTTTGTTGAGCAGATTAAGCCGATTGTTGGGCCGATTGAGCAGGTTGCCCTTGCGGAGTAGGTTAGCCTAGATGTTGAGGGCCACCAGGTTTCCCTTGCTAAGCAGGTTGGCTTGATGGTTGCGATGGAATAGGTTGCCCCGGAGGAGGACCAGAGGGTTGTCCTTATTGTACAACACTCAGAATAGTTTGAGTATATGATCTCGGTTGTTGTACAAAAGGTTTTCCCTGCAACGAATAGATTTCCCCCCCAGGATCGTAAGAAGCTCCTGGTTGATACGAAGGTTGATCGAAAGGCCCCTGGGGTTGTCCTTGTTGGACCATAGGCTGACCTTGTAAAGGTTGGCCTTACGGACTGTAAGGTTGTCCCTGATGACCTAATGCAAGTCCTGATTGAGTCGAAGGTTGTCCCTGAAAGGGTTGTCCTTGTGGGCCAAGGGGTTGCACCTGATAAGTCATCCCAATCTTAGGAACGATTTCATAGGGGTCATAAATAGGAATTCCATGCTCATCATAATGATGGGGATTAGGAAACACATAGATGGGGGTACCGACAACATCATAGTGATGAGGAGAAAGATAGGGAAAATAGGCAGGATTAACATATTTGTCATAATGGTGTGGCGGATTAACCATAGCATGAGGTTGCTGAGAAACCTAAGATTTCTATTTATGAATAGCTAACATATACTCTTCAAAAGTAAGGCCACCAGGTATCTCATTTGAGGCCGTTGGTGACTGAGTTACCAACGCCGACGCAACCATGCAGAAAGTAGGTTGAACTGGGACAGATGTAATTGAAAGCAACGAAGCGGGTGTCATCAGTGACAGTCCTAATGATGGAAGGACTGGACTCCTGGATGGAGTAGATGCTGCCATGGATGCAACACTAGAAACAAAATAACCTAGGAACCTATATTTGGTTGGAAGCAACACCGATGGTGAAGATTGAGCAGACACATGAGGGGTGTTTTCAGGGAAAAGTTGATATTCTTCATTAGAAATAGGAATTCCATCACTGCCAATAGGACCTGATGAGTCCATGTCTGACTTCGCCGTAAGATATTTGAAAAGAATACGGGGAATAGGAGGTATAATAACAGCTAGAAATGGTGATCCTGACGTAAGAGGCGGGAACTCTTCTTTTTCCCCAAAACCAGACCAAGCGCCTGAGGGAGGCCAATTGAAATCAAGTGGCTTGTCAGTGGGAGACTGGTAGCAAGGGGTAAGACTGACAGGAGAATAGGCTATTGAAGCTTGGTAGACCTAGTAGATCAAGGAGTTTCAAATGAACTTTCCAGTAAAGGACTACCTCTAGAAGGGAGCGAGGACGATGAAACCAGTGGTTCTGCCACCGTGAATGCTTCACAACAAGAAGGAAAAAGAGAGATCTGGGCAAAGACTCAAGAAACCAAGGCAAACAAAAATAGGCCAAGTGCTAAGACTTTTAATGGGTGTGTGATCGTGGGTCATTTATTTTATGACACTGAAACCAAATTTTGTTGTTTCATGTTTTAAGAGTCAAGAAACAAGCAAGATATGACTCTAGTCGCTTTCAATTTTGCATGAGTGTGAAAGGAAAAGTGCTCGATGATCTTTTCAAATTTGAGTCATTAAGGATTAAAAATGACTACTCAAGTATTCTAAGCAAGAGGGTATGCCAGATTTCCCTGAACTGCCATATACACCTTGGTGATCAAATGAAAGAGAAATGACTAAGGACTTAACGTACGTGCAGGTAGTCTCCCCGAATGTTGTGTTCGGTGTATCACGGTTGCAAGGCGACAGACTCAACTTCCTATGGATTAAAGGATTGTAACTTAGAAGGGTCTCCCTTTATATACTCGACGGTATGGGGAGCATAAGTCTATACTAGCGTTGTCTGGAGCCAAATGGAGAACGACAGCTACTAGGTTTTAAAACACCGGAACACGTCTCTAACTTATACCACTAGAATATTTCATTAGGTTTCAATGTTGCCCTAGGTTAATTGAAATATATTTTAACATTTATCTTGGATTAGGTTTCAATTTCAAGGCCTTAACATATGTCGGATCTGAAATTTTCCTAAATGAAAAATTACATGCAGAAGGATACCATTTTCATTCAAAGAAATCTATCTACGAGAAGGAAAGAAAACTTTCAAGCGATAGCGAATAATGAAATCATGCGAAAACATCCACTAATGCATCTAATGCAATCTACAGACAACAAAACTCTTTCCTAGCCTATAAAATGCTAGTTATGGGATGGAACGTTTCATTTTCAAAGAAAAAAGAATGCAATATTTTGGTTTTTTCAATGCAATAGAGCAAACAATTCACTAAATAACATGAAAAAAAAAAACTAAAACACTAACTTGAGAGAGTGAATGTAAAAGTCAAAGCAAAATGACTCTAGCAACATGAAACAAACACAAAAATACCCAAACCAATGCTACAATATTTTCAAATCAAAGAGAAATCTCCAAAATGACCCATACAAGCAATGTAATCGGTACTTGGAGTAAGATGAAGAAGAATCAAACAAGAAAGGCAATGATCATTCAACCAATGAACATACTCAACGGGATCAAAGAGACCAAGAGCAATTAAACAGGAACGAATTCAACAGATATCAAGAAATTCGATCTCCAAACAGAAGGCTCAGTGCACCAAGGCACTCAGAAACCCTAAGACCTCAAGCCACACTGATAAGAAATGGACAAACAACTGAGGAAAACAAGCCTCCAACAATCAAAGAAAGTCCAAAACACTTCAATTACTCTTAAAAATAACTCGGAAATAAGTACAACTGACCAAAAACACATGGAAAAGCTCACACCCAAAAACCTACAGGGGTCGGCGCGACTATGAGGCGGTATTCTGTGCCAAACAGGGGATGGCGCGAGCACTACAAAGGAAACCTACGCCAATCGGTGCAATTGTTCAGAGAAAAACCGCGCCAAGCCAGTTAACCAAGGAAAAGGGAAAAAACTCTATAGAGTAGAGGTCGATCTTGACACTCTGGGGCTGAACAGGGGTTTGAAGCATAGTTAAACAACCAAAAAGGTAAACTATTCCCCCCTTAAACTTGACTTAGGGTTTCTTGAATAAATCTAGCCAAAATTGCTAAGTGAGACAACCGCGCTCACTCTAGCTCTTCCCCCCTCAAATTTTTTACCCAGGTTAATTGTTAACTTCACATCCCCCCTATCACCTACATCTAACCCAGACTTTACCAGTGATTACCCAGAGGTACGCATGCCATACGAGGTCTTACAGCAGTATTCCCATTTACATGCAATAAAATTAACTCCATTATAATAATATTTTGTTTTGTTTCATTTTTGTTGTCTTTGTACATATGAAATCAATTTCCATATAAAAAAAAACCCATCTACCGGATTACATGGGTTACCAGCCGCTGTAACTGCTAGTACTCTGGGAGTTCTCTTCAGTTACATGGTACATCAATTAATTAATCCACATAAACATATCCTCTCTCATTTTGACAAGCTCTCTTTGATCTACAT
The DNA here is from genome assembly GCA_034641835.2 of Pinus albicaulis. Classification (NCBI taxonomy): domain Eukaryota; kingdom Viridiplantae; phylum Streptophyta; class Pinopsida; order Pinales; family Pinaceae; genus Pinus; species Pinus albicaulis. The sequence continues at coordinate 526,807,863 of CM076570.1, read as the reverse complement.
TTCTTCAGTGCTATGATCTACACCTACATAATGTCCATCATCTTCTGTATAGGAGTGCTCTTGCCATTAACATGGCCATATTCATGTAGTGCTACACAACTTCATGGTAGCTCCAGGGAATAACTTGATCTATGGTGGATTGCACATCACGTGACTACTCAATATTCTGACATGCGTTCGATAGATCCAAGTGATCTTCTACCGCGGCCAATAGATCCAAGTGTTATCGCTCCAATCCATCTACAAAGAAATTACTTCCTCCAAAAAAAATGACCAATAAGTCGTCCATCAATTTTTCAATCAATGGTAAGAATTCCCTCTGCAGGTTTGAATTGACCAGGCCATATATTGCAATCAACATTTCAAGTTTCCCTTGTTGAGGTTTGAACGTACTCGACTTATGGCTATACCAGCCTTGTCCTTGATGGCCTTCTCAACATCGCCTCTAGAGACACTACTTCCTCCTTCAACTGCAAAATATCTGGTGATGTGGCATCTAGACTCACTTTTTACTCCTCCGATCATAAAGAATCTAGCGGCATGGTCACCTGAGACATTGCTTCCTCCTTCAGCTGCGAAATTTCCAGTGATTTGACCTCCATGGTTGAATTTTCAATCGCAGATCTCTTGTGAAGATTGTTAAAGTGTGAGGTTGCTAAAGGCCTTTCTACCTTATGAACGTCTCGGGTTCGAATCCTGTCAGTTCTTGTTGCGAAGCTCACCTCCTCCTCTTTCGATTCCGTTGTGTCGGATCTTTCTATCGATTCTTTATCATGGCGAAAGAAAAACCACTAATTATGGGTGTCTCTAATTTCATATTTTTTCTAATTACATTACAGACGATGTAGATTATAGTCCATCAATTTGTTTCTCGACCCAGCCAAGAACATCATATTCATAGCCACCATAGGTGAAGATTTATGCTACACCCATCCATTCCTCTCCGGCAAGCTGACCGCTCCATTGCACCAGAGTTTTTTATTATTATTATTATTATCAAAATTACTTGGCGTCTAACCACTGTAATCGCATCTCCTTCGAGGTAGCTTGGATTTCTCCTACATTTCATCCTTTTCATCTTGTAGACCATCCGTAGATCTGTAACAGCTACTAGATCCGTTCACAGGCTTGGACACTTAGATGAAAATTACCCCTCGACACCACTATTCACATTGATCCCTCTGATGATTTTGGTTGAAACCATGTACGTTTGAGCTTAGATTCGATCTATGAGAAGATTATGCAGCGATCTCTCCAAATGCTACCTTTTCTCAATTACTAGAGACATTTTCCAGCTCTTCTAAACCCTTACATTCCATATTTAGATCTGTATGAGTTGCAAGAAATCACCCTTGGCCACAGAAGCATCCCTCTTTAAATATAGCTTTGATACCAATTGTTAGAAATTTACCGCAGAAATAAAATATTTACTGAGAGGAACAATAATCATGAAAAGAGCCAACAACAAATCATAAACATAAACAAAAATGTTTATCCAGGAAAACCCCAAATCTGGGGCAAAACCCAACCAATGAAATTTCATTATCCTTGGCCAATCCGGCCAAGTGAGCCTTCACCGCTCACCTCCAGGCCTGCCTTACAATGAAGTCTTCCCAGCCTTTTATAGGCTCCATTACATGCAATACCATGGGCTGAAAACCATGGGTGCACAATACCATGTGCCCCAAAACAACTACTATTTATCCTAGTCAACATTGACTCTATCCCGAGTCAAGTTTACCTAACAACAACAAGACAAAAAACCCAAAAAACGACCCAACAAGATCAAAGACAAACTTGCACTATTCCCCAGTGGAGTCACCAACTTGTTATGTAGGTAAATCCTCTCTATAGATAGAGACGATCCCTCTAGCCCTAGAGTGGGTCTAGTAACAAGGAATCATGCTAGAGTGTAGGTTCCTAGATATTTGAATGAAAGAGGATGCAATAAGATGCCCTACCTATGGTCCAACGCTGTCGTTGACATTGTTATCACCTTAAAAAAAATTCTAAACTTTGAAAGTTTACCTTGTTTCTAGTCATGGTCTTAAATAGGTTTTGAGTCATTTCATGCTTAAAGGGGTAAGTGATAGGGTTGAAGTCTCAAATTTATCATTTCCATTTTCAAATTAAGTTTATAAGTCTCATTTCATGGTTTAAAGGTCCCATCATCCATTTAGAAGTTAGGTTTTTTAAATTATGAAATTTTTTTTTGCAATAAGCTAGGAGACCATGTTTTTCATAGCCAAGCCAATGTAAAAAAATAGTTTTGTGCTATGAAAATGCTACTATTTTTGTAGTGCTCTACTTAACCACTGAAGAAACCCTTTTTTTTCATCAAAAAACTCTGTTTTCTGGTTTTAGTAGTAAATTTCCAGGGATGTTTATGGGAAACGGAAAATTAATTTTTTAAAAATGAAAGAAATTTTTATTCCTAACATACCTAACTACAAAAACCTCTTTCAGTTTCTTCCAATTCATCATGAGGTGGTAGAAATTGTTGACTCAACTTGCACTACGAAACTGCTAAAAGTCATTGAGAGAAAAACTCTGCTTTCAGGTTTTAGTAGTTCACTTCAAGATCAGTTTATGAACACAAGAAAACGTATTTTCGAATTATGAAAGAGTTTTATCTTCATAAAATTTCCAGATACAATAACCTATCTCACTTTTCTCACAAGTGTTACCAGTTGGGAGATACAAGGCTTTCTTGGAAGCCATATTTTCAGAAATCAGAATTTTCCAGTTTTACAGATGTTGTTCAAAGATATTTTCTGGGCAGTAGGAGAGGTATTTAAAAAAAACAAGAGAGGTTTTTGTTCAAGATATATTGGTATCTAAACTCCTCCTTTATTTTCTCAAAATAAATTTTGGATGAAAAGATAAAGGCTCTGTCACAAGACCTAATTTTCAGGGAAAAAACAGGAATAACTTGCAACTGCTGAAGCAGTTTTCTAGCACATTTTCACATCAAGTTTTGGAGGAAGTTTAATAAATTTTGATTTGAAATAGCTGGTAGGAGTGTAAAAATGGCATGTTAAGGTTAATTTGAAGAAAAAAAGTCAAAATATAATTAAAAAAAGGAGAAAAATACTGCGCTACGAAACTGAGCTACTTTCGTAGCGCAAGTTTATCGTTTTTCCTTTTACATTATTCGAAGTCTAGTTTCTGCACAGCTAGAGGTTTGAAGATATGTGGTGAATTTTTCACAACATGACACATGTATAAAGGATTAATTAATGGTTAAAATTCTCAAAACAGATAAAGGAATCGAAGGGCTGAAAAACAGGAAATTTGTCTCCTGATTTCTAGGACAGTTTGGGTCATCAGCAGCAAGGTTACATCAAAGTTGAAGACAACATCCAAATTCGACCTCATGGTATTGCAAGTGGAAAAGGATGAAATAAATATTAGATAAGGATGTTAGGAAGAAAATTAAAGAGTTTTAGTCCTATTTGAAATAGGACTGCTCATTAGAGTTCTAGCTCTGAATTTGTAATAAATATCATGTTTCATGATTAGGAAAGGTGTCAAACACTATGAATTCGAATTTTCTAGTGGAGGATCATGGAATCCTAGATTGTAAATGCTATATATAGAGCATGAGGTCGAATTCTAAAGGGTTGGAATTTTCATTAGCAAAGCAGTTTTGTTATTGTAGGTGACTGGATAATTTTCAACTTAATACAGACATCAGTTTACTACTCAAGATTCACAAGGAGTTTGTGTTTGATATTACCATGGCATTTTTCAATTATCTATTTGAAGTGGTATGAACATGTGTTACTTATAATTCATTGAAAAATGCTCTAACTTCCTTCACATGCTTGTAGACTGTGCTTTTTTCACTGTGTTACTTTTTTCACGTATAAACATAGGCTCCAAGTGCCTTGACTTCCATGTTTGATAGACCATGATGTTTTGTTGAAAACTACTTTGACTCCATAGCCCAATGGATGTTTGCTAATCTTTGATTCAACTAGTTATACATTTTTATCCTTTTATTCCTATATTTAGCCATATAATCATTAATCAAAATTCTTAAGCCTATTGAGAGAGCCCTCTCAGGTTGAGGAGGCTAAGCCTCAGCCAAAATATTGGTTTGAAAGAGTTACTCAAAGTCTACTTGATGAGTAGCCTGTCAGGGTCAGATTTTGTGATAACAGATAATCGTAGTGGTGATGAGAACGTCTTGCTCCTTATTCGGCAAGTCACAACCCCTTCACTTATTGCGTTTGGACACCTACACAGAGATCAAAAAATGATAACAACATAACACATAATAATTTCATCCTAAAAATACTATTCAGTCAGAGAATACTAAGCATATTACATTCAATAAAGGAAAAATACAATATGGGAACTATACAATAGTCACTTATATTATTAGGTAGAAAGAAGAGATACAACCATGCTCTGACGTTGCGGTCTCCTCTAGCGAGGTTCAGGTGAAGCATGTCTCAAATCTCGTAGAGGAATTTGGACGGGATGAGGGCCCTCTCGATGGAGTTCCCTCTTGATCTACCTTCTTAATAACGCAGTTATTCAGCTATAGTTCAATTCTCCAAGTTCAACTCTTCAGCTATATAATTCTCTTTGTTTAGCTAGCTTTCATAAATGGATATGGCTTGTTTATATAGAGGAAAAGGAGGAGGTTGGGATCCCTACAAAGGTGGAAGGGAGGCCTATCCTTTAGGAGTGTTCCAAGGGAGGTGGAAACCACTAACAAAAGGAGGAAACCTGTGGATGTTTAGTTCAACCACTCCCAATGACTCATGTTCGAGGTTTTTGGAATGGAACCTCTGCCTCTATTTTTAAAAAACATTCCCAAAACATCTTAGCGCAAGTATTACACTGGGACAGAGTGCCAGGTGACGTGGGCCCTTGTGTTAATCTTCCACATTAGTGCAAGGGTAGAACTGGCTACTCACGCCAAGGAAAAAATAGGGGTTTTCACAGCTCTACTTAGGGAAATGTCAACAAGAAGAATGTTGCTTTCATTAAAATGGATGCAAGGATGGTATTAACAAAGCATGACACTCTGTATTGGTCACAAAAACGACCCTCCAATGTGAGAGTTGGGGATTGTAGGGACAGTGACAAAATGTTGTGTAACACTCCCTAGCAATCTTACACCAATCACTGACAGGGGAAACTATACCCCACTTTTCCCACACAAAATGCACCACCAATGCAAAAAAATGCACCAGTGAACCTAGTTTAACCATCTTGGGCTTAGCAGTGACAATATTATGACCATGAGAACAACAATAATCATCCAAACGCTGCAAAAAATAATCCTAGGAACAAATGAAAGGGAGGCTCTAGACAAGGGGGAAGTAATTAACAACGCCCCCCGCGATCTCAGTTTGGGGGCAACCCTAACTGAAATCAAAACCAAGAGCCAAATAATAACTCCCAAGGGAGAAAAAGAAGACCCATTCTAAGGAAAAATCTCTCTTGTGCCATATGTGGTGAATATGGCCATTACACTTACCACTGTCCTAAAATCCCCGAATTCAAAAACTCCAGGTTAACTGCAGACATGGGGTACCTACCCAATAGAATTTTGTAATGCAGGAACCCTTCCCGCACTAAGGAGTGGTTAACACTGAGAAACAAAAACCACCCCAAAACGATACTAGAGGATGCAATTACACTATCTACATGGTTGGCGAAGAATTATTCTTCCAAACAAGGAGTAGGAACTATGATACACCTCCAGACACCAACCCATTAGGTACAAGTATGAGTGCACCTACCGCACTGTTAACTATCTCCAAAGTACCTATTGAGCCCCTTCCAAGAACAGTCAAAGGACTAACCAAGTGTGCATGACATCACTCCAAGGATGCCCATAGCTATAGTGTAGTGGATAATTTAGCTCAATTACCAACTGCTATGTCAGCTTTGGAAGTCCTACAATCATTCCCAAGACAACATAAAGCCTTACTTTCCGCATTAGGCACAATCGATCCTTCTGATTCGTGCCTAATGGTTTTCGATCTAGACGAGGTGGGCCCTAGGCTTCCTTCTCTAGTCACTTTCCAGATATCGGTTTCGGTTCATAATGTCACCATACACTGATGCATCGTCGATTAAGGAGAATCCACATGTATCATGCCAAAATCAGTTTGGAAAAAGTTAGGCTCACTTGAATTAATACCATCTGACATCATGCTTAGAGAATACGAGGGACGCTTGTCAGCCCCTATCGGTCTGTATCAAAATTTCCCATAAACCTGGCCGACAAGACAACTCTTATAGACATTGAGGTCTTAGATACACAGCTAGAGTACACCAAAACTAGCCCAGACAAAGAAACCAACAGTACGGATACTGAATCCACTGGTATGACATTCCTACCATACACCATTTTGTAGACCCCATTTTTGTATCCACCACATGGTTTTATATCAAAACATTTCATGGAAACTATGACATTTCAAAATATGGATTTTACAATACTCGTGAGGTATTTGGTCCCTCTAGTCATGCTGGAAATCCTAGGCATTACCTCTACAGGAATAACCTTGATTTCCCCTCAAGAGGTCATGCCAGTTAAAGGGACATGTATACCAGCACCAGCTGGCACGAACAAGAAGAATAACCAAAAAGGGAGAAAAGTAAAAACCCCCAATTAACCTAGGGAATTAAAAACTTGTGCATTGTGCAATTTTTTAGGTTATCCTACTAATATTCCTGGAGTTAGAAGAATTAAAACCCCTTCTACAAACAGAAAGACATGTCATGACCTTGAATTCCCATAAAAAGGAACAGACCATGAAAAACCAAGAGAAAGCATTATGAACAAATTATGCATGCACCACATGCAACCATTATACCCATCACAAACCCCCAAGTTACCTAGGGGATGCCTTGCAAGCCCTAGAAAAATCTTACCAGGAGGACCCCTCAGCACCATCCATGCAAATGGACAAGGGTAAACCCAAAAACATATTGTACGTACGATAAGAACCTACATATTGCTTGTATACAGTCACCTCAACGGCCCAGAGATCGAAAAAAATGCCCCACCGCATGTCCCATTTTGTGCTCTATGTGGCGAGCCTAATCACTTAATCGCATAGTGCCCCGCGTTAAGGGCGCTTAATCATTGGTGTAAAATCCTGCAAGTTGACCAAAGAAAATTAGTTCGACACAAATGACATACATGTCATATTTGTCAGAGCAACCACCACGTGCGCCATTTTCCCCACATCTTTCGATTCTGGTCTATGTTGGATTTCATGTGATGCTTCATTACTGAAAATCCCGACTTAGCCAATTCAGACATACAATCCATAAATAGCAATACAACTCAAAGGATAGAAGAAACAATGACCATATTATATATTTCAAAAGAGAGATTGTGATCTAGGTGGATATTGGTGGCCACCCACCTATTCCACTTGGGGCCCCACCATTGTTTCTTTCAGTTTTTTAGTTTCCTTAATTATAGCACAGTTTACTATTTTTAGCAGTTTTTCGGGCCCTCTAGAGCCATTTTCGTGCCCTAAACGACCTTTTCTAGGCATCAAACCTCCAGCGTATGTGTGTTCATTCCAGAATTGATAATAGTGATTTTTATTTATAGTCCTCGGATAGATATTTCTAACAATGTATCATGTGTGTCAAATGGAGATAGTATGCCAAAGTTGCAAACTTAAGAAATTGACGTACCAATTTACCCCAACAGGGCCCATATTCTGGAATTTCATCTCCTAGGGTTAGGTTTTTGGATGTTTAGGGTTTCCCATTATTTCTCAGTAATATATAGGCCTTTGAGCCTCATTGTAACACAGAGTTCATAGGCCTATAGCCACCACATCTTTTCTCAGAGATAAGCTACCAGTGCCCTAGCTAGTTTATTTCCATTTTGTATGTAAAAAAATTTCATTTCTTTGATATTAATGAATTGAAGTGTTATTTCTGCTGCACTTTTTATATTATAGGTTATATTTGTATTATGTTGTGTTCCTTCATAAATCTATATCAGTGGTATTAGTGTTGTCTGCTCTTTCTTGTCTCTTCTTTGCATGCTCCCAACGAGGTCGGGGTATAAGGAGTTATGGCTTGATCTGGTCAAACCTTTGCAAGATTAGCCTCACAAACCCCGACGGTTGCCCATGGGGGATGAAAAGAAATATTAGGGAGCAGGATATCCTATCAAAATATTACTTTAGGAGGCCCTCAAAAAATAAATTAACGCGATGATGGATAAACTTTCCCAGATCTTTCAACGACTGCCAACTGGCGGTGCATCTACATCCAACAATCACTCTGGAGGCACAACTCCTTTTAAGGTACAAGTAAACTTTGAAATTTTCATATTTGAGGGCCAAATAGATTTAGAATCCATAGATATATGGTTGAATCTATTATAAGGATATTTCTCAGTTCATGACTTTTCTGACCAAGAGTAGATTACTTTTGCACTCCTCAAAGCTACCCCCCATGTCAAGGATCGGTGGGAAACCTACTGTGAGAAAAAGGACGAGGGGGAACCCTCTCTATTCTCGGTCGTACCCACTTGGAATTCTTTCTAAGATTACATAAAGGAATAATATTATCCTATGGGGAGCTATGAGGAAAAGTACATACAGTGGACTACGTTGTGACAGCAAAGAGATCAAGATGTGCATGAGTTGATAAATATGTTCCATACCTTGTGCACAAATTTTGGTATCAAATATTCAGAGAAAAATTTGCTTTTGAAGTACCACAGTTGTTTGCACATATACATTAAGGAGGAAATGGAGCTCCTCGACATCTACTCACTTGGTATGGCATACTGGTATGCTGCCAAGGTTGAACAAAAAATCAAATAGAAGAAGCGAGACTTTGGATCTCCGAATCGAAAGAAAGGGAAAGGTTCCCCCAAACTGCAGAACGAAGGAAAAATCCAAGCCATGGTAGCCCAAGATAACCTACCAAATCCATAAGCAAATAAAAACCCCACGAAGCTGAAGAAGGACACAGGAAAGTGGTGTGAGTTCCATAAGAGCTCCACTCACAACCCAAGTGAGTGTCGGGCCAAGTAGTCACTAGTGGGCAAGATGAGGGCTTTTTAATCGGATGCATGCTCTGACTCTGAATCAGAAAATGACAAGGGAAATGAAAAGGGATGTAGATTATTGATGCAGAGCCCAATGCCACCATTGCCACTACAAAGATCCAGAAGGAGGAACTAGAAGATCCACAGGAGGAGGAGCATCTCTTCCACTCTCAGATGTGGGTAAAGGGTTCCCTGTTACAGTTCATTATCGACAGTGGGAGCCAAAAGAGCCTAATTTCAGAAGATATCATGAAGCATTTGGGCTTTCTGACCACAACACACCTACATCCGTACACCATCGAGTGGCTTCACCAAGGATGAGATCTTCGCATTAGCCAGGAGTGCCACCTTCCCTACAACATCAAGACCTTCATAGATGAGGTATTATGTGACATCTCTCCTCTTGATTTTTGTGATATATTATTATGCCAACCATACTTTTAGAAGCGGCATGTTGTGTATGAGTCCCAGCCTCACGCTGTTATTGTTACTTTGGGAAATAAGTTGTACAGGATACTATAGGTACCACCACCTATGGCTATCTCTTTGGTTACTACAAAAAAATGCAGTAATCTCATCTCCAAAACTGGGAAATTGTTTTTCCTAATGATCCACCCCCAGGGCAAGAAGAATATTGTGGCCATAACCTCCAGATAGGGCTCCTCCGCAAAACAACAAAAAATGGACAAGGCCATGGAGGATTACAGGGACATCTTCACCTCACTGACAAGGGTGCCTCTACATTGTCAGGTCAAGAACCCCATTGATATGACCCCAAGTGCACTACTGCCCAATGGAATGATCTATCGGCAATCTGTTCTGGAGAAAGATGAAATCAAGAGGTAGATTCAAGAGCTGTTGTAGAAAGGTCACATCTGGCCAAGTTCATCACCCTGTGGGAGCCTGATCGTGTTGGTGTAGAAGAAGGATGGGACTTGGAGACTATGTATTGACTATCGAGAGTTGAACAAGATCACTTTCCAGAATAGGTACCCAATCCCACGGATTGATGACCTTCTGGATCAATTCAAAGGGGTGAAATATTTCAGCAAGATCGACTTGAAGTCTGGGTATCACCAGGTACCAATCGAACCCTCCGATGTGTGGGAGACTACCTTCAAAGCCAAGGAAGGCCTTTTCAAATGGTTGGTCATGCCTTTTGGGTTGACGAATTCTCATACAAATTTCATGAGGCTGATGGACAACATCTTGTGGCGACTCACCAACTCATTTGTAGTAGTTTACTTGGACGACATCTTGAGCTTCAGACAGACTTAGGAAGAGCACCTCCACCACATCCGAAAGGTCCTCCAAACACTGCGACAGCACAAGCTGTGTGCCAATTTGGAGAAGTGCACTTTTTGCATGATCCAGGTTTGGTATCTGGGATACATTATTGATGAACGGGGGGTGCATGTGGATCCAACCAAGATCCATGTAATTCGAGATTGGTCGGCCCCAACCACACTAACAGAGCTTCACAAATTTTTGGGTCTTTCTAATTTCTATCGCAGGTTCATATTGGGATTCTCTCATACCACTTATTCCTTGAGTCAAGTCACCAAGGGAGGAGTGAAAGCAAAATTATTTTGATTGGAATCTCAACAGAAGGCGTTTGTAGAATTTAAACATCACCTCTGCTCTGCCCTAGTTCTCACATACCAAACTTGCTACAACCATTTTAGATCGATACATATTCCTCATACTATGTTATTGCGGCAGTTCTTACTCAACAGGGGCATCCAGTGGCATATCTGTAATATTCCAAAAATTTAGCATTCAGCTAAATGGAATATTATAGTGTTTTTTATCACTAGGTAGGTGAATAAGTGGGTGGGGAGGCCCATAAATATCCTTAGAAATAATAAAAACACTTCAAGTCTGAAAGGATACCTTTCAAGAAGCTAAATAAATCACCTCCAAGTGTGAACAAGGGTTGGATCATGTTGATTCAGTCAAAATTTGACCAAGTCAACAATGTTGTTATGGAGGAGTGGAGAGTAATTGAGGAATAACGCAGTTTTGGAGGGAGATTGATTTCATGAAGGAAATAACCTAATTGAGTGGGGCCAAGGCCAAAAAAGCTCATAATCTATATAAGGAAGAGGATGGCAGCCATATGAGGTTATGTTTTGGATTATTATTTTGTATATGGTATGTTTAGAGTACTTGCATTATTCAGCTATTTAGTTGAGATTGTTGTGTTGTTTAGCACCGGGTGTTCCCGAGCGAGAATCCCACCTCTTCCCTCGAGAGGTATCTTGGGAGAGAATTGCATTCATTTCCACATTTTTGTTTTTAGGCCAAGCTACAACTTTCTTATCAGTGTAGTTTCCGCAAGTTATTGTGTTGTGTTGCAGGGTGTTGCAGTGGAGGGTTGAGAAACCCACTTTCTAAGCTAGTTTCTCATTGGAGGAAGGATTCCTTCACTTGGGAGATCAGTTTGGAGGGCTCTTTGACATATTTCAGATCATTGACACCAAGCCAACTATTTCCCATCATTTGTAGCGATGTTCCAGCTGGGAATTGTGTTATTTTTTAGGGCAGCTTCAGTGATGGATCTTGTGGCTCCTTTGGAGTGTTTTCTTGTGATTGAAGGGTTAAACCTTTCATTAGAGGAGGCCTTTGAGGGGATCTACATAATATATTCTATATTTCAGCCTTCTACACTCATGTGCTTCAGTTTGTAGTGAGTCTTCAGCTATAGGGCTTTAGATCCCATCTTGTCTAGGGTGTATTTCTAAAAACCCCTTTCTGGGTTCTTTGTAGGAGTTTGTATTAAGCATAGATCTGTATTTGGCATATGTTTTGAGGCATATAATGACCCTACATATTTTTCACATTATTTTTCTGTAGCAATGTTTTTATAACTGCGCTATAGTAGTCTTCCAACATTTTGTATTGTAGCAGTAATTCAGATTTAGGAGTGATTTCTTATGGGAGGCTTGTTTCCTCATTGTATATGATTCATGCCTCACTATTATGTATTTATTTTCTGATATAATACATGATGATATGTCTCCATATTGGTCTCCAATGTTAATGAGTTTATTTACACTGCTATTTCTAGTTTTTTGTTCATATATTGCTACATTCCCCATTTGGGAATATTACAGTGGTATCAGAGCATAATCTTGGCTCAGCTTGTGCATTCAAGACATTATGCCATTAGGAAGAGAAGCTTATCATAGAAAAGAAAAGTTGTAAAGAAGAAAAAAAGGCATGGCTCTGTTATTTGGAGAAATGAAGGAAGAGAGGATCTCCCAACTTCTTTTCGAAACTGTGCAAAATATCAAGGAAGATCTCAAGGAGATGAAAGGGGAGAGATGTCGAAAAACTCCAAGAGGGTTTGAAAGTGAATCAAGCCCTATATATTCACATGATGGGTGTGGACATTCAACCACACATGCAGATCCACATCACAGTTTATTTCCGACATTCACTGTAAGAAGGATGGAGGAAGAAGATGCACCAAGGGAGGACACCTTGAGTGACTATCTTCAGGAGTATGAGTCTCAATCATGGAGACTCAAAGAGCACTTGGACTTCAAATGGTTTTTCGAACTCAAGGAAGACAAAAGATCTAGAACCAATACTAGAAGTAAGAGAGGTAGAATCTTTCTATCTAACTTTGATGGATAAGCAAAGTGCACAACCAAAGCTTGGGTAAAGGAGCTAGATTCCTATTTCTAGGTACACCAAGTTTCAGAAAAGGAGGCCATTAGAGTAGCAGCATTGCAGCTTAAAGGTATGGCCCATGATTGGTGGTTTTATAGTTCTACTTCATCTTATCATGCAAATGTAAACACTTATGCAAGGTTCACTAAGAAATTAGTGAGAATATTTGATATTAAACATTGTGAAACATCTTTTGTTGAACCCAAAAAATCAAAACCTTTTCATGATTTGAAGAGATCTATTTTGCCACTCCACTCAATATTTCTATTGAAGGGGATAAAAACATGCATGGTACATTGCTAAGGGAAAAATCCCCACTACTTGAAGATCCCTCTTCTATAGATGAATACATGGAGATTCCTCCTTCAAGAGAAGACCAAGATCTAGGGTCTCTCATTGATAATGAGGCATTTTCAAATATTGATGAAGGTAATGAGCAAATAAAAGCTAACAACGATGTACCATCAGGAGGAGATCCATCACCACATGGATATGGGAAGGGAGCCATTGATTCCATTAGAGGAGCCCTTGTCTCTTTTCAAGGAGTTCCAAATGATCTAACATGTGGGAACCAAAGCAAAATTCCAGAGCAGCATGTATCAGTTATTGTGGATTTTGCATCTTGGCAGAACTTTGGAGGATGAATTTGGCATGTGGGATGTCAAAGGAGAAGACAGAAACATGTGGGGAGCTTCACATTTCAAATCTCCAGCGCTGTCTCTTAGGAGGGTTGATCCATATTGGAGGTCTCAACTTTTGGTAGAGTAATCCAAGGATCTTGGTGCTTGCATGATTCTTCATGACTCGAAGGGAGATGATAGATACATGGTGGTTGATGAGGTCATCTATTCTTATGGTAGAGTCTTCTTGACTAGATTTTATGAGCTCAAGAGGAAGCTACTGCATGCAGCCCATGTGGACTTTCTTCCATGCACTTTGATGCATTTCATTCTTTGATGAAGGATTTCACTTGGGGGGGCATCCAGCAGGATATATATCAGCATATGGAGAGATGAATATCCCAGATGGTGATGGAGAAGTTGTCACAACCACTCCCCTACTCCTTGAGAGTGAGGGAGAGCTTACAGTTGAGCCATTTTAGCTCAATGACTGGAGTACATAGTAGAGAAGGTACAATTTTGCATTATTATTTGTACCTCTTTAATTTATATGATCGGCATGTTGTACCAAGGAGAATTATTCATTCTTGTATATTATATTATGATGTACTTGAGGCCAATTGTAGCATTGAGGTTGGTTATGCTATTGGTGGTTTGTGGGGCAAGCCACATAATTCTTGGTGTGCACCATTGACACCACATTGAACATTCATGATCCTATCTTGTAGGATGATTGTGGCAACAAACAAGTGGTTGGAAGGGTACTTGTTATTCTTTGATTTGAGGCAAGCAGGGAATGCACTATGCTAGTTCCATATGTGGAACTATGATCCACCTCTCAGTTGTCATATGGCAACTTGTTTTCATTGGTTTTTGCTTCCATATATTGGTGATGTTCTTATGTTTATGGGAAGCTTTGTTGGGAGAGTGTCACAAGAGTTGGAGGTGCCCATTGGGAGTATGATTCTCCCTACTTTACATGTTGCATGTTTTAGAAGAAACAATGGGCAAACCATGATTGCCACACTACATCTCTTTTCTTCATGTCGGAGGAACCATTTGGAGAACTTGAGTTCTTGGAGGAGGCACTTCATGGCTGATTTGTTTGGTGGGGTAACGTGGACCATTCTTGGAGGCCATTAAATTTCATCCCAAGATCAGCAATAGCCCCATACTAACCATAAATGGAGAGAGAAACAACTTGTATGGAAAAATCTAATCTCTCCATGCAGCCCCAATACATTGCATAAACTAGGGGTTGAGGATTTCTTTGATGAGCTACCTAGGAAGGTTCATTTCATTTGGATGATAGCATGGGTATGGGAGTCTCTCATTGGGAATTAGGTTCCCCCATGTTTTTTTTCACTCCTACCTTGAGGAGGCCATTGGAAAACAAGAAGTTTTCCACTTACACCTTCCACCTTTTCATGATGTGAACCATTGGGTTTTGCATACTTGGGAGGAGTCACTGGAGGGCAGATTTATTGCAGATTATCTTGAGCAGTGGTGGGGACTATTGATGAGGAAGCCACAAGAGGAGGGGAGGAACTTTTCTCTCCCTATACAGTTGCTTGAGGACAAGAAACATTTTGCAGGGGAGGACTGTAATATTCCAAAAATTTAGCCTTCAGCTAAATGGAATATTATAGTTTGTTTTATCACTGGGTAGGTGAATAAGTGGGTGGGGAGGCCCATAAATCTCCTTAGCAGGAATAAAAACACTTCAAGTGTGAAAGGAGACCTTTCAAGCAGCTAAATAAAGCACCTCCAAGTGTGAACTAGGGTTGGATCATGTTGATTCAATCAACTTTGACCAAGTCAATAGTGTTGTTATGGAGGAGTGGAGATTAATTGAGGAATAACGTAGTTTTAGAGGGAGATTGATTTCATGAAGGAAATGACCTAAGTGAGTGGGGCCAAGGGCAAGAAATCTCATAATATATATAAGGAAGAGGATGGTAGCCTTATAAGGTTATGTTTTGGATTATTATTTTGTATATGGTCTGTTTAGACTACTTGCATTCTTCAGTTGTTTAGTTGAGATTGTTGTGTTGTTTAGCACTGGGTGTTCCAGAGCGGGAATCACATCTCTTCCCTTGAGAGGTCTCTTGGGAGAGAATTGCATTCATTTCCACATTATGATTTTCAGGCCAAGCTACATATTTCTTCATCAGCGAAGTTTCTGCAGGTTATTTTGCTGTGTTGCAGGGTGTTGTAGTGGATGGTTGAGAAACCCAATTTCTAAGCTAGTTTCTCATTGCAGGAATAATTCCTTCACTTGGGAGATCCGTTTGGAGAGCTATTGGACATATTTCAGATCATTGGCACCAATCCAACTATTTCCCATCATTTCCAACATTGTTCCAGCTGGGAATTGCGTTATTTTTTAGGGCAACTTGAGTGAGGGATCTTTTGGCTCCTTTGGAGTGTTTTCCTATGATTGAAGAGTTAAACCTTTCATTGGAGGAGGCCTTTGAGGGGATCTACATCAGATCTACTATATTTCAGCCTTCTACACTCACGTGCTTTAGTTTGTAGTGAATTTTCAGCTCTAGGGCTTTAGATCCCATCTTGTATAGGGTGTATTTTTGAAAACCCCTTTCTGGATTCTTTGTAGGAGTTTGTATTAATCCTAGATTTGTATTGGGCATATCTTTTGAGGCATATAACAACCCTACATATTTTTTACATTATTTTTCTGTAGAAGTGTGTTTATAATTGTGTTGTAGTAGTCTTACGACATTTTGTATTGTAGCAGCAGTTCAGATTTAGTAGTGATTGCTTATGGGAGGCTTGTTTCCTCATTGTACATGATTCATGCCTCACTATTATGTATTGATTTGCTGACATAATACTTGATGATATGTCTCCATATTTGCCTCCAATGTTAATGAGTTTATTTACACTTCTATTTCCAGTTTTGTGTTCATATATTGTTGCATTCCCCATTTGGGAATATTACAGTGGTATCAGAGCATAATCTTGGCTCAGCCTATGCATTCAAGACATTATGCCATTAGGAGGAGAAGCTTCTCACATAAAAGAGAAGTTGTATAGAATAAACAAAGGCGTGACTCTATTATTTGCAGAAATTAAGGAAGAGAGGATGTTGGACACCTAATCCTCGATGGGTAGGTGTAGAGGATGAACGGACATAGGAAGTCCAAGAGACCCTGGAATATGGAATCCAAGGGTCACTCCATGTATGATAAATATGTATCATTTTTAGTAATAGTGTTTAAAAAATATTTATCTTTATATGTGTCTTGTGTATTTATTTTTCTCACCATTGTTGAGTTTAACATGGTATCAGAGCCATGATGAGTGGGGTTCCTATATGCGTTTATGTGTTCCATTGAAAGAATTGGTGTTAGCATAAAATTCTGGTGGAATCCGATTCTGGAATCTATCATAACCCGCTGGTCTCTAATAGCTCCATGCGTTTCTGTAACTCCATTTAATATTCCTACCTTCCAACGAACTCACCTCCTTATGTCACGTTGGCAGCTCCATCTTCATCGCCCTTGGATTCCTCTCCTCCCTTGGCGCAGGTTGAACAATATGCCTATACATAGTGCTGCAACTTTGTCAGTCTCAAGCCTACAAACATAAATGAGTTTTTCTACCATATTCTCTACAATATTTTGTGCTACATTTCATGTGAAGGTGTTTTATTGTTATATGTTGTGATGGGAATTGAAGTGAAAATGTGAATTTTGTGTGCTTTCCCCGTGGCTATTACGTTATCACACCTGCATCCTCCACATTCCACGGGCCTCGACTCCTCATCTCCCCATGCCAGTTCCCCTACAACTCCTCACCTTCTCCGCTCGCCTCCCTCTTGGCCTCCCCATGCTACCATAGGTCCTTCTCAGTGCACATAATGGTCCTTTGCAGAGTACTCTTAGAAGGGTAAAACTCAAAAATAAATTTCTATATTGTCTTAATGCATCAGAAGGCGATAAGCCTTATTCTGACATTCATCTTTGTATTCATAACCAAGAGCTTCTGCTTTTTTTATAAATTTTTCTTCATCCTCTTTTGGAGCTTTTATGCCAACCACTACATTTGCACCCATTTCACCCTGTGCACGGTAATGAAATATACTTATGTTCTAGAAAGGACTGAATGCATCTGGAAATTTCATCAATGCACCTGGCCTCTCCGGAAACACGAATCTATAAAGCAATTCATTTTTCAAGTTTGAACACCCACCCATTAGATGCCGCAGATGATCTTTAGCCAAGTCATTTTCTATCAGATCTAATGTCCTCAGACCAGAAGATTCTAGTCGACCCCACATTGCTGTCAGCTCCTCAGCCTTGTGAACACCACACTGTGCCCTCCTCCACTTCTCACCTGTTGCTATATTTATTAGGTGTCCTGGAGCCTTCCTTTCTCTTGGAAGATGAAGAATAAAAGCCCTTCTTGGGCTTTATGTTTTCAACTCCCAGTAGACCATTCAAGATCCTGAGTTCGACCTCTCGATCTCGCCGATCTGAGCATTGGACGATGGCATGAATAAAGAACAAGACGAAACCGATGGAATTGATGGGTTTCGATCTGGATACTTGATGCTGCTACATTTTGTCTTCCCTCACTGCATGTCGACGTAGAATTTGAAGCACAAAAATTATATGTGTTCAAAATATGGCGCATCAGAAGTGTAGTGAACTGAAAGTGACCTGAGCATTGTCACTTGTGAGTCGCATTGCATAGATTTTTCTACAATCCAAGAAGAAAATAAGAAATTCGTTAATTGCATTCCAAGGTAGTCATGACCCAACTGAGCATTTTTTCCAGCAATACAACATAAATCAAGTTTGAAGAGTGTTTATTCACTGTGGATGGTTTCTCCAGTGTCAAACCTAACCTCCAGTAGCTAATGTGAAGCACTTTAGTATTTAATGATCATTCATGCACATAGAGTAGGTCTTGAAAACATAGATCAAATATAAAATATGCAGTGTAGTAAGTTCAGGACAACGCAATGCTATTGGCGTGGTGTTATTTTTTTATCTACATTGTTTGGTATATGCACATTGTATATGCATTGTATCTACACATTGTTTGCAGGCCTAGAAAATTTTTGGTGTAGGGTTTCGTAGTATTCAAGCTGGCTTTGAATCTCCAAACCATACCACTTGATATAATTATAAATACTTATCTCCTCTACAAAATTATTTTTAGCTGCACAATTGATTCTCTTTAATAGCTGAGGTTTGTATAAGATTTTATAACTTCCACCAGAGTCTTTTTTTATTTACTAAGACAATGGAAAGAATTGATGAATTTCTAGAGTTATTAAGCACTCTAATCTTATCCATTGAATATATAGTCAAAATCAACAAATCCTATCTCTCATACATTCAAACATGTCTGCAAAATACACATGAAAAAATAAATTTTTTGGAGCTTGAATCTCAACTTCAGCAAGAAGAATTACAGTAGCGGATTCATCATTCTGAGCTTGTTCTTGTTCAGAAAAATGAGACATACTCCCATCAGCTACAAGAAATTGTAGATGCACTACCCATTTAAGCATAGATTTGCAGAAAGAAGAAAAAATCCAGCCTGCACTTCCCAAGCCCATCATCAGACCTTGGGAAGAGCTTGTCCATAACAAGCATATAACTAGTCTTGGATGTGACAAGGAGTTTTCCTTTCATATTCTGGACTACTCCAAGCCCATAAAATTTCAGAGTGTTGAATTCCTTTATGACAGTTCACATTCAGTTGTTCTAGATCCTACTCCTCTTCCACATTAGCAACAACAAATTGTAAAATGCCAACACTGTGATCAAGTTGGCCATATGAAAGATCATTGTTTTGATCTTCACCCATGAAAGAATTGTGGCCAACACACCAAATATTCACACATATGCTTCAGAAACAAGCCTCTTGCAAGAAAAAAGATTCATCTTGTATGGATCACTTCTTGGCAATGGGTATCAATATCCAAGAAGATGTTTAAGTCACATGTCAGAACTTGTTCTCGAATATTGAGCAAAATTTCAGTTGATTTTTCGCCATAATCTCACCTTGTACCTGACAGGGGGGGAAATGGTGGTTATATACAAGCTTCAAAGTCACATCAAGTGAGCCTGAGCCACAACCTGTCATTTCAGATTCAGAGTTGTAGCCAGAGACACAGCAGTTCAAGTGAGCCTGAGCCACAACTTTTCATTCCAGATTATATTCTTCCTCTTTCAAAACACTTCCTCTAGCAGAAGACTTCAGCTTCTTGCAAGCTTTGGAAGAGTTCCAGGAAATTCATTAAGTATTCAAGTGTTGGTGGTCATCCTTAAACCATCACAAGTTGTAGACCTCCCCTCTTCTAGGTTGAAGGTCTCCCTCTTCAAATATGAGGGAAAATTTCTCTAGCAGAAGCCCTCATCTTCTTGCCAGATCTGGAAGAGTTCTGAGAGCTGCAATAAGTGTTGCGTTCCAGTGTTGGTGGTGATCCTTAAACCACCTCTTCATGCCAACATTTCAGAGAGCTGATTCAGCCTAATTTCTACCATGCATACTTTGCAGATTTGTATTACAACTCTCTTCTTGGACTCACACATACCCCTTCAGATTAAGGGGGAGGGGGGAATGTTGGACACCTAATCCTCTATGGCTAGGTGTAGAGGACGAACAGACATAGGAAGTCCAAGAGACCCTGGAATATGAAATCCAAGGGTCACTCCATGTATGATAAATGTATATCATTGTGAGTAATAGTGTATCAAAAATATTTATCTTTCTATGTGTCTTGTGTATTTATTGTGCTCACCATTGTTGAGTTTAATAGAGGATCTCCCAACTTCTTTTCCAAACTATGAAAAATATCAAGAAATATCTCAAGGAGATGAAAGGGGGGAGATGTAGAAAAACTCCAAGAGGGTTTGAAAGTGAATCAAGCCCTAGATATTCACGTGATGGGTGTGGATATTCAGCCACACATGCAGATCCATAACTTAGTTTATTACCCACATTCACTGCAAGAAGGATGGAGGAATAAGATGCACCAAGGGAGGATACCTTGAGTAACTATCTTTAGGAGTATGAGTCTCAATCATGGAGACTCAAAGAGCACTTGGACTTCCAAGGGTTTTTCCAATTAAAGGAATAGAGAAGATCCAACAACCATACTAGAAGCAAGATAGGTAGAATATTTATATCTAACTTTGATGGATCAGCAAAGTGCACAGCCAAAGCTTGGGTAAAGGAGCTAGATTCCTATTTCCAGCTACACCAAGTTTTAGAAAAGGAGGCCATTAGAGTTGCAGTGCTGCAAATTCAAGGTATGGCCCATGATTGGTGGTTTTATATTTCTACTTCATCTTATCATGCAAATGTAAACACTTATGCAGGGTTCACTAAGAAATTAGTGAGAATATTTGATATTAAACATTGTGAAACATCTTTTGTTGAACCCAAAAACTCAAAAACTTTGCATGAGTTGGAGAGATCTATTTTTCCAACTCCACTCCATATTTTTGTTGAAGGAGATAAAAATATGCATGATACCTTGCCAAGGGAAAATTCCCCACTTATTGAAGAGCCCTTTTCTATAGATGAAGACATGGAAATTCCTCCTTCAAGAGAAGACCAAGATCTAGGGTCTCTCATTGATGATGAGGCATTTTAAAATATTGATGAAGGGGATGAGAAAAGAAGAGCTAATAGTGATGTACCATCAGGAGGAGATCCATCACCACATGGAGATGGGAAGGGAGCCATTGCTTCCATTAGAGGAGCCCTTGTGTCTTTGCAAGGAGTTCCAAATGATCTAACATGTGGGAACCAAAGCACAATTCCAGAGCAACATGTATCAGTTAGTGTGGATTGTGAATTTTGGAAGCACTTTGGAGGATGACTTTGCCATGTGGGATGTCAAAGGAGAAGACAAAAGCATGTTGGGAGCTTTACATTTTAGATCTTCAGCATTGTCTCTTAGGAGGGTTGATCCATATTGGAGGTATCAACTTTTGGTAGAGTACTCAAGGGATCTTGGTGCTTGCATGATTCTTGATGACCCAGAGGGAGATGATAGATACATGGTGGTTGATGAGGTCATATATTCTTATGGTAGAGTCTTCTTGACTAGATTTTCTGAGCTCAAGAGGAAGCTACTACATGAGGCACATGTGGACTTTATTTCCAAGCACTTTGATGCATTTCATTCTTTGATGGAGAAGTTCACTTCGGGGGTCATCCAGCAAGATATATATTAGCATATGGAGAGATGCATAGCCCAGATGGTGATGGATAGGTTGTCAAAACCACTTCCCTACTCATTGAGAGTGAGGGAGAGCTTCCAGTTGAGCCATTTCAGCTCAATGACTAGAGTACATAGAAGAGAAGGTACATTTTTGCATTATGATTTGTACTTCTTTACCTTATGTGATCAGCATGTTGTACCAATGAGCATTATTCGTTATTGTATATTATATTATGATGTACTTGAGGCCAATTGTAGCATTGAGGTTGGCTATTCTATTGGTCGTTTTTGGGGCAACCCACAAAATTCTTGGTGTGCACCATTGACACCACATTGTACCTTCATGATCCTATCTTGTAGGATGATTGTGGCAGCAAACAAGTGGTTGGAAGGGTGCTTTTTATTCTTTGATTTGAGACATGCAGGGGATGCACTATGCTGGTTCCATATGTGGAACTATGATCCACCTCCTGATTGTCATATGGAAACTTGTTTTCATTGGTTTTTGCTTCCATATATTGGTGATGTTCTTATGTTTATGCGAAGCTTTGTTGGGAGAGTGTCACAAGAGTTGGAGGTGCCCATTGGGATTATGATTATCCATACTTTACATGTTGCATGTTTCAGAAGAAACAATGGGCAAACCATGATTTCCACACTACATCTCTTTTCTTCATGTGGGAGGAGCCATTTGGAGAACTTGACTTCTTGGAGGAGGCACTTCATGGTTGATTTGTTTGGTGGGGTAACATGGGCCATTCTTGGAGGCTATGAAATTTCATCCCAAGATAAGCAATAGCCCCACACTAACCATAAATGGAGAGAGAAAAAACTTGGATGGAAAAATCTAATCTCTCCATGCAGCCCCAATACATTGCATAAACTAGGGGTTGAGGATTTCTTTGATGAGCTACCTAGGACAGCTCATTTCATTTGGATGATAGCATGGGTATGGGAGTATCTCATTGGGAATGAGGTTCCCCCATGTTTTTCTTCACTCCTACGTTGAGGAGGCCATTAGACAGCAAGAAGGTTTCCACTTACACCTTCCACCTTTTCATGATGTGAACCATTGGGTTTTGCATACTTGGGAGGAGCCATTGGAGGGCAGATTTATTGCAGATTATCTTGAGCAGTGGTGGGGACTATTGATGGGGATGCCACAAGAGGAGGAGGGGAGGAATTTTTCTCTCCTTATATAGTGGCTTGAGGACAAGCAACATTTTGTAGGGGAGGACTGTAATATTCCAAAAATTTAGCCTTCAGCTAAATGGAATATTACAGTTTGTTTTATCACTGGGTAGGTGAATAAGTGGGTGGGGAGGCCAATAAATCTCCTTAGCAGGAATAAAAAAACTTCAAGTGTGAAAGGAGACCTTTCAAGCAGCTAAATAAAGCACCTCCAAGTGTGAACAAGGGTTGGATCATGTTGATTCAGTCAACTTTGACCAATTCAACAGTGTTGTTATGGAGGAGTGGAGATTAATTGAGGAATAACGCAGTTTTGGAGGGAGATTGATTTCATGAGGGAAATGACCTAATTTAGTGGGGTCAAGGGAAAGAAATATCATAATATATATAAGGAGGAGGATGGCAGGCATATGAGGTTATGTTTTGGATTATTATTTTGTATATGGTATGTTTAGACTACTTGCATTCTTCAGCTGTTTAGTTGAGATTGATGTGTTGTTTTGCACCGCGTGTTCCCGAGTGGGAATCCCACCTCTTCCCATGAGAGGTCTCTTGGGAGAGCATTGCATTCATTTCCACATTATGGTTTTCAGGCCAAGCTACAAATTTCTTCATCGACACAGTTCCTGTAGGTTATTGTGTTGTGTTGTAGGGTTTTGTAGTGGAGGGTTGAGAAACCCACTTTCTGAGCTAGTTTCTCAATGGAGGAAGGATTCCTTCACTTGGGAGATTAGTTTGGAGGGCTATTGGAAATATTTCAGATCATTGGCAGCAAGCCAACTATTTCCCGTCATTTATAGCATTGTTCCAGCTGGGAATTGCGTTATTTTTTAGGGCAGCTTCAGTGAGGGATCTTGTGGCTCCTTTGGAGTATTTTCCTGTGATTGAACCATTCATCCTTTCATTGGAGGAGGCCTTTGAGGGGATATACATCAGATCTAATATATTTCAGCCTTATACACTGATGTGCTTCATTTTGCAGTGAATCTTTAGCTCTAGGGCTTTAGATCGCATCTTTTATAGGCTATATTTCTGAAAACCCCTTTTTGGGTTCTTTGTAGGAGTTTGTATTAAGCCTAGATCTGTATTGGGCATATATTTTGAGGCATATAATGGCCCTACATATTTTGTACATTATTTTTTTGTAGCAGTGTGTTTATAACTGCACTTTAGTAGTGTTCTGGCATTTTGTATTGTACCAGCAGTTCAGATTTAGGAGGGATTGATTATGGGAGGCTTGTTTCCTCATTGTATATGATTCATGACTCACTATTATGTATTAATTTTCTGATATAATACATGATGATATGTCTCCATATTGGTCCCCATTGTTAATGAGTTTATTTACACTGTTATTTCCAGTTTTGTGTTCATATATTTCTACATTCCCCATTTGGGAATATTACAATATCACAGTGAGACGATGTCCGACAGAGTTCGCAAGTATCCCAATTATGACAAAGAAATGTATTCCATTGTGAAGGTGTGCCACCAATGGAAGCATTACATTTTGGGGAAGGAAACGATCATCCATATAGACCACCAACCCCTACAGTTCATACAGACACAAGGGAAGTTGCAAAAGGATCGCCATGAGAAGTGGTCAACATATCTGCTACAGTTTCATTTGAACATAAAGTATAAGAAGGGAAGCACCAATAATGTTGCAGACTCCCTCACCCAACCACTGATTGTGGCGCTAACCACTGTTATCAAATCTTGTGCGAAAGAGACTTCTAATTGGCCACTTCTCTACAAGAGCAATCTGGAATTGGGCCACACATACAAGACAATCCTGGAGGGTACGCAACTTCCAAATTTTCACCTCCAGGATGCACTGCGATGTCACCTGGGACACCTTTTTGTTCCTTCAAGCAAGCGTGCCAAGATGATTTGGGAAGCACACTACAGTCGAGTCGTTGCGAATTTCAAGGTCATGAAAACAGTGGCAGTACTGTAGAAGTATTTCTATTGGCCAAACCTTCGACATGATTTTAGGAAGTACATCAGATCCTGCACTGCTTACTCCATTGCCAAAATGACCATCAAGAAGCAAGGCCTCTATACTCTGCTACCTACCCCTATTCGACCTTTTGAATCCATATCCATGCATTACAAGTCAGGAATTCCTTTTACTAAGCATGGAAACGACTGTGTTTTTGTGGTCATCGACAGATTCTCAAAGATGGCCATTATGTCGGCCTGAAAGAAGAATATCACAACATAAGCCACTACTAAACTCTTCTTTGAACAAGTGTGGGTGCACTTTGGTATCCCACATTCTATCATCTCAGATCGGGATAGCAGGTTCCTCAACACATTTTGGTCCAGCCTATGGTCAATTTTGGACACCAGGCTCCGCAAGTCCACAACTTTCCATCCCCAAACTAATGGCCAGACATAGGTCATCAATAGGAAGATTGTACACATTTTGCACATGTACAATTAAATGCATACATGCATAGAAGATGAGGGCCTTCCCTATGTACAACACAGTTATAACCATGCTCTCCATAGTTCAACCGACCAATGCTAAGTACAAGCAACGACATGATTAACATCAGGTGCCATACCACTTCCAGGTGGGTGACAAAGTGTGGCTACATTTGTAGAAGGAGCGCCTCACTGGACCCAACTACAAGCTTCACCCATTCCGATATGGGTCATACACCATCAAAAAGGCTATAGGGAATAAAGCCTTCGACCATTCCTTGGTCTGCACCCAGTATTCAATGTGGACCGCCTTCGACCTACTTGCCACCTCTACTGGACACCTCTGACATTATAGAACAACTCACACCAACTGATTTAAACCCAAACTGCATGGAACAGGCCACCATAGATTGTATCATAGACATGAAAATAAAGAACACTCGCCAGCAAAAGATCCAACTGTACCGAGTTGTCAAAGCTGGCCAACTCCTGCACCAAGGCAAGTGGTTCACCAAGGACCAAGTTCAGCAAAAGTTTCCTCATCTTATAGAGGAACTTAATTCAATGGAGACCATTGCTTTTGAAGGGAGGAGGAATTATCCATGTGCATATTGGTAGCCACCCACCTATTCCACTTGGGGCCCCACAATTTTTTCTTTCAGTTTTTCAGTTTTTTTAATTATAGCACAGTTTACTATTTTTAGTAGTTTTTCGGGTCTTGAACTTCCGGAACTGTTTTGAGGCCCTAGATGAATTTTTTTGGGAATCAAACCTCTATGAAAATGAGTCGATTCCAGACTCAATATTTGCGATTAAAAGATGTATTCCTCATATATATGTTTCTAATAATGTATCATGTGCGTCAAACTGAGATAGTATGCCAAAGTTATGACCCCGGGAAATTGATGTACCAATGTACCTCGACAGGGCCCATATTCTGGAGTTTCATCTCCTAGGGTTAGGTTTTTGGATGTTTAGGGTTTTCCATTGTTTCTAAATAATATATAGGCCTTTGAGCCTCATTGTAACAAAGAGTTCAAAGGCCTGTAGCCACCACATCTCTTCTCAGAGATAAGCTACCAACGCCCTAGCTAGTTTATTTCCATTATGTCTATAAACAAATTTTAGTTCTTTGATATTAATGAAATGAAGTATTATTTCCACTGAATTTTTATATTTATGGTTATATATGTTTTTTTTGTTTCCTGCATAAATTTGGATCATATGGTCACCTGAAAGACCACCTATCTTGCATAACAATCCTCAGGCTCCAGTCCAACTCTGCGCACTCTGTGATGAACAAGATCACTTCGTCGTTGACTCTACAGCTCTAGAGTTCTTTCAAAGATGGTAACCAGTCAACCCAGTGTACTATGATGCCCTACGAGTAGTCCAATATTCTTGTTGGGTGTGTTCAGATAACCACCCGATTCATCATTGTCCCTACACCCCCCGTTTTTGTTCGACGTTAAATTGTTTACGTCGAGCCATAACTCATCTCGCTATAGAATACGGATAAAATTCAGACTCAGTAGAAAGTTTGAAAACCTAAGAGAATGAGGCAACTAGGTCCATCCTCTTCATATTGGAAGGAAAATGGCCAAAAAGGGGGCAGATTACCACCCCCAACCACCCTCCACGCCCTATCCCAGTTTGCGCATTGTGTGATGAACACAATCATTTGATCACTTAGTGCCCATATTTACTATCATTTCGCACATGGTACCCAATCACTCCGGTGGTCCAAAGAGAGTGGAAAACCAAAGAGCAACAGTCTTGTCTTATTTTCGAAGACAACCATCAGGCTCGACATTGTTGTCACATCCCCCAATTTCGACCTGTGTTAGACGTCATACGCTCATTCGTCACCAAATATCCCAATGTAACCAGTTTTGAACCTAGGTAGCCAGGTGTCATGTGGCCTTCCCCCATCATCACCAAAACCATAGGAAAGCTAAGGCGACCAATCATCTTATCTAGGAACGAAACAAACCAAGAAAAATATGTACTCTATGCGATAGAAAGGACCACATGGTCAATCAATGTTAGGAACTCAAGGAACTCACCGACAGTCTTTGCATGATCACAATCATAACACATATACATCTATCTAATCAAGAGAAGATCACATGCTACTACTGCAGGTATTCTTGAAATTTCACCACAATATGAATTCTAAATACCTCCCAAGGTTATGAGCATCAAGATTAGCTTTGAATTAGTACTCCCCAAAGGAGCCACACCACCTAAGACTGAAGAATAGGAGGTGGAAAAAGCATAAAAATGCACCAATTCCCAACCATATCCAAACATCCACATATGGTGTGGAGAGTATTGTTAGTGGTCACACCATATACTTGTTAGGTACCTTTACTCCATGCACCATTTTTATGAGCCATAACCATGAAACATAGATGTTCCCCATGCTGAAAACATTTTGGAAACTTTGCATTCAATGCAATATTCAAGTACCGGAAGGTGCACGTGTCCTTAGTACACAACCAAAAGAGCACAAAT
Organism: Pinus albicaulis; assembly: GCA_034641835.2. Classification (NCBI taxonomy): domain Eukaryota; kingdom Viridiplantae; phylum Streptophyta; class Pinopsida; order Pinales; family Pinaceae; genus Pinus; species Pinus albicaulis. The sequence goes on along the minus strand of CM076570.1, from coordinate 526,780,154 downwards.
TTTCTCTCAAAAAAATAACCATGACAGAAATTCTTCCACCATGTAACACTGACGACACATGACACCATATATGATTCATCTCACGATGCATGAGAGCCATGACTCGTGTTGTCTGCTCATTTTCCTTGGTATTGAGACTACTGCGACTACCACAATGGTAGTAGTACCTTAGACGATGCAAATCCAATCCATCTGCACCCTGTCAATCTCATCTGGTTCCATGACTTCAACCAAAGAATCATATTCATGTCGGTCAACCACCACTATTAGACTCGAACAAATTCCTCATCGCTTCGCACAAACCAATTCCCCCTTAGACATATTTTTTCACTCTGATGAAGATATTTTAGAGACCATGATGGAACCATATTGTCTGTGGGACTCAATGCATCACCGTTCATTTTTTCTTCCAAAAAAAACGTTCACGCCTAGCAGCCCAAAAACCCAGGATATATACACCATTGAATCCTTAGACTTCCTTCCATCTGGGAAGGGAGGTTGCTTCAAAAACCCTATCCCAATGCCCAATGTGTTTGAAGAAGGAAATATGTCGAATATTTCACCAACCATTAAGGTGAATATCTCAAGAAAACTAGGAAAAACTGAAGAAATCTTGCTAGGGGCAGTGATCAGGTGCTTAGAATTATGCTAAAAAATTAAGGGTCTCAGAATGACTCAAAAATAAATGGCCACGTATTTTTCATCATTATGAATCTGACACAACTCATTTCGCACGAAATGGACTTCGTATGGCTTCAAAAATACGGTTCTATTTGTTTTGCTAAACATGTTATTTTATAATAAAAAATGTGCAGACAGACCGAGTAAGCAGTCCTTACTACTGACTGGGAATGCCTATGTGGTAGGGTGACATGGTAGGTCAACGTTGTTAAATTTCCTTTGGCTAACGACAATGGAAATTGTTGATTGGTTCTAATATTATGGTGAATTGGCATTCTATGTTTTGTGGAAGTTTGGGTCTATCAAAAGGGGGCCCATGATTAAGCCTTGGGCCACCACGTGTCCCCCTCATGGTGTTGTAAAATTGTTTTCAAAGGACCGGAAGGACTGACGGGGGTCGAATACAAGATCTCTGCCCCGCTAACAACACACACCAGCATCTCTGCTACAACTTATTGCTTAACCATATAGTGCACCACCTGTATTTATGTTTTAATAAATTTTTCGATGGGGGGAGAGGGGGGAAGCCCCCAATACACATGACCAAGTCTTGAATACCATGATAGAAGAGTGGAGTGTGTATCCCTAAGAGTGGTGGTTTAAAAAAAAAATCCATTATTAACCTCTAAACTCCATTATTAAGTGCTAATCCGGAAGTAACTATAAAGCACGGATTTAGTGCTAATCACACTTAATTAGTGGTGGTGCAGGTTTGATCAATTTAATCTGAATTAACTTGCCTATCCGATATTTTCAGTGGAATTTCTATTTTGGCACCAGCTAGCCCGAATTAGTGGTTGCTAGCTAAATTTAGGGAGAAAATTATGGGTAGACTTGTAGAAGTCATAACTCAGTCATTTTTCGACCAAATGAGGAGAAAAAGGAGGCTAAGGCACCATTTTTGGGCATTCTGAAGTCATTGGTGCAAGTTTCAGGAACAAAAAAGATTTTAAAACACATTATTTCACAAATTTAAGAATAATATAGAGGCCGAAGCCATGGAAGTTGGACCAAGGATATGTAGCCCAGGAGGGGTGAACTCCATAAAATCCTTGTGTTGATGTGTTGTATGGTGATGTATTGTAATTTTATTTTTTGTTGTTTATTATTTATTTTATGTTAAATTATTCATAAAAATAACATAAAAATCACTCATGAGACTCAATAACTTGCAAGAGAACTTGAACCCTTAAGCACATGTAAAATAATGGTTTCAAAATCTGAAAGAGGAATTAGCACAACATTACTAACATACCTTAATCAAATAATTTTTGGTATCATGGATTTAGGTTTGTTGTGCAAGAAGGGATCTAATTTTTTAGAATTTTTTGTCTTTCTTATAAGGTTAAAACTCAAAAGAGGAGAAGGGATGTTGGTTGAATGCCCTGCAATTAGCTCAAGGGGAAGAAGGACATGGTTTCCGAAGTATTCAAAAACAACACATCCTCAAGTTGAAGTTGAGTCTTTAGTGAGAATTTCTCATGAAAGAGAACCTACCATGACAGAATATGAGAGAGCATTCAGAAAGACATTTTTTCATATGACTGAGATGGTAAAGGTCCTCTATGGGGAGAGGAATTTAAGGATGCAAGGAGAAAGTTCTAGGCCTCCAAGAGGAGAGGGTTCTCCAAGAGGAGGAGGCCATGGATATGGTAGGAAAACACCATACAATCTACCATCATCCTCACCACCATCTTCACCTTCCTCTTCATCATCTTCCACTACCACAACCCTTTAATATGTTCATCCACATAGTTCAAAAGAACCTGGTAAATCACCCTTACTTAAACTTGATGTTAAATTTGAGCTACTGATGTATAATGTAAAAGTTAATGCACATAAGCTGGATAATTGGATTCGTCAGTTAGAGGTTTATTGTAAAATTCAGAACCTTCAAGAGGATGACCTAGAGATTCAATTGGCTTCCTTGAGAATGGAGGGTGCGACACTTGTATGGTGGGAAGCAGGGACACAAGATGAGATTAAAAAACATAGTAATATCTCAATATCTTGGTATAATTTTATTCCTTTCATTAAAAGGAAATTCTACCCTCTATATTACATGAAAAAAAATATTATGCACTGGAAGAATTTTAGACAACTAAAGGGAGAAAGTGTTCAAAATTATACACAAGAGTTTAGTAGAAGAGCACTAGTTTTGGGTGTCAATTTATCTTCTCAAGAAACTTTGTTAAAGTATATTGGGGGTTTTCATAGCTATCTTAGAAATACTATTGTCATGTTCAATCCCCCAAATTTATATGAGGTTTGTGTTCAAGCCAAATATCTAGAAGCAAGAGTGAAACATGGTGCAGATGAGAAAAGTGATAATTTGCTTGAGTATGAAGGTAAAAGAATGAGTAAGTTTAATGGAAGAGGAAATAATAATGGTTCTATTAAAATAGAGAAATAGAAAATCATATGTATACACTGTTCAAAAAATGGCCATGATGAACAACATTGTTGGAAACTCCATCCAGACTTGAAGCCCAACAAAAATAAAACCAAAGGGAAGGATACAATTGTTGGAATCATTGAACAAGACTTAGGTTTAGATTGAGGAGATGAAACCAAGATTAGAACAATGGGTTTGAAAGGGAAGAACATATAAAAAATTAGTTCTTAAATTTATTATAATGCAACTCAAGATGATGATACAAGAATTGAACTCTTTCATATTAGAGTTGTTTCAAAACATACCAAAATAGACACACTATTTGAAAGTGGTTCTCAAGACAATTTGATTTCAGAAGACTTAATTAAGAGGTTAAATCTAGAAATGATTACACATCCAAGACCTTATCCTTTAGGCTAGATATGCAAAAATGAAAACTTGCAGGTAACAAGGAAGTGCATCCTAAGGTTTGCAAGCAATTCAAAATTTCTTGACGAAGTTTAACTTGACGTAGATCTGCTTGAGGTTTCAGGTATTGTTTTCAGAAGTCCTTATCTTTATGATAGGACGGCGGCATTTCATCACCATGAGAATGAGTACCACATGTTCAAGAATGGGATTCAGTACATAGTTATAGCGCATAAGAAGAAGAGGATTTTGTATCTTAAACATGCAGGAGAAATGAAGAGAATAGTGAATGCAAGTCAATATTTGGCTTTGTTAATATTCAAGCATAGTGATGTTTTGAATGATACCTTTCAAAAAGATGCATCAAATGAACAAGATGATTTAGTTGAATTTTCTAATGTTTGTAATAAGATGTTTTAGGGCTCTAACATGTTGCCTTTGAAAAGAGGTAAACAAGATGTGAAAGATTTGGAGCAGTCCACATCAGTGTTGAGCAGTGATGTGAACAAGATGTCGGTGCAAGAGAGTGCAAAGCTCAAAGAGAAAGTGCCAAAATAATTTGAAAAGGAGGGAATTGGGTTGAAAAGTTCTTCTTGTGGGTTTCAAAAATTATTTTCTTTGAAATGGGAAGTGGCATGGTGATTTCAATCACATTTGATCAAGATTTGAGCCAAGCACAAGGAGAGACAATCTAAAAACTACCATGTCGACAATGTTTGAGATGAGAAAGTTTTTTATTTTCCATTGATTGATGACCGAGGTGGGAAAAAGTTTGTTTATTCAAGGACAAGCTGTTGTTCTGCAAATCGTAGGAAATTGCAGCATGACGGTGTCTACAACAGTAAGATAGGGTCTCCAGAATCAAGGAAAAGGATTAGTTTTTTTGAAAACCTCAAATTGTTGAATCCAGGAAAATTCCAGTCGATTAAGACTGGAAGGGTGAGGAAACTATACCCTCATCCACATGTTCAGTAATGAAAAATATTTTGGGGTCCAAAAGTTTCTAGTGGGGAGGAATGATCAAGTGCTAAGAATTATGCTAAAAAATAAAAGTTATCATAATTACTTGAAACCTAAACGACCACGTAGTTTTCGTTGTTTTCAATTTGACGCAACTCGTTTCATGTGAAATGGACTCTGTATGGCTTCAGAAATGATTTTTTTCTCTATTTTTCTAAATAGGAAAATTTTGTAAAAAAATGTGTAAACAAACCCAATAAATATTCCATACTACTGGCTGGGCATGCCTATGTGCCAGGGTGATAGGGCAGGTCAATTTTTCTCAATTTCCTCTAGCTAATGAGAGACTGCCAAGGGGCAGATGTTGATTGATTCGAATATTGTGGTAAATTGGAATTTTATGTTTGGTGGAAGTTTAGGCCAATGAGGAGGAGGAAGGTAGTTGAGCCTAGGGCCACCATGTGTCCCCCTCATGGCGTTGCAATTTTTTTTTCAAAGGACCAGAAGGACCGACGGGGGTCGAACATAATACCTCTGCCCTGCCAACAAAACATGCCACCATATTCGCTACCACTTATTGCTTAACCATATAGTGCACCACTTGTATTTATGTTTTCATAAATTTTCCGACGGGGGGAGAGGGGCCTAGCCCCCAATACACATGACCAAGTCCCAAAGACCACGGTGAAAGAGCAGATCACTTTATCCCTAAGAGCGGTGGTTTAAACTAATTTTCCATTATCAATATCTACACTCCATTATTAAGCGCTAATCCAGAATTAACCATAAAGTGTGGATTTAGCGCTAATCACACTTAATTAGCATTAATGTAGGTTTTATTAAGTTAATCTGGATTAACTTGATAGTCCGATAATTTCGGCAGAATTTCTATTTTGGTGCCAGCTAGCCTGAAGTAGTGGTAGTTAGCTAAATTTAGGGAGAAAATTGTAGGTATACTTGCAGAGGTCATAACTCAGTCAGTTTTCGACCAAATGAGGAGCAGAAAGAGGCTAAGGCACCATTTTTTGGCATTCTGAACTCATCGGTGTAGTTTTCAGGAGCAGAAAAGCATTTTAAACACATCATTTTTCAAATTTGAGCATAATATAGAGGCCCAAGCCGTGGAATCTAGACCAAGGAGATGTAGCCCAGGAGGGGTGAACTCCTTCATCAAATCCTTATGTTGATGTGTTGTATGGTGATGCATTGTACTTTTATTTGATGTTCTTAAGTCTTTATTTATGTTAAATTTTTCATAAAAATAACATAAAAATCACTCATGAGACTCAATAACTTGCAAGAGAACTTGAACCCGTTAACCCATGTAAAACATTGGCTTCAAAATCTAAAAGAGGAATTAGCACAAAATCACTAACATACCCTAATCAGATCAGGAATCATGATCCTCAGATGAAGTAGCTTCTTATACATACTTATTACAATAGTACAGGGATATCTTTGAATGGGATTATTCAGAAATGCCATGGCTAAGCCCCACCATCATAGAACACCACATTGACCCATGTCTTGACGTATCACCAGTCCACCAAAAGCAACGTCAATTACACCCTTCCAAAGTAGAATCAATCAAACAAGAGATAGACAAGCTTCATAAAGTTGGATTCATTTATCCAATCACCTACACATCATGGGTTTCCAACCCTATACCCAACATTAAAAAACACGGCATAGTGGGTTTTTGAGAAGTTGCTTTCCCCCTATACATATTGTGTTATGTGATTGATTATTTATATCTCTTACTTTTTATGTGATTAGGCGATCGAATTTTGTTTCCACAAATTGTAAAATTATTTAGTATTTTGTTTCAGTATATTAAAAGATTTGATTGAATGCATTGGTTAGATTTTATACAAGTTTGATCTTAATGTTTTACCTTTGGATATTTGTGGAATTGTATTGGGGAGTCCATATTTGTATGACAGGAAATCAATTTTATTTCATCATGGAAAAAAAATTTCATCTCACAAAAGCAGTGAGGTGGAATATATTGTTAGGGCTCATCATGCCAAAATCAGTGCAAGTATTGTAATTGCAATTCAGATGAAGATATTTATCAACTCTAGAAAATATTGCATGCTCATGGTTATGAGAGAAAAATATGTAGAGGCATCTGAAGCTTTCCAAGGTTGTGATCCCACTCATAAAAAAGAAATTTATGAAATTGTTTCGAACTATAATGGGATTTTTTAGGAACCAAGTGGGCTTCCTCCAAAGTGTGAGATCTAACATGAAATTCACTTGCAGCAGGATGATCCTTTACCAAATATTGGTATGCATATGTTATCAACCATTGAGATGGAGGAGATAAAGAAATAATTGTAAGAATTACTGAACCAAGGGGTCATAATGCCAAGTTCTGCTCCATGCAGCTCACCCATCATGTTGGTTAGAAACAAGGATGGCGCATGGAGGATGTGTGTATATTACAGGGAACTCAACAAAATAACGGTGAAAAATCGGTATCCTCTCCCTCGCAATGATTATTTGTTATATCAATTTAAAAATGTTGTCTATTTCACAAAACTGGACTTGCGTAGTGGCTATCATCATGTTAGGATTAGAGAACAAGATGTATGGAATATTGCATTCAAGACCAAATATGGGTTGTTTGAATGGTTGGTGATTCCACTCAAACTATGAAATTCTCCAGCCATATTCATGAGGGTAACGAATGACATTTTTAGACCTTTTCTTGATGATTTTGTACTTGTGTATCTTGATGAAATTAATAAAACTTGGGAAGGTAATTTCATTCATGTTAAAAAGGTGTTTGATGTTTTGAAAAAAGAAAAATTGTATGTCAAAATATATGTGTGGATTTGGTAAGACCTCTTTGGTTTACTTGGGTCACATTGTTGGAGGTGTACAATAAAAAATAGACCCATCTAAAGTTGATGTGACTGTGAAGTGGCCTAAACCCACTAATGTTAAAAATGTTCGTAACTTATCGGGTGTAGTGAAATATTGGAGAAGATTCATTGCCAACTTCTTCATCATTGCGCCCCCTTGCATGCATTAACAAGTGTGAAGAAAACCTTTCAGTGGGGAGGAAAGCAGCATAAATATTTTGATACACTAAAAAAGAAGATCAGTACCACACCAGTTTTGGCCTTACGTAACCTCCAAAAACCTTTTGAGATTGTGACAGATGTCAGTGGGTAAGCCATGGGAGTCGTGTTGATGCAGCAGAGGAAACCTACATATTACCATTCAGAGACATTCTCCCAAGCCGTTGTGAACTAACCCACATATGACAAGGAGTTGTATTCCTTGGTTCAAAGTGTGGAGTGGAAGCACTATTTGATATGCAAGGAGACCATCATTCACATAGATCACCAACCCTTGCAGTATATATAGTCACAAACCAAGCTTCAACAAGCACGTCATTTCAGATGGATGGGGTTCCTTTAATAATTTCATCTGGTAATAAAATACAATAAGGGAACTAGCAACAAAGGGGAAAATATGATATCTCGCCCTCCTATTTCTACATATATTGTTTTGAAAAATGCCTCTTTATGTTTTGAAATTTATGCTAAATAGTATGTTGATGATAAGTATTTTAAGGAGATTTATGAAAATATGACTCATGGATCATAGGTAGACAATTACCATTTGCAGGGAAAATTATTGGACTATCTTGGAAAACTTTGTATCGCCACCAATGGAAGAATACATGTAATCATAGAGGGACATACATATCTTATGTAGGGTATTTTGGTGTAGGAAAAAATTTGTGTCATTTGTATATGTTTTTTATTAACCTCACATGAAAAATATTATGACTCGATACGTAAAGGGATGTGTGTTGTGTTCAATTTGCAAGCCCACTACTAGAAAATTGGGGCTCTACACAACACTTACTATTCTGAGTCATCCATGGTAAAGTGTGTCATTGGATTTTTTTGGCGGCTTTCCTTTTTCTAGGATAGGTTATGACTATATGTAAGCCATTTTGTATCGATTTAAAAAAAATGTGTCTTAATTCCTTGTGAAAAGAAGGTCGCTACAGAGTAGAGCGGCTCATATCTTCTTCCAATTTGTATGGGTCCAATTTGGGTTTCCCACATCCATTGTGTATGATAAAGACTCTTGTTTCCTTAGATATTTTTTTACAAGTTTGTGGAAAATGATGGACACCAAGCTAAAGAGGAGTACGAAATTTCATCCGTAGAATGACGGGAAAACATAGGTTGTCAACCACATAGTGATACATCTACTTCAGGGCTATTGTGGTAAGCACCCCAAATTGTGGGATGGAAATAATTCCTTATGTACAACATGCATACAATAGGGAAATTCATTAATCCACTTAGAGACCACCATTTCGGACATGCTTTCTATATTTTCCAAATGACCCCTTAGACATGGTATTTGGGAGTAATGCAGATTATAGTGAGGAAGGTGAAAGGGTAAAAGCACGGAATTTCATTCAATGAATTTAGATGATTTGCTAGGCAGTGCAAGAGAAATTGGAGAAAATTCAAGCTCAATACAAGGCTTGACATGACAAGCATAGGGTTTATAACTAACTTTAGGTAAGAGATAGGGTGTGGCTCCACATTAGCAAGGATAGAACGAAAGGGGAAGGAAATAAGTTGAGACCAATATGATATGGTCCTTTGACCATATTAGAGAATATTATAGAAAAATATTTTCATCTTGATTTTCGAGCATACATGTAGATGTACTCAATGGTGATTGTTGAAAACTTGAAGATTTATGAGTATCCTTTGATCATGGACACCAAAGAGGTTGGAAAATTTCCTATAGAGGACAATTTTTCACTTGAATAGTTGGACAATCTACCTGAAGATATCATTCTTGACAAGAAGACTAGCACTTCAAGCTAGGGAGACATGGAGTACCTTCATATTTGTTTCAAGTGAATGCATTCAAGGCATGTTGGATTGAAAAAGAGAAAGTGAGGAAGAAATTCCCTCACTTTCCAATTTACTAATAAATATTTTGGTGGCCCAAAATCTCATTAGTGGGGAGGAAGGATCTACGAGGATCCCAAAAGGCCAAATTTTCAAATTTCATGAAATGCAGGAAAAAAAGTCTTAAATAGAATATCTCATCATTATGAATCCAAAAAAAAAAATGAAACCTCAATCTTACATCGTATGAATAAGAAAATAGCTAAATGTTTTGCAGGATGACCCACTCGGACACTTGGCATGCTGACATCAGTAGTACATATGTTAATGTCAAGCATAATGATGTTGGCATCATCAGGTTATGTGGCAATATATATGAGGCAGATCCAACCAGAATGTGACATGTGGCTGCTAACGTCATCATGATGTTAGCAGCCTAATCAACCACCCAGTCAGCCATATGAAACAATTAGAATGTGACATGTGGTAGCCTAGTTAGCATCGCCAAATTCTTATAAAGAGGCAATAATTTGGAACGGTTTTGTGGTTGGCAGTGGAAAATTTTTTGTCTACTTAAAATTCCTAGTGATCCCTATAAATTAGGTGGGAAAATGGGTTGTTGTTGATTGAAATAATAATATTTTTGAAATGGCCGGCCACTGCCTGGTGGGAAGTCAGCCTCGCTAACCGAATGACCAATGAATAATGGCAGAATGTTATATATATATATATATATATATATATATATATATATATATATATATATATATATATATAGCAACACTGACAATGGATGTTGAACCCGCCCGATGGGTCCGTTGGTGTTAGTCACCCAAAAATGACAATGCGCAAATAAACAAAGGCCACGGGTCAAATAACGAATGCTGATTTTAAACCATAAGGAGTAGGTTGGGTAAGGGATCAAGCCCGTGATCTCTAGAGGCCTAGTGACTTCACAACTTGTCACCATCGTTGCACCGAGTGGCACCACCATTGTTACACCATTTTTTTGGTCATCTAACCTATCATCATTAGATGGACCCAAGTACACCATGTAAGACCAATTTTACCCTCAGTAAGATTGCCTTCACTATGTTAAATAACTTAATAAACCACATTTATTAGGTTGTTTACGGTCCAAACAGGAAACCCCAAAAGGAAATATTAAACAAACCTATATTTGTTTGATTTTCCTCATGGAATAATTAATTAAACCATAATTTAATTATTATTCCCAGTCATGTTTAATCCAAAAACAAAGAAATTAATGAGATAAACCCTTAGTTATCTTGTTATTTTCTAGGAATAATTATTTAAATCTTATTTAGATAATATTCCTTGTTAAATATGACCAAATCACCCACCATTAATCAAATAAATCATTATTTATTTGGTTATCTCCCAACCACTTCCTTAAAAAGATAAATAAATCATTTATTTATTTATTTTTCACTAATCAAGGGATTTGACCCAAGTCAAACACCCTTTCCCTCCAACAAATAATAATAAAATATTCCATAAAGGTGGATCTAGATTTGGTTAACATTATTTTAATCATCCACCAAGATCTAGAATGACCCAATATTTTGTTATAAATAGGAGGGTTCTTCCCCATCATTCCTCACCTTTTGTTGCCTATTAGATCATTCTGGATCTATACACTTGGTCTCATTTTTCCATCATTTGCTCCCATTGAGCTTCATTTTTGCATTGGGTTTTCTACACCTACAAGAGAGAGAAAGCTTAGATCTGAAGTGCTGAGGACTACAAAGAACCCATCCCATTGAGGAGAGCTGGATACACCTTCTTGTTTTCCTCCCAGGTGCCCTGTAATATAAAATTCTTTCAAAAAAATCGTGTTCTTGTCTTGTATGTTGGATGCATGGAGCAAAACCTTTACTTTACTGCTTAATGTCTTTCCATTTATAGATCTGTTTGTTGCAGCATTTTTACTACTAATCGCAGATCTGAAGATGTTTGGCAGCCTCTATTGTTGTTAGGGCTATTAGTTATGCGTAGCTAAAGTGGTTCTTTTTCATACACTTCGACGAAGAATTCATACTAACAAATGGCGACTCCACACGGGTTTTAAATTACGACCGCTATCGTTTTTCATATTCCTGCATATCCAGCTACTTCAGGCCCTAGGGCTTCTTTTCAGCTGTTTAGTTTTCCTCTTTTTATGTCATTTTTCTCACATAAAACCCTAAAACATAAAAATTTCTAACTTTCGTGTGTTTCTGGCCCTATTGCGCAGGTAACCGACACCAGCCGCACCTCAGACGACAACTTTTCTGAAAATCTGCCGCCGAGACAACCGGAACGGGGGGTCGCACTTTTTGGCCCTAAAGCTGCGACCTGGACCTTCAGGTCGCACTTTTTAGCCTGTTTCCTGCGACCTGCACTCAAATCAGGTCAGAACCTGCGACCTGTCATTTTTTCTGCAATTTTTCTGCAATTTTTCTGGGTTCTGCTGCAGCATCTGTCAGGGTCTTCCAGCCTCTGTCTCAGCCTGCCTTGACCAAGATCTGATCTGTTTTTACTCATGTAAGCGGGAACCCAGCCCCTTAGGGCTTTAGTACCCTCCACTTTTGGTGGAAGAGTCTTAGCTGTTTCAGCCGTCGGTTTTTCAGAGCTTCAGCCCCCTCTTTTCCAGATCTGTTACCTCCCTTTCAGATCCATTGAAATCAGCCTCCTTTCCTTTCAAATCACCTCTTGTCGTTTTGTTTGGACCTCCTTTGACGGCCTCTGCCTCGCTCCCTCCGGTTTTTGCTGATTTCCTTTCGTTTTCCAGCCACCTTGCCTCTGTCTCTTGGCTGTGATCTGCACCTCTTTCCTGCAGCTTTATCCTCCAGATCCCTGTCCCCTTCGACCCTAGATCTGTTGAGCTCTTTTATGTGTGTTTTGACTAGATTTTTGCCCTCTTTTAGAGTAGTTTTGAGAGACCCGCCTCTTTGGGTTTGATTGATGCATAGTTAGCTGTTAAATGTTCTGTCTTTTCAGCAATCTCTATTGTTCTACGCAGATTTCTTTTCAGTTACGCAGCACACTTTTTCTTGCTCTCAAAACGAAAAGGGTTTAAAAATTAAAATTAACGCACGCCACACACTGACCCTAAGTGAAGAAGCGCCTGGTTAACACCGCCTGGCAAAGACTCTAAAATCAATCGTCACTGCACCTTATCTTCCCTTGACATTACTTGATTCTGTCCCTTTCTGCCCTTGTCGGTTTCCTTCTTCCTGTCATCATTGCGCCCCCAAGGCGCCTTTCCCGGAGACTTCTTGGCCTTCACCCTCAGTTTCCGGTTGATCGACCTGCTTCGCACCGTCGTCGTCGAGCCAGTCCACCTTCGAGTCTGCACTCCAACTCCTCCCCTGATACCTCGGTTCCTCCTTCTCCTCCTGGTTCTCCCCCTGTCACCTTCACCATGTCTGGTCCAGGGCCTAACGCTAGCGGTTCTCCCGGCCCCAATGCCGGCCCTACTACTAGCGGAACCGCCACAGGAACTACCCCGGCCACCCCTGTGCTGTCGTACATTGCAGGCCTCAGCCTCCCCGATTTCCATCAGTTGATCAATGACCCCATTCACCACAATGCTAACTGGCCCGCTATGCCAACCAAGCTGCCCTCCGACATCCCTAAGTTTGAGGGCCTTAATGGAGAAGATCCAACCAATCACGTCCGATCTTTCCACATGTGGTGTTCCTCCAATTCCATTACCGATGACTCCATCCGTCTTCGTTTGTTCCAACGCACGCTTACCGGCGAAGCTTCTAAATGGTATGTTGAACAAGCCACCTCTACCCATACCACCTTTGAGACTCTTGCCCAAGCCTTTTTTTCGTACTTCCAGCTCCCTCTCCGATACGATACTGGCACGGAGCTCTTGACTTCCTTTAAGCAAGCCTCTTCAACACGCCTTTCCGCCCATGTTCAGGAATGGCGACAAAGACGGAGCTTATGTCGGGCCCCTCCCTTCGAAGATCGGGTTTACATGGACTGGTTCCTGTGCACCCTTCCCGCTCCCATCGGCAAAGATGTCGCCTCTCATTTTCCTCAAACTGAAGAAGCCGCCCTCCAAATAGCTTTGAAATATGACCTGATCTACGCTCAATCTGGTTATGTTTATACCGTTCTTCCTGACATCCCCAGGCCCGGTGGCGCTAACGCCCCGGGGGCATCTCATTCCGCCGACGGTATCATTGGAGCCCTTTCTCATCCATACGCTCCACCTCCTGTGGGCTATGGTCTCCCTCAGGGAGGGGCCAGCTCCTCCGGCACTCTTCCCCCTCCCGGTAGCATGTATCCAGGATACGGCATGCCTCCTCCTTTTGCCCAACCTCCTGCTTACCCCTATGCTGCCCAACCCACCCATTACCCTTATCCACAGCCTGGTGCGCCAGCTCCTCCAGCATATGCACTTCCTCCTCCCTTGCCTCCTCAACCCCAGCAACAGCACCTACAACCCCCTCCAGGGCAAGTATTTGCACAGCAGGGCGCGACTAATCCCTCTTCTTCTCAAAGAAGGCGGAGAGGCAACCAAAACCCATCTGCCCCTGGTACCCGCGGACCCAATTCTGGTGTGGACCCTAACACCGGCAACCAGCAACAGGGCAGTCAGCCCAAGCCGGACAGGCCGCTTCGCACAAACAAGCCTTGTTCGTGTTGCGGTGTTTATGGTCATTACACCCACAATTGTCCCCTCTTACCCCAGATGCGGCAGATGTAGGAATCTCAAGCCACATTGCGCGGACAACACGCTTCCCCTCATGCTCCTCCTAATGTGGCCACTACCCAGCCAGCTGTGTTTTCTGATCCTTTCCCTCAACAACGATTCGTGGCTACCCAACCGCCCGACAGCCAGGTAGCCGCCCCCCCTTCCATTTCTGGTTCCTCTGATTACCAGATCCTTATGATACACTCCGATCCTACCCCAACCGCCGACCTACACCTTCAAACTCGGTCTCGCCAGTACCCCAAGCCTCCTGCTCTGTCCGCGCCTGAGCCTCCCTCTTCAGGTTCTACAGAGCCTCTTTCGACATCCAGTGGCCCCTTACACATCCCTCAACCCAAAGTTGAGGTTCATCCAAAGATTCCAAAGGGACCATTACGCCGAAATGCTGCTTCCAGCCGAGCCGCTCAGTCGTATAGCATAGTATATGATTTGGCGCAATCTCCTGCGGCCATTTCCACACTGGAACTCTTCCAGTCGTGCCCTTCCCAAAAGAAGGCTCTACTATCTGCCGTGGGCGCTGTAGATCCTGCTGACGACCAAATGATTGTTTTCGACGCCACTCAATCGGACCATCCTCCCCTCCCTCCTTCCATCGCCTTCCAAATCTCAGTCAAAATCCGGAACGCCATCGTTTCCCGGTGCATAATTGATGAGGGGGCATCCACCTGCGTGATGTCCGCTTCGGTTTGGAAGCAACTCGGATCCCCTGAGCTGGCCCCTTCCACGATCACCCTTAGAGCGTGGGACGGTCATGCCTTCCAGCCCATCGGCTTGTTTCGTAATTGCCCTATCACCCTCGCCGGTAAGACTGTTTGCGTTGACATCGAAGTCATTGACGCCCCGCTAGACTACAACATCCTTTTGGGGCGAAGCTACACCTATGCTATGTCTGCTGTCCCATCCACGGTATTTCGCAAGATTTCTTTTCCCCATAATGGAAAGATAGTCACCATTGAACAGTTGACATATCATGAGCCCCCCTCTCAGGCCTCACCTGAGACAACCATCTCTTCTGTAGCCAACAAGCAAACCGTCGATTCCTTGACCAGTGTCTCCCCCGGCGTTTACAAGGACTCCTCCCTACTTGGCACTTTTCCTTGTCTTCCACCTCCTCCTATCACTGATCCCAGCTTGTCAAATGTTTGCATGATGCAATCGACTCAGGCTACCCATAAGCGGCCTGCCTCGGCTAGTCAGCAACCTCCCCCTCGCCCTCCGCAACTTGCTCCTAGCCATTCATCTCAGCCAGCCGGACCTCCTCCTTCTGGCCCTTCCCCTACAGCTGGTATCCCTGAACCTCTTTATCCTCCTGGATCGGTTCCTCCTGGCATCAACCACCTCGAAGCCGTCCCTCCTGGTCATTTCCCTGCTGGACAGATCCCTTTCCTCGCTCCCCCTCCCGGAGTATATTCTGTTCCCGTCATGGCCACCCTCTCTCTCCCTAACTTGACCTTGGGCATTCCGGTCTGGTACCTTGATCCCCCAGCCGCCACCCCTCCTGGTCACCCCAAACCTTACATGGCTTTGACACCGGTCCAACTCGTCCCCCTTGCTTCCTCCGTTTCCACTGTGCCCCCAACACCCCCACAGGATCCCTCTCCCGTCGTGACAGCTCCCGGAAAGAAAAACAAAACCCGTAAGGGGGCACCCAAAGATAAGACCACCACGACTGACCCGGCCCCTCCCCCACCCGCCAAGCCCTGTGCCTTGTGCGATGTCGCCGGTCATGCCACCCATGCTTGTCCCGAGTTGCCCCGTATCCAGCCCATGGTTAAAGTCGCGTTCCCCGAGTCTACGGCCCCTGAAGCCCCCATTCCTTCTTCGTCCGTACCCAAGAACCCCAAGACTCTCCGCACCAACAAACCCTGCGCTTTGTGCGGTGTCCATGGCCATTACTCCCACCATTGTCCTCACCTGACGCATTACTGCGCCTCTTTAGAGGTCATTCGAGAGTACGAGGTTGAACAGAATCAATCCGCCTCTCCCATCCTCGCGCAGTATGCTTCGGGCCAATCCGAGGATCCCCCCGCTCCCATCGTCATCCCTCCCCCTGATGTTCAGATGACAGAATATGCCTCGACCATTCTTTACCTATCCTCCTCTGCGAGACACCTGGAGCCCAGTCCCCCTACATCCTCCCCTGTCGTTTCGCATGATCCCCTCTTTTCCACCCATACCCCGGATTCCTCCCCCCATATCTCTATGGACCTCCGCAGCCCGAGTCCCCGCCATACTTCCGATAGCCCTCATATACAACCCTCCAGCTTGTATGTGAGTCATCGTCATCCTGCCCGTTGCAACCCCTCCCGCAGTTGTCGCTCGATGTCTTCTGTCCACTCACGCTGCCGTCCGTCTCCATCTTCCATTCATTTGTTGTCTTGTGACACCATTATGCAGGACCCTCCGTCCACACCCTTTATCGGTTACGCCGATGGTGCAAGTCGTTGCTCCCGGAATCTAGCCGCAGCAGGTTGGGCCATTTTCACCCCCTTGCATGCCCTTGTTCTCTCCAACGGGGTCTGCATTGGTCCTGCCACCAATAATCAGGCCGAATATGATGCAGTGCGTGGTATCTTAGCCGATGCCCTCTTGCATCGCGTACTCCATCTGCACGTTCGTTTGGATTCCCTGCTTCTTGTAATGCAACTGAATGGTGTTTATCGTGTGCATAACCCTGTGCTGTTTAGACGCTATTTACGTGTGAAACTCTTGATACGTGCATTTGAAACCATAACTTTCAATCATGTACCTCGAGAATAGAATCACTATGTAGATAGTATTGCAAACCAAGTTCTAGACTGGCATTTATCACATGCATTTCATTCAAGACAATAACATTCATAAAAAACCATAACGATGCATATCCATAATATATGTGTCGCAAAACATGTGTTTAGAGTCCATCTACTCTGATACATATGACATGCCCATTGCATGTTACACAAACTCAAAAACTGGGGGCACCATCTGCCCCTACATACACCATAGGGGGCACCACATGCCCCACCCCTAATCACTATCTGGAGGATCCCAGCCAATGGCTCTGCCCCTGCAGCCTGTAGATCGTGCATCGCCTGACCGGCCATCGCCATGCGCCGCATGACACCTCGCCACTCCGAGGGTACACCAACACATGGCTCTATGAACTGGTCGTCTAAGTCCTGCCACTCGCGCTCTGATACTCCGGTCAACAACCGTTCGCATCTACATCGGATATCCTCCAGCAGGGTAGCTGCATCCTCATTCTGCGCTGCTCTCGACCCTGTAGCTCCAACTGCTGTCGGTCGTCCCATATATCCGGCCGGCTTCACCGGTGCTATATCTGCATACCAACAGTACATGAATCAATACATTACATTACTATTCAAAATACTTTAACATGCCCATACAAGAATAGCAATCTGTCACTTACCATCGGGCCCCCAGACTCGACCAGGCGGAAGTGGCAGGTCCGGATCTCCGCAATAGCTCATCCCACTATAGGGATAGTCGTCTATGTACAAAGGCATCTGATCCCAATGGGCAAAAAACTCCGGTCGAAATACTCGCCCGACCTCCCCTCCTCCTCCTCTGCACAGTAGCCGTCCCCAACGGCGCATCCTGGGCTCTCTCGGGCCCCCATCCGGAAGCTGTACATGAGGCCTCAAGGTCGGGATCTTCTCAAAGAAGAAGGCGCACAACAAAGTCCCATATGAGCAGTCATGGTTCACCTGCCGCCTGCATAGTGACAACTGTCGCTTTAGCGACACCAACAGCATTTGGGCCCACCCATAGTAGGCCCCACCCAATACACTTTCCACTAACATCATCTGCCCCCCACTGATGTGATGGAACGCCTGGCTGCCCAGGATTCGCAGCACAGCTGTGGCCACTGCACAGGTTTCTAGCCTCTCTAGATCCCCGATCGGTATTCGAGTCCCCTTGGCTTGGAGACCCGGTCGACAATGGCATTCCACGAACTCCATGATATGTCGCCCCCGTGGCAACACTGGCTGTGTGTTTCCCACCATCCCCAGTGGCGGGAGACCAGTCAGGAAGTACACGTCCTGGACCGTCAGTTCGATCCTGTGCCCCTGCACCACAAAGATCTCCTGATCTGGATCCCAATAACTGATAATCCGGGCCAGTAACGGTTCCCCTGCTCTCATCAATGGGTTCTCCACAAACTTGAGAACCCCAAATCTAGCCAATACACGACGGACGCCCTGATCCTCCTGGATCTCTGTCCGAAGTGTCCCCAGATCTCTCTCTCTCTAGTTGACCCGTAACTCTGCCATACCTGCACAAACACATCATTTTTGTCAGCGTATAGATCGGGAAAACCATAACCAAACACCAAACCCCAACTTCCAGCCATAAAACAGCACCAAAACTCCCTCATCTCCCAGGTCGCAGTTTTCTGCCATTTTCTGGACCAGGTCGCACTTTTTGCCCTGATACCTGCGTCCTAGGTCGCACTTTTTGCCCCAAAAAGTGCGACTCGGCCGTAGAGATGAAGGAGGAGCTGTTTCTGGGATTCTGGGCCCTAAACTGAATATGTAATCCATCAAAATGCAAGAGAAAGGTTCGGCCTCCTACCTCCAACTGGCGGATCTCGATTCCAACGGTCGGTTTGTCCGCTACGTTCGCCGCAAGATTTAGGGCCTTCTCTCCTCTCCACATTCACCACAGCAACAATAGCAAATGAATGATTTTGGAGGGAAAACTGCCTTATTAAAAGAAAACCCCTGTTTCTTCTTTCGACTGCTGCGACCACACCGTAGCCCTGTTCGACGAACCGTCAGCACCGCTGGAAAGCTCTCACCGAGCTCTCAAATGGGTTTCTATTAGTTTTTGGTGATTTGATACTTCACCCGGACACATTTTGTCCAAGAAGGGTCACTTCACCGCTCCTTCAAATCGAATTTCCTCACTTACGACACTTGTACTTGGGGCACCATATTGCTCCCTTACTTGTCCATGTTCGTGTTGATTTTCGTCATGAGTTCCCATCTTGTACTCATGCTTCCATGGTTCCCCATCGGGGCCTTTACTGTGTGGCAGCACCACCGAGTCGCCCTTGTTTAGAGCATCCAAGTTGAGTCATCAGTGCATTCATGGAGTCTATACCACGTCCCTTTACACCCCATTATAGCCCTCCATCCTTCATTGCTTGGTCTCTCTCTTGTGTCGCACATTATGACCTTCAGTCTCACTGTCCCCTATCCCTTATGATCTTGTGTCAGTCGCTGCCTTGTCATCCATGCTCTTTATGCTCTAACAAGGGAAGTCGTCCATTCGCTACTCAGTCCTTCCCATTTCCACTACCATCATTAGTGTCAGTCTGTCCGTCGCTCTATTGTTTTCTCTCGTGCCTTAGTTGAGGATCTCTCATTGCCTCACCTATGGCGGACCTCCTTCTGTCGACATCAGCACATTCATTCCAGAAGCCAGGTCTAGAGGGCGGTGTACCTTGGTTCTAGCTTCCACTCTTGTTCGGTGCCTCGGATCAGGCAAGGGGATATCTCATTTCCCTTTGACTTGATTGTTTCTCCAGCTCCTTTCAGCATGATCGAGATTCGTATACTTGACGGTCCAGTGATCCAGCAGCAGCTCTTGATGATTCCCGGGTGTGTGTGAGATGTCTCAACCCTCATGAGGGGGTGGCCCCGCAGGTAGCCCCCCACATGCCCGGATGACCTCTTCTTTGCAGCCTTCGATGCCGCTCCAGATTTTGACGATGTTGGCCTTCGCCACTTGCCGCACCTCTTCGATTTGCATGTATCAGTCAGATTTTGTGAGCCCTTACCCATTTACAGGGGGCATTTGGGTTGTATTTATCTCATGTACTCAGATATTATTGTACTAGTCCTGGCTGTTATCCCAGGCACAGCATGTATGTGAGATTCCTCATTGTATTTTTATCTGGCTCCTGATTATGCTAGCTGTACTCTATGGTTCAGTCCCTTGTTTACTGGACACACTATTCTTTTGTACTTTGTCTCGGCGGGCATAGGTATGCCTCCCTCACCGCCTTCAGCACAGGTATCCTCTCATAAAAAGAGACTTGTTGCACCTGCGAGTCTCATCTCCTCAGGGTCTAGTCCTTCAGCACACTATCTACCTCACCTTTCTCTCTCTGACTTCCCTTTTGTTGTCTAGTGATCGAGTTCTTACAACGTACTTCGGTCATATGATTTGCTCCTGACACTCGCACGTTGGGGGGCAATCTGTTACACCATTTTTTGGTCATCTAACCTATCATCATTAGATGGACCCAAGTACACCATGTAAGACCAATTTTACCCTCAGTAAAATTGCCTTCACTATGTTAAATAACTTAATAAACCACATTTATTAGGTTGTTTACGGTCCAAATAGGAAACCCCAAAAGGAAATATTAAACAAACCTATATTTGTTTGATTTTCCTCATGGAATAATTAATTAAACCATAATTTAATTATTATTCCCAGTCATGTTTAACCCAAAAACAAAGAAATTAATGAGATAAACCCTTAGTTATCTTATTATTTTCTAGGAATAATTATTTAAAACTTATTTAGATAATATTCCTTGTTAAATATGACCAAATCACCCACCATTAATCAAATAAATCATTATTTATTTGGTTATCTCCCAATCACTTCCTTAAAAAGATAAATAAATCATTTATTTATTTATTTTTCACTAATCAAGGGATTTGACCCAAGTCAAACACCCTTTCCCTCCAACAAATATAATAAAATATTCCATAAAGGTGGATCTAGATTTGGTTAACATTATTTTAATCATGCTCCAAGATCTAGAATGACCCAATATTTTGTTATAAATAGGAGGGTTCTTCCCCATCATTCCTCACCTTTTGTTGCCTACTAGATCACTCTGGATCTATACACTTGGTCCCATTTTTCACCATTGGCTCCCATTGAGCTCTATTTTCTGCATTGGGTTTTCTACACTTACAAGAGAGAGAAAGCTTAGATCTGAAGTGCTGAGGACTACAAAGAACCCATCCCATTGAGGAGAGCCGGATACACCTTCTTGTTTTCCTCCCAGGTGCCCTGTAATATAAAATTCTTTCAAAAAATCGTGTTCTTGTCTTGTCTGTTGGATGCATGGAGCAAAACCTTTACTTTACTGCTTAATGTCTTTCCATTTATAGATCTGTTTGTTGCAGAATTTTTACTACTAATCGCAGATCTGAAGATGTTTGGCAGCCTCTATTGTTGTTAGGGCTATTAGTTATGCGTAGCTAAAGTGGTTCTTTTTCGTACACTTCGACGAAGAATTCATACTAACAACCTTCGTGGTAACGCTACTCACATTTATTTAAACCACTTCAACCCAACGTCAAGGGAGGAGTGGAAGTGTGGAGCGAGCCTACTGAGCATAGAGGAGCATAACCCTACTTCATGCTAGAATTGTTTACCTTAGGCACGTATTTTGATATTCAAAGTCTGAGAATATTTTGAGGAATATTCCAAGGGGTTTTCTAAGGAATCTATAGATTCCTTAGAGCCTCAATAATCACTAGAGGAGAAATATGTCATTGTTATACTCATTTTACTCATTTTTCTGTAGGGAATGCAATGGTGAAGACAATTTCATCACCTGGGTAGCCAAACTTTAGTGAACTCATGGGAAGGAATCTTTGGGGGAATCTTGGAGATTCCTGGGGGTTCATATCTTGATCGAACTAGAACTGGGTCAACTTTATAGTCATTTTTCATGCTTTTTCACCAGGAATCCAACCATGCTATTTGTTTCTTCATAAAAGGTCTACATTTTCATGTCATCCCTATAAGTGGAGGTATAATGTGTCATTTTTTAATTTCTTGTAATTTCATTTTGCTACCAATTAATGAAAGAGGATTCCCCACATTGAGGAGGGCCCATAGACATAGCCCACACTAGGTGAAATCCATTATCAATTTTTTTTTGTGCCTTTTATATCATGGTTTCTTTTTATTTCCACTTATTTTATGTATTTATGTCACTTGGTTACATGTTATTTTAAAATGAAATAATGTATGCATCCTTGAAGAAAAGTATATGGATCAAAGTGAAGGGTAGATATGCCTGGAAAAAGTATGAGAAACTGGAAAATATGAGTTATGGTGTAAGTTAGAGTTTAGATCTGACTAAGGATGGATATATTAGTGCAAATCAAGTCCATAATATCAACGTGCAAAAGGAAAAACAAACATGCAATGATAGTCATCGAAACGATGACTACTAGTGGGAAAAAACAAGAAAATTAATGCGACACTTGTAAAAATAAAATGATGGACAGGGAAAACACTTGTACATGATATTATAAGTTACAATTCCAGAAACCATCAAAAAAAATATATATATATCACTCACATAAGCGAAATGACAAAAGGGGACAAAAAAAGTGAAAAAATAAGAGAAAAGAAAAATTCACACAAAAAAAGTGTCACAAACTCCACCGAAGGCTCCTTGATATGCTTGGGAATTATATAACTCCAAGATTGAATGTGAAAATGATATCTAGGGGAATCTATTATATATATCCAAGTTGGTTAGGGTTTAAGACGTGCATGATTAAAATCAAGGAAAAGTGACACTTCACAAAAAGTCCAAAAATAACAATTCTTCCATTCTTCGGGAAACTAAATGATCACTCCCTATTTTCTAGGGAATTATTTTTTTATTTTTTATTTTTTATTTTTTGGGAAACAAACCATTCACACTACCAAGAAGGATTGCATAGTTCCCAACCATAAGGGATTGGGAAACTTCTTAACTCAGGGGATTGCATAGTTTTTGAGAGAAAGAGAAGCTTTGTGTAGTTTCTAAGTTGAATATTTGGTTTTATCCCATAATTACACATTTTATGAGCTCAATACTAGCCTACCTATCTGGATTTCACAATTTTTAAGCTCAAGGTTGACCTGCCTTCCAATATTGTGTAGTTTCTGGAGGGAAGAACGACAATGCTACAAGGTAATATGGGTAGAAGCTCGTTGGTGATTGAAATGATTTAAGTGGGGATAAAAAAAAGAGATCAAAAGAAAAAAATGAAAATGTGAGCCTTTAACATAGCATGAATACTTGATGATAGTGAACTATAAGCTCCTATGGCAGAAGGGAGGCTCCAAAATCAAAGCATGGGAAAAATTCCTGATGGTGGTTGTAGCAGCTAAACTAAAGTTACAATAACATAGGGAATATCAAATATATTCTTAGGTTTTAATATTGGAGGCCATATGAGTTTTATATTGAATAAGGAACTCAGAATAAGCCTATTCCAAGTTAAAATCTTCACAAGTGGTGCAAATCCAAAGCATAATAAATAATTATGGTCAAAGAACCAAAGTTTTGTAATTTTCATTTCTTCGCTTCAGTTACAATCACGCCTATACAACATCATATTGGATTTATTCATTAGAGTTTAGGGCATCATAAGAGAGAAATATTTGTGTATTTTTCTGTGATGAACAGATATTGGGTCTTCATCACCATGTCAATTGGGTTCTTAGATTACACTTCTTCAAAGGATTCCTTAAACAACAACGATAAATTTTCCCTAGTAGACAGACAAAGGATAAACATAATGAGTTTTTATCATGGCTCTTCAAATTATTGTAATTGTAGCGCTTATTAAAGGAGATTTCAAACAAAACTCAAAGCCCAACAATGCATGACTAATCGTAGTAATAACATGGTTCAAAAAGGATAACCATAAATCTCGGCTACAAGGGTCAAAGCTTGAACTTGGCCACACAAAGTTAAGCCAGATGACATATAGGAGTTATCTCTTCCCTGGACATAGAGTAAGATTCCTAAATTTGTGTTGATATTTGAAGGTGGAAAACATATCAAAGTGGTATTAAATTATTTTTTGCAGCCCTGAAAAAAATTTAAATTTCCTAACAGATTCTACAACTTGACACCATGAACCCTCAATAAAATATAAATAATAAAACACATTAGTGAATCGTGACAATAAAATTCAAAGAAACCCCTTGAGAAAAATTTCCCCAAAAGAAAAATCTGAAAATAAAATCCCTATATATTTTAGCCTCCACATGACATGGTCGATAGCCCTCAAGCCATAGGTGGAATCATTGTTTGAACTTATCAATTTGTAGGGATGATTACTTTATATCACACTTAGAGAGCTAAAAAATATTCTTATGTTATAGAGGTCGTAGAAATTTCTAGGGAGATGACCCATTAATTCATAAATTTGAATATTAAATTTTTTCCCCAAAATTTAGGGCCACTTATGTAACTTCAATTTAAATTTTGGACCATAAGTAATTTCAATTTCCTCCAAATAATTTGGACCATAATATTATTAATTTAATTGAAAATCCCTATAAGGCCACTTATGTAACTTCAATTTGAATCTCTGACCATAGCATTAAATTTAACTGAAGATCTTTCCAAACTGTCTCATTATCTCAAACCCTTCTTAACTTAGTGAATGCAGTATTTCCATCTCATCCATGGATTTGGGTCAATCAATAAATTTATTCCACCTCAACAACCCTTGGGCTTTTGGTCCACAAACCGAGTCTTCAACTTTCGTTGAGAATTTCTTGCAACCTGTGAGCGCCCACAAAATTATCCACACAAAACCAATATCAACTAGACAAAGAGAATCCAATTGTTGAAAATGGCACCAAGAAACATTAAAATTGAATTTTCCCTTGAATTAAATTAGAAGAAAATTGTAATTCTACATCACATCAACTTGTACGAGTTAAATAAGTTAGTTTGACTTAGTTGGTTTAGTTAATTCGATTTGAGGGTCAAAATTAAGTCATGTAGAGTGGTTCCTACTTGTTAGGAGCCCTGGTTGATTTTTTTTTAGTTGTAATTATTTAACTTATTTTATATGAGTTAAAATTAGTTTAACTAGTTCTAACTATTGGAGGAACTAGTGAGTGGTCAAGGTGTGGAACTTGAAATTAAACCACATGAAATAATAAATAATTTAACTAATAAATCATCTATAAATAACTCATGCATATCATAATTGAGAGTTACCTAGTTGAGATTGGAGTTAAAGGGAAGTGTACTATGAGTTGTATAATCATCCAAACTATATTGGTGGTGCATGCAGTTAGAGGAAGGCCCTATATGGATTGTGCGGTATTGGATTAGGATTTCCCTAATTAATATGTGATAATTACCCAAGTAAATAGGAACATGGGAAAGCATAAAATTGGTTAAGTATTGGCCTAGGCTTGTCTAGGAAGCAATGAGATAGATAGATATAGTGCAAAGGTTTCTCAGGCTTGAGAAAAGCATTGTAATATTATCATATTTTATAACTAATGATATATACAGTTAGTGGGGTTTTTAGTTGTGGCTTTCCCGAAGAAATAATTATGTAATTTTTTCATTGAATTATTTCTCTTGTATTCTTTTTGATTTCACGATCGTTTAAATTAGTTTCCACAATTGGTAGAGTAGATTCAAATCTATTGTTTTAGAGAATTACAATTAACAGTTTGAATCTACGTGTATTTTCTACATGGTATCAAAGCTAAAATCATTATAGAAGAGAATCATACAATTTTATACTTTTGGGAGGAACACGTTTTGTAGAGCTAATATTACAGAGCTAGCAGGAGGATCGGGATGGAATTATACAGTATGAGGCTCGAGCATGCCCTTTAGGGTAACTCGAATTACATTTCCTGGAGAGACTGGATGGAAGTAGTCTTGGAAGGAACCATATTGAAGGAGTTCATTGATAAGGACATCTTGAAACTAGCTCCAACTAACGCACAAGATCTAGTAGAGTGGAAGAAGTGTGTATCAAAGGCAATAAGGATTATACTATAAGGTGTTTGATATCATATTGCATCGAACCTCCATGGAAAGGAAACTCCATATGTGATGTGGAAGGCCTTAATAGACTTGTTTAAAAAAAACAGTGACCATATGATGTTGGCACTAAAGGAAAAACTTAGGAAAATCAAGAAGGAGAAGGGTGACACAATACCAACATACTTGACCAAGTTCACCCAATCTTGGGATGATATTGGAAGTGTCATTGTTACAATTGTAGAATATGATCTAGTGAGCCTAGCACTTCTAGGGCTTCCCAAGAGTTTCCATAGCTATTAGGATTTAGTAAATGGGAGGGAGAAACTATCCGAGTGAGAGTGTTTGTGGTTTGACTTGGTGCAAGAAGATATTTGGAAGAAACCCAAAGATGGGACCTCATCTAAATAAGTGGAAGAGGATTGTACAGTATCACTAGATGACTGTGTATTTTTTACAGTCTGCTGAAAAAATATTCCCTAACTATCATTTATTTTCATAAATCTCACTGCCTTCATTATTTTCATCTAAACCTCTCCATTATATCTCATTTTACCTTCTCCAGCACTCTCATACTCTAGAATCCCATGTTTGACCTAAATCCACACATTTTAACCCCTTTCCCTACCTAAAACCCTACTCCCATTGCTAAAATCCTCTCCCCTTCACTCATTCCCTTCTTCCATTAAAACAATGTAAAAAACCCATTTTTACATTGCTTTAAAAATAAATTTAATTTATTCAGGCCCCACTTGGATAAACCTTGTTTATCAAAACCCTAGCCCTGGTTATATTAATCACTCGACCCCTGTTTTTATTAAAGCCCCGCTTTAATACACCTTTCCCATGCTTTTCATTTCACTCCTCCACATTAATACAACCTCGGGCCCCACCTTATTTTCAAACCCCCTCACTCCATTCAATCTCGGCCCCACTTTAAATTTAACTTGCCACTTTATTAAACCACCTAGACCCACCTTCTGAAACCTACCTATGATCAAGCCACTCAACTGTCGTCCGAACTCCACCCTTTGATCTGATGGCCCGCACGCCTTTTCGCAAAATCAAATGAATGATGGTTAAAACCTTCAGAGTGTTGCGAAATAGGTGGTTTTCACAACTGCTCCATCCTCCACGTGTTGCCTCTCTGGTTCATCACATCCCCGCGAAAATTATCGCCTCACCGCTTTCGACCATGCGATAAACCAAAAAACCACCCCCGCACCATAACAACGAAACCATTGACCATTTTTGAATATTTTGAAGCCATGTGTCACTACGATAAGTCACGAGACAACATGTAACCCTTGCAACATTTCTAAAGACCTGGAAGGTCACAAATAAATGCAGAAACCAAAATCCATATTGCCTCCCTGCGTGATCCCATTTTTATTTAATAATTGTTTTAATTTTGCAGGTGATCGATGTATCAGAAATGAAATAATCATATTGTGTTTCTAAATTCCAAGTATTTTTTAAAATAGGCTCTCTTGGTGACGATCCAAAATCCTTATTCATCAGAGGATTAGGAGAGCAAGAATAAACAAAAGCATAAATGAATAGTGACCAATTAGGATCATATAAATACTCAAAAGACAACAAGGTTCCTTCAAAATACAGGGTAAGGAAAAGAGGGATTTTCACAGTCATTGCATAGGCAGAGATGAAAATAAGTAAAAAAATAGTTAAAGAAGAGTGACAGATAAAAGATTCAAATTAACAATGAAAGGTAAAAGAAATAAAAAAAATCAATCAAAGGTTAAAAATGAAAAAATTAAAAGGAAAGAGGTAAAAGAGAAAGCAGATAAAACACTAAGGTAAAGAAATAAATGACAGTGATAGCAAAGGCAGTAAAAACAAATAACATATGAAAGAACAGAGTGAGAAAATAGAATTAAGGAAAAGACAAATCAGGGTTTAAATACAAATAAAAAAAAATCAATGAAGGAAGACAAGGCAAGATTTCAAGGCCACTTAGCATTTACTACTACCCAGTCACATTAGCCACCTTTAGTTTGATTTTGATTTAATATAAGTTACCTCAGTTAATGTTTCAGTCAGAGATATTTTAGCAGCAGCTTAGAAGTTATTATAAATTTTAATGTTACAGGAATATTAGTCAAAGATATTTTAAAATTTAGCTCGACAGTTAATTTGAGAGTTATTATTACAGCAAGTCTATCAGTGATATTTGGCTTGGACCTTGCATGGTATCAAAGGTCAAGATTACATTTTCTCTGTAATAAGTGTAGTCTTTAACCATAAGTTAGGGAAAAACTCCTCAATTGCAGTTAAATACTGCAGGTATTGTTCATTATCATTGTTGGTTGCTAGGTTTGATTTTGATTAGACTCTGAGTTTCAAATATTATTGCACTGGAGCATTGCAACTGTTTTTTAAGCTGGAAATTAGTAATACAAGCATGTTCATGGGATTCTTGAGCTATGTTAATGGTGATGTTATCCCTCTTTTGTTAATGTTTCTCCTTTTTTTTCCATATTGTACATCAATTTCTCTGATAATAGAACATAAATTTTAGATTGAGATATGCTATCTGGGCACCTTAACTCTGTCTGTTATTATTATCTTTATTTTTTCCTCCGAAAGTATAACTAAATAATTCTTAACTTCTCTTTAGTATTACTAGATTGTTGTCTTGAGGTTTTCTTAGTAAAGTTTAACTAAAGAATTCATAGGAGTTTTGCTCTTTAGTTTCTCTTAAAATTATGATCTTAAAGGCCTTCTTTGAATTTTAGTTAAAGAATTCAAAGGTGTTCTACTCTTTAATTTCACTGAAATGTTATCTTGAAAGTTTTCTCTATCTTAAAGTATAACTAAATAATTCTTAGTTTCTCTTTAATATTACTGGATTGTTGTCTTGAGGTTTTCTTAGTAAAGTTTAACTAAAGAATTCAGAGGTGTTCTGCTCTTTAGTTTTACCACACTGTTATCTTAAAGGCTTTTATTTTTCAAGTATAGTTAAAGGATTATTAATCGCCCTTTAGTTTTACTAGATTCACAACTTTCTGTCATCTCATATTCATCTTAACTAAGAAGATCCATTTGATATAGTTAGCTTTCCCTGTGAAAAACCTTGAAGAGTTGATGTAAAATTTAAACGTTTTATGAATCCATAGCCCAATGGATTAAGCTTCCCACACTCTATCTATCCAACCAAACAATCAATCAAAACAAACAACCCCAAACTTCATAACTAGACTAAAATCAAAAGAATATAAGCATAAAGATAAATCAGTTAATCATAAATACAAAGAGAGCCCTCTCTGAGCCTAGGAAGGCTAGGTCCTTGGACTCCAAAGTGATTTGATGTGATTCCTGCTACTTTTTCTTGCCAATATTTCAAATCACAGGTGTTAGCCATCTATAATTTTTGTTATATCTCATCATGGCTAAATTAATCTCTCATTTTTCAAGAAACATTTTTTGTGAAAAGTTGTGAGTTCTTGAAACCTCACTGTGTTTATTATCTTCCAAAGAAACACTCCACTGAAGCCTTCATCAAATCCTTTCTAAGTTATCCTGCCAATATACAAAGAGAATTGCTTCCAAGACATTCTCGATCAGTTCATTTCATAAGCCCCATTCCACCCATTTTTCACTCATTTTCACTCATTCTAACTCATCATCTCATTCCTCTAAAAATCACCTTTTATTCCTCATTTAACCTCATTTCCCATAAAAACCCTTTTTAACCTTACAAAATCTCTCTTATAAGGTTTAAAACCCCTTCCTTATACCTATCGGAACCCCTCAAAAAGGTTAAAAAACCTCATTTTTTGGCCTTTTTCCATTCATTTTTAGCATGAGGCTTTAAGCACCTTTCGGCTTAAGCCCCTAGCCCTTCATTCTTCATAAAAGATGAGGCTCAAGACCGTTGGCTAAAAGACTTAAACCCCCATCGTCGTCGTACTTCGGCGATTGCAAATTCATTGTTCCCAAAACTTTTTTCCGCTAATTTGATCCCGACCATAGATCTAGAACCCCTTGATCTAACGGTCTGCACTTCTTTGCATCGCCATCCTTCCTCCTGATCACCCTCTACCAAATCATCTCCCCAAAAATATATCAGTCATCGATCTCCGTAGATCCGACAATCCGGACCCTTTCCGAGGCCTCCTCCTTCTCTTCAGCCTCTGCGCTTTTGTGGTCCCCCCAGAAGAGATCCTGGCCGTTGATTGCAACAATCCAATGACCAGCGGGGCTCCTCCCACTAACTCCGCTTGATCAACCCTATCGCTCCACGACAAAAGAAGTGACGTCATTGCCAGTCCCACTCGACCACGTAGTTCCGTCTATCACCTTCACTCTACACCGTAGATCTGGAACCCCCAGATCGGACGGCTCATAACCCATTTCGCGCCCAAAATGCAAAAAGACCCAAATGAGATATTTACACATGAAATAGGTGCTTTTGTGGGGGATGCGTATTAGCAACTAAGCCATATCGCGTTCATTTAGCCCATTACCACTTACCGCCCATGCCCTACGCGAAAACCACCCTTGTATTCCAAAAAACCACCTTTGTCATTTCATGCCATTATTTGAATTCGCCACTGTTCTTCATGATTCCATCAGTGGAACTCCTCCCTCTACACATTTTTCCTCCTCTGCATCGCTCCATCACCATTCCCCAAACCTCTGAAGAAGTTTTATCCCAAACATATGGTTTTATAATATTTTTGATGTTTTATTTGCAGGTTTCACGGCGGTTATTTATAAAATCCGTCCCATAGCTATAAAATAATTGCAGAGGCCGAGGGTGACGATCCTCAAAGGCCTAATCAAATGTAGAAAGGGGACAAAAGGGATTAATCTCCAAGGTTAATCGATGCATCATGAGCATTGGTTATTCAATCAAACCGTCCAGCACGGCAAAGGAGCCACTTGCACACAAAGCAGAAGAACAGTGAAGAATAGAAATTAAAGATAAAAATTGAATATAAAGGTTAACCATAAAGTTCAAAGACCAAAAAACTTAATCTACAATTTTAAGGTTAAAAGACACAGTTGGATACAAATTGATTAAAGCCAAATTAGTCAGCACAGTGAATAAAGCAGAAAGATGATTAGAGAAGCCTTAAAGCACAATTAAAGTTAATATCAGCGTTTAAATTATTTAGGACAGATAGATCAATAAAGGAAGGCCTCCAAATACTAGATCAGTGAGGCAATTAATCCTTAGAAAGCCAAAAATGCCACCTGCCAGCTTATTTTACTTCAAAAGAATACAAATTGAAGGCACAGTCAGAGATATTTTCAAAGAAATCTCAGAAAGTAATTGCCAGCTACCAAAAGCCTCAAAAGTCAACAAAAGTGACTAAAGTAGATGAAAGTTAATGTAAAAATCAATTAACAGAGTTAATACATTAGATATATTCTCCATTAGGCCTCCCAAAGGTCGAGAAGCATTTACTCTATATTAATTGAATAGTTAGACCTTCCTTTCACTCCACCTCCTCAATTTACCTATATATATCATATGAGGAGGCCAGTATTGTTGTTGGTTGGATACTTATTGAATGTAAATAGTTGTTGAAGCTGCTAAAGCTCTGTTGAGTAATTGAAGAATATTAGGCAGGGAAGAGAAGTTGGAGTTGTAAATACCTATTGGACTTAAAGATTGTAACTGGTTTGAACATCAAATATACTAGCTGATTTATGGGATCCTGGTCTATGTCGATGGTGATGTTTTTCTTACTGTAATTGTTGTTTTTCTTATTTTTTCATACTTTCCACTTTCTCTAATAAAGAAAAGAAAATTTATATTAGGATTTACTGTAAAAGGTACCCTAATTCTCACTGATAAGATTTATCTTTATGTTTTCTTCTAATTGTGCGTTTGAGGATAATTCAATAGAGTATAACTAGTCAAGGAATGTTGGTGAGCCCATGTATTTCTCAGTAAAACTTGAGACAATGTTCTTGAATGATATTTTCACTGCATGCTAAGTTAAACTAGGGAAGTCTATGGTTAGCCCTGTCCTCTAGTGCTTTCTCCAATAGCTGTTTTGAAAGTTTCCCTTGAAGAGTATGCCAAAATCAGGATAGGTTCAAAGTCCTTACCTGATCTTAGGCTGCCCTTTTTTTTCTTATATGTTTTCTTCTTTCTGAAGGTAATCTGTTAGATTGCTGGATTGTTTGTCTGAAAAGTGTGCTTTAGTAAAAGTTTTCCCAAAGAAGTCTATGGTTTGCCCTGTCCTTTGGCCTGCTTCAAACAATTACTTTGAAAGGTTTTTCTTGTTTAGTGAAGTTAATATAGTCTTAAATGGTTATTAGCTTTGCTTCTTTCACAACACTTTTAACGTTCCATATCACAAATCAATCTAAAGAGATCCTTTGATATAGATGACTTGCCCCATGGACCACTCTTGAAAATTGTTGTGAAATTAAATCCTTTTGTGAATCCATAGCTCAATGGATTGATACTGTCTCTTACCTATCCTATCATCTGAACCATTCTTTCAACTTACTCACACCTTTACCCTTCAAAATAATTCCTTTATTTTGGTGATATCCTACCCAAAAAAAACCAAAACAAGTTCTCTTGAACTTCATAACTAGCCTAATATCATAATTAAGTATAAAGATATATCATTCCAAGACACTAAAAGAGAGACCCCTCTCTGAATCCAAGAAGGCTAGATCCTAGGATTCCAAAGTGGTTCTGATGTAGGCCCTGCAGCATTTGTTCTTGGCAATATTGCAAACTACGGGACCCTAACATAGTGGCGACCATACTGGGAAATATATTGAGTAATAGAGAACTTCACAACTCAGTAAATTCCATCCGTTAAACATGAATCTAGTGTCTGCCAAGAGTGTTTCCTGATTGTTTATGGTGGACAAACACCAGACCTTAGTAACAAGAAAAACTCCTCCACCTGGTGACTCCACTGGTTTTCAGAAGGCCTGTTAATTTCCCTTGGTTTTCCAAAAAAATCCACTGGGAAACCATTTTATCATAACATCATATAAACTCAGTTAAGATATATTTGAGGATTAAGTTTTCTTTCATAAGATTATTTGGCCTTTTAAAGACTGTCATACTTGGCTGAACCTTTCTCATCATTGGGTCTAAAAACATAACATAGTGGTTTCTGAAAGAATTCATACCAGAGCCTATCCTGACCCAAATCCTCTTGATATAGTTGATAATCCAGAAAGTATCCTAGGAGATATGCTACATTCTTACATCCAACTATTGTCAGAACAATTCACAGAACAAACTCTATTCCTGAAAATATTTCAGCTCTACAAGATACACAAGTTGACTTACCTTTCATAAAAAATCCATCAAGAACTAAGTCACTTAGTGGTATAGATCAGATAGACTTTGAGCCTCCACATTCACCCCAATATAGTGGTGAGTATACTGATAGTAGAGAAACCACCCCACCTAATCTACATCTCATTCATAATTTTGGTTTCTCTCATCCTAGATCTGCTCAACAGTTTTTTGCAAGTCCAAGCACTTCTGTTCTCCATACACCCACTATTCAAACCACTTCACTTCACCATCACCCTCCTATCCCACATCCTCCACCTATAAACCCCCCATTTTTTCCACAACCTCTTATCATGGCAACATGGTATGCTCCTCTAGTCCTTCCTTTACCTTAGTCAATTTTTCACAGGACTATCAGTCCAAGATTCCATTATATGATGCTAGTAGTTCTACTACTGCTTTACAACATGTGGAAAAAATGAATGACTATTTTGATAGAAATGACATAGATGATGAAACTATCAAACTCAGATTGTTTGCTCAAAGTTTAGGGGGATAAGAAAGAAAATGGTTTAAAGGCCTAACCCCTAATAGTATGCATGTCCTCCAAGCTTTCCATTAACTATTTTTAAACAAATGGGAGGTCAATAAGAATCCTATCCAAATTCTATCTGAATATGAGAACATTAAAAGGAATGTTCGAGAAGGATTTCTAGAGTACTGCACTAGATTTAATAGTGTGTGCAATGCTCTACCCATCCATATGAAACCTCCACAAGGCCTATCTCTGATGAAATTCCCTGATGGATTTGATCCTAAAATGGCCTACCAACTAAGAGAAAGAGAACCCCTCACCTTAGAAGATATGCAGAGAGGGGCAGTCAGTGTTGAGGCAAATTTGATTGCCAAAAGAGCTAGAATGAAGACTGAGAAGAGGGTATCATATAGGGATGAAGCTGCACCTTCCACATCTGACTCAAAATTGGACAATTTGGTCAAGACTATGGAAAAGATGATGGAAAGGATGAACATATATGAGAGAGCTCAATCTAGAGAAAATCAAATAGCTCCTCATAACATAAACCAATCCCGAAAGAAAAATCAGAACTTTAGGAGAAATCAACCTAAAAATAGATAAAGATATTCTGATCAGCAGATCAGACCCCCTTTTCAAGAAAATTATGTTAATGAGGATGGAGAAAAAATTGAACAAACAGAGGATGATAACATGAACATGCTGGAGGCGAACAATGAGGATTCTAATTTCCTCCATGAAAGAAAACAAGGTCTATATACACCCTATGATGATGGAAGATTAGAAACTGAATACTACAGAAAGGACTTTGAAAATGCCATCATAGGAGCATCCAAACAATATGACCCGTGAAGTAAAAAGAACCAAGAAATTCCCAGAAATAAAACCTCTGATAATTTTTCCAAAAACAACCCTATAAATGCTTCCAAAAAGACAGCAGAAAATCATAAAACAATGGCTGAAAGTTCTGATCAAAATAAGGAAAAAAGAGCTCAGATTCAAGATAAACTTAGTAGAGACCCTAGCAGTATCAACACTTCAGCTAATACTCCTAAAAAAACCATTTTGACTGCTGTAAATAGTAGAAATCAGCAAGCTGATTTTGCTGATAAAGGAGTGACTAACAAGGCTGAATCAAACATTTTGAAAAATCAGATTCCTTTTAGCGTAGAGAATGAAATTGCCAAAATAAAGATCTTTGTCCCACTCACTGAGTTAGTCACTCAAACTGTATATAAATGTCAAGTTTTGAAAGCTTTGAACATAGAAGATACTCATGATACTATTAACTTAAATGATGATACACCAGAGCTCCTATTCGTTCCAAAAATTGAAGGGAAATTTCAAGAAGGAGCGGTTCCTCCTTTTTATGTCAGTCTCAACATTCATGATAATATTCTGCACAATTCCATGGTTGATTCAGGGGCATCACATAATGTCATGCCCAAAGTGGTAATGGAAAAATTAGGCCTTGAGGTAGCCAGACCTTATAAAGATTTATATTCCTTTGATTCAAGTAGGGTAAAATGCCTAGGCCTAATAAAGGATCTTTGTGTTAACTTAGCCAAAATCCCAGCCAAAATCTTAGTGATGGACATTGTAGTGGCTAATATACCCCCCAAATATGGCATGCTCCTTTCAAGATCTTGGGGTGCTAAGTTACAAGGTACTATGCAGATGGATATGACTTATGCCACCATCCCTGTCTTCAATCAACCTAGAAGACTCCATAGGGAAAAACACATGAAATATATGGTGAGTAGTCAAGAAAGAACAAAAAAGTCCCCTCTCTATTCTATACACACCGACGTTGACTCATTCATTCTTTACAATGATGAAATTTCTAATGAGCAAGGATTAGTAAATGAAACATCAACCAATATAGTGGCCACTCCACATCCAAACATAGTGGTAGCCATAGATGAAGAGGAAAACAAGGAGAAAACTAAGAAGTAGCTTGCTAATTCAGAAAATCACATCAAACAGATCACAAGTCGTGAGCATCAAAACAATCATGAACATAATACCAATCAAGGAAATCAAAGAAAAAATCCTCAAAACATCGAAATACCTAAGGAACAAAACAAAATTCAACATAGTGCAGACCTATAGGAACAACATAGCAGTAGCTATAATAAACAAGACAAAGAGGAAGTTCATGATATATCTGAAAACAGTCCTCATTGGAGTATGAGTTTTGATGGATCTTGCTCTAAAAATGTTGCAGGAGCAGGAATATGGGTGCACAACACTAAATATAATCATGCTGAGGGTCATTCCTATAGATTAAATTTCCAATGCACAAATAACATAGCAAATTATGAAGCTCTCCTCTTAGGACTACACTTGTTAAGAAAACTAGGAGCCAAGAGGATAACAGTTCACGGGGATTCAGAGTTAATAATTAGGCAAGTAAATGGGGAATATACTGCTAACCACCCTAGACTAAGAGCCTATAGAGATGATGTCATGGACCTATTAAAATCATTTGCTGAATTCCAACTCACCTTTGTCCCTATAAACCAAAATATCCTTGCTAATGGATTATCCTTTGCTGCTAGTACCTGCCTAAGACCATATGAAAGAAAAAAATATTCAGTTCAAGTCAAATATAGACCAGTAGTACCAGACAATGAGAAATACTGGCAAGTTTTTGAAGGAGATAAACAAATAGAAGACTTCCTACAATCTAGAAATGAATTTGAAATGCCAAACTCAGATTCAGAGTATGAAAAAGACTGTCCTACTAAAGAAAACCCACTTGGAGAAGAAGAAAAGTTTCCTGAGATTGCTGATATAAATCTATTATCTAAACAAACTGAACATAAAACAAAAATGTGCATAGATTTAGAAAAAGAAGATCTAGAACTGCTGCAATCTAAAATTGAAAGCTTGTCAAAAGGACTCGTCCCATTAGAAGAATTGTTTGACGTCAATGATGTTGCTAAAAAACCAAAAATAGAACCTACTGAAGCTGAAGTAGAAGAATGAAATATAGACAGTGAAGAAAGGCCTAAATTGATCAAGTTATCCAAAACACTGCCAGCTCACATCAAATTGAAATACCTTGAGTTGTTTAAATAATTTTCTGATGTTTTTGCATGGAGCTATGAAGATCTAAAATCATATGATACAGAGATAATTCAGCATAAGATACCCCTCAACGAAAACCAGAAACCTTTTAGAAAAAAATTGCGTAGAATCAACCCTGTTCAATTACCTCTGGTAGAGAAAGAAATTAGAAAAATGTATGATGCTGGAATTATAGTCCCGGTAAGATATTCAGACTGGGCATCTAAAGTTTTATCTGTTAGAAAGAAAACAGGAGAAATAAGGCTTTGTATTGATTTCAGAAACTTAAATAAATCCTCATTAAAGGAAAACTATCCCTTGCCCAAAATGGATCATATCTTACAAAGGGTAGTAGGTTCTAGAAGAATTTATTTGCTAGATGGTTTCTCAGAATACAATCAAGTATTCGTACACCCAAATGATCAACTTAAAATAGCCTTTACTACACCTTGGGGCACTTTCATGTATGTGAAAATGCCTTTTGGTTTAATGAATGTTGGTGCCACATTACAGAGAGACATGGATATTTCATTCTCAGAAGAAATAGGCCACTTCATTATTATTTACTTAGATGACATCATAGTCTACTCCAAAATAGATGAAGAGCACCTAATACAATTGAGAAAATTCTTTGAGAAATGCAAAAAATATGGGTTGTCCTTAAATCCAAAGAAAACATTGTTCAGTCTCCAAGAAGGTAAAATTCTTGGACACATCATATCAGAAGAGGCAATAAGGATAGACCCGAAGAGGATTGATGGTATTTTGCAAAATCAACCATCCTAGAAACATCAAGGAACTTCAATCTTTCATTGGAAAGATTAATT
Organism: Pinus albicaulis; assembly: GCA_034641835.2. Lineage (NCBI taxonomy): Eukaryota > Viridiplantae > Streptophyta > Pinopsida > Pinales > Pinaceae > Pinus > Pinus albicaulis. The sequence goes on along the minus strand of CM076570.1, from coordinate 526,742,606 downwards.
TCTTGAGAAGGTCCATACCAAACCTAGCTGAACTCCTTAGAAACATAACTAATATGCTTAAAAGAGAAGAAGGAGGTAAATGGACCTTAGAAGCAAAGAAATCATTTGAGCTGGTAAAACAAGCACTTACCAAAACACTAGTACTTATTAGTCCTGATTTTACAAGAGATTTCTTCATTTTTTCATTTGCGTCAGAACACATAGTGGCTACTTCCCTATTACAGAAAAACATAAAGGGACAAGAGCAACCTATTGCATTTTTCAGCAAGGCACTAAGAGATGCGCCTTTGAAGTATAACATAATGGAAAAACAAGCCTTTGCCTTGGTCAAAGCCTTAAAAGACTTCAAAGTTTACATTTTACACTCACACATCATAGCATTTGTGCCTCATTTAGTGGTAAAAGACATCTTGAAACAAGATCCAGATGGAAAAAGAGGAGAGTAGATTTCTGTAACACAGGAACATGACTTAGAAATTAAGCCCAATAAGCTCATAAAAGGTCAAGGACTAGAAAAAATTATGGCTGAATCCAACTTTCAAGCTCTTTATATAAACATGTTTAATGCATTAGATGAACATAAGGAGTTAATAGCTCCACTTATTGAAGATCATTTCCTGAATTCATCTTGGTATGCTAATATTTTGTATGTGCTGCTTAATCTAAATGTCCCTCCTAGTTTGTCTAAAACAAAGGAAAGATTTTTAAAGTTAAAAGCTGTAAATTACTGCATTTTAGATAAATGTTTATATTAGAAAAATGCTAGTGGATTATTGCTTAAATGTTTTCCTGAGAATGATGCAGATAAGATCAAGCATGAGTTCCATGAAGGAGAATGTGGAGGCCACCTCTATTGGAAAACTGTAGTGAACAAAATCCTTAGAGCTGGTTATTACTGGCCCACCCTCTTTCAAGATATTCACAAAATGGTCATTGCCTATCATAAATGTCAAATCTTTGAAAGCAAAAGACAACTGCTTCCCTTACCCTTGCATCCAACCATTGTTGAAGCTCTTTTTCAGCATTGGGGTCTAGACTTCATTGGGGAAATCCATCCTGCCTCATCTGCCCAACATAAATGGATCCTCACAACAACATATTATTTCACCAAATGGATAGAAGCCATCCCTTCTAGGAATGCCATAGAATCAGTTATCATTTATTTCCTTGAAAATCATATCCTGTCTAGATTTGGTTGTCCTAGGAAAATTATCACAGACAATATTGCTGCATTTGGATCCAAAAATATGGTTGATTTCTGTCACAAATATTAGATTATATTGGGTCATTATACAACTTATTACCCTCAAGGTAATGGGATGGCAGAATCCTCAAACAAGAGTTTGGTATACATTATCAAGAAGTTGCTGGAAGAGAACAAAAAATCATGGCACAACAAGCTAGTGCATGCACTTTGGGCAGACAGATTGATAGTCAAAAAGTCAATTGGAATGTCCCCTTATCAGCTAGTTTATGGAGCAGATGCATTATTTCCAACCAGTCTAGGAGTGCCAGTTATGAAGTTGATCTAGGAAGTGTAGTCTGAAGAAAATAATATGACAAGAAGAATAAACCAGACTTTACATTTACAGCAAACCAGAGAGGAAGTATACAAAAAAGCACAGCAAGTACAAGAAAAAATCAAGAATCTATTTGATAAAAGAACCAAGGAAAGTGACTTTAATATTGGTGAAAAGGTTTTGAAGTGGGATTCAAGGAGGGAAGATAAGGGAAAACATGGAAAGTTTGATAATTTAAGGCAAGGCTGTTATCTTATTTAGTATGCTATTGGTAATAATGCATTCTTTCTTCAAGAGATAGATGGTACTGAACTTTTTGGAGGTCCTGTCAATGGCAGGATTTTCAAAAATTATTTTTGTTAATCTTTGTTCAAAGATTTTCAATTCATTGTAAATACCATTGCTTGGAAAAAGTTTAAAAACGAAAAGTACAAAAACAATAGAAAAAGAGAAAAAGAGGGTAGATAAAAAGAGAAGGTACAGCGCCATACCAAAAAAAGAGAAAAATCTGAAAGTGTGCAAGCTCAAATGCTACTACTTGAAAAGAAAAAAACCATTATTTATTGATACAGCCTAATCATGACTAAATAAATTTGAATTTTGTGATGATAAGATAGTGAAGAAGATTTTCCAAATAGTGTAATCTTGGCTTATCTGTAGAATAGATTGGGATAGAAGAAAAAATGGTTCAGACATGCTCAAAATCTAAACCAAAGAATCAAAGAGAGAAGAAGATGGCTCTAAATAGATCAAAATTTGAGCCAAGAAGAAAAGAAGGATATTCATTGTTTTCAGATCTTAAGCCTTCGCAGTTTTGTTTTATTTTTTCCGCAAAATAAAGGTCTATGTGCAGCTTGTACATACAGCCATAGACACCATAGCAAATCAGACTGTTTAATCCTGATTTGACTATGTTTTAAATTTCTATTTTAGAATATAGAGAATGCAGATCTGTCAAAAAAGTCTAATTTTGACAGATAGTAGAATAGGTAGAAAAATATTGAGTTCAACTATTTAATCTGAACTCAAGGAAGAAATAAGAGTTGCAATAGATCGGTCTTTCCTATTTTTTAAAAGAATAAAATGATGTTCAAAGGGTTTGCAAGTCCAAATGCACCCGCTGAAGAAACAATGTTAGGAAAGTAGGATGTGTAGGTAGAATATGGGGAGAAAAATCATCTTGTTGATACAAATACTGATCATCTTTTTAAGCAGCATGATCAAACAAGAAAGAGGTTGTCAAAGTGCAGAAAAATATAAGGCATTGATCTACGTTCCAGAGATTTATCTCTGAGGTTCTTGACACCTCCAAGGAGTTTCCCTCCCCAAGTGGAGCCACTGTTAGCCATCTGTAATTTTTGTTATATCTCATGATGGCTAAACTAATCTCTCAGTTTTCAAGAAACAATTTTTGTGAAAAGTTGTGAGTTCTTGAAACATCACTGTGTTCATTATCTTCCAAAGAAACACTCCACTGAAGCCTTCATCAAATCCTTTCTAAGTTATTCTGCCAAGATAAAAAGAGAATTTCTTCTGAGCCATTCTCCATCAGTTCATTTCATAAGCCCCATTCCACCCATTTTTCACTCATTTTCACTCATCCTAACTCATCATCTAAATCCTCTAAAAATCCCCTTTTCTTCCTCATTTAACCTTATTTCCCATAACAACCCTTTTTAACCTTATAAAATCTCTCTTATAAGGTTTAAAACCCCTTCCTTATACCTATTGGAACCCCTCGAAAAGGTTTAAAAACCTCATTTATTGGACTTTTTTCGCTCATTTTTAGCATGAGGCTTTAAGCGCCTTTCGGTGTAAGCCCCTAGCCCTTCATTATTCATAAAAACTGAGGCTTGAGACCATCGGCTAAAAGTCTTAAGCCCCCATCGCCATCGCACTTCGGTGATTTCAAATTCCTTGTTCGCAAACCTTTTTTCCGCCGATTTGATCCCGACCCCTTGAACCCCTTGATCTAATGGTCCTCACTTATTTTCATCGCCATCCTTCCTCCTGATCACTCTCTACCAAATCGTCTCCCTGAAAATATCTCATCCTTCGATCTCCCCAGATTTGACGGTCTGGACCCTTTTCGGGCCCTCCACCTTCTCTTCGGCCTTCACGCTTTTGTGGTCCCCCCGGAAGAGATCTTGGCCGGTGATTGCAAAAATCCAGCGGCCAGTAGGGCTCCTCCCACTAACTCCACCCAATCAACCTTATCTCTCCACGACAAAAGAAGTGACATCACCGCCGGTCCCACCCGACCGCGCAGCTCCGTCTGTCGCCTTCACTCTACACCATAGATTTGGAACCCCCAAATTGGATGGCTCATAACCTATTTCGCGCCCAAAACGCAAAAAGACCAAAACGCGCTATTTGCACGTGAAATAGGTGGTTTCATGGGGGACGTGTGTCGGCACCTAAGCCGTATCGTGTTCATTTATCCCATTACCACTTACCGCCCATGACCTATGCGAAAACCACCTTTGTATTCCGAAAAACCACCTTTGACATTTCGCACCATTATTCTTCATGATTCTACCGGTGGAACTCCTCCCTCTGCACATTTTTCCTCCTCTGCATTGCTCCATCACCATTCCCCGAACCTCTGAAGCAGTTTTATCCCAAACATAGGGTTTTATAATATTTTTGATGTTTTATTTGCAGGTTTCATGGCAGTTATTTATAAAAGTTGTCCCACAGCTAGAAAATAATTGCAGAGACCAAGGGTGATGATCCTCAAAGGCATAATCAATTGCAGAAAGGGGACAAAAGGGATTATTCTCCAAGTTTAATCGATGTGTCATGAGCATTGGTTATTCAATCAAACCCTCCAACATGGCAAAGGAGCCACCTGCACACAAAGCAGAAGAATAGTGAAGAACAGAAATCAAAGATAAAAATTGAAGATAAAGGTTAAGCATAAATTTCGAAGACCAAAAAACTTAATCTACAGTTTAAAGGTTAAAATACGTAGTTGGAGACAAATTGATTAAAGCCAAATCAATCAACACAGTGAATAAAGCAGAAATATGATTAGAGAAGCCTTAAAGCACAATTAAATTTAATATCAGTGTTTAAAGTATTTAAGACAGACAGATCAATAAAGGAAGGCCTCCAAATCCCAGATCAGTGAGGAAATTAATCCTTAGAAAGCTAGAAATGCCACCTGCCAGCTTATTTTACCTCAAAAGAATACAAATTGAAGGCACAATCAGAGATATTTTCAAAGACAGCTCAAAAAGTAATTTCCAACTACCAAAAGCCTCAAAAGCCAACAAAAGTGACTGAAGTAGATGAAAGTTAATGTAAAAATCAATTAACAGAGTTAAGACAATATATATCTTCTCCATTAGGCCTCCCAAAGGTCGAGAAACATTTACTCTATATTAATTGAATAGTTAGACCTTCCTTTCACTCCACCTCCTCAGTTTACCTATATATATCATATGAGGAGCCCAGTATTGTTGTTGGTTGGATACTTATTGAATGTAAATAGTTGTTAAAGTTGTTGAAGCTCTGTTGAGTAATTGATGAATATTAGGCAGAGAAGAGAAGTTGGAGCTGTAAAGACCTATTGGACTTAAAGTTTGTAACTGGTTTGAACATCAAATATACAAGCTAATTTATGGGATCTTGGTCTATGTCAATGGTGATGTTTTTCTTACTGTAATTGTTGTTTTTCTTATGTTTGCATACTATCCACTTTCTCTGATAAAGAACATCAAATTTAGATTAGGATTTACTGTAAAAGGTACCCTAATTCTCACTGATAAGCTTTATCTTTGTGTCTTCTTCTAATTGTGCATTTGAGGATAATTCAATAGAGTATAACCAGTTAAGGAATGTTGGTGAGCCCATGTATTGTTGCGTAAAACTTAAGACATTGTTCTTGAATGTTATTTTCACTACATGCTAAGTAAAGTTAAACTAGGGAAGTCTATGGTTAGCCTCATCCTCTAGTGCTTTCTCCAACAGCTGTTTTGAAAGTTTCCCTTGAAGAGTATGCCGAAAGTAGGATAGGTTCAAAGTCCTTACCTGATCTTAGGCTGCCCTTTGTTTTCTTATATGTTTTCTTCTTTTTGAAGGTAATCTGTTAGATTGCTGGATTGTTGTCTGAAAAGTGTGCTTTAGTAAAAGTTTTCCCAAAGAAGTCTATGGTTTGCCCTATCCTTTGGCCTGCTTCAAACAGTAACTTTGAAAGGCTTTTCTTGTTTAGTGAAGTTAATAGATTATTAAATGGTAATTAGCTTTTCTTCTTTCACAACACTTTTAATGTTCCATATCACAAATAAATCTAAAGATATCCTTTGATATAGATGACTTGCCCCATGGACCACTCTTGAAACTTGTTGTGCAATTAAATCCTTTTATGACTCCATATTCCAATGGATTGATATTGTCTCTTACCTATCCTATCAGCTGAACCATTCTTTCAACTTACTCACACCTTTACCCTTCAAAAGACTTCCTTTATTTTGATGATATCCTACCCAACCAAAACCAAAACAAGTTCCCTTGAGCTCCATAACTAGCCTAATATCATAATTAAGTATAAAGATATATCATTCTAAGACACTAATAGAGAGATCCTTCTCTGAATCCAGGAAGGCTAGATCCTAGGATTCCAAAGTGGTTCTGATGTAGGCCCTACAGCATTTGTTCTTGCCAATCTTGCAAACTACGAGACCCTAACAATAGGGAGCCAACATAAAGGCGACCATACTGAGGAACTTCAGTTATTAACAAATTTTAATATTTCCTCCAAAACCCAGAAGCCCCACTCAAGTTTAGATAATTCAAGTGTTAGCCAAGACCAGTATCTAGTTGCTAATGGTGGACAAAGAGAGCCTCAAGAAAGTTGAAATCATCCAGCTGGTGACTCCACTGGTTTTCAGTAGGCTTACAAACTCCACTGGGAAATTATTGAGAAATCCTAATATTATCAAAACTGAAATAAAACCCAGTCAAAAAACTTTGTGGATTAATTATTTATTTCACAGATTGGTTTGTTTTTCAAACTATTATAAAAATTTTAGTCTCTCTGTGCCTTGGGTCTAAGTTTTGGTTTCTAGAAGAATCTGTACCAGATCCCATCCTGACCCAAACCCTCTTGCAATAGTTGACAATCCAAAGAAAATCCTGTGGAAAACTCATAGATTTGGGAGTTCAACTGTTAGCAGGCCTATCCAGAAGGCAAGTTCCCTACCTAAAAACCTTAAAGACTTGCAGGATATCCTATCTAACTCATACCTGGAACAAAGCTTGTTCAGGACTAAATCCCAGAGTTGGATAAACCATATAGTTTTATACCCACCCATCTTACAACAGAGTCTTGTTGTAAGAACCTCTACCTCCACCCATACACCCATTGTTCACCTTCCTCCATTCAACCCTCCACCTCCTTTTGTCAACCCTCCACTTGTTAACCCCCATTTGTTTCCCCAACCACCAATCATGGCAACCTGGTATGCCCCTTTAGTATTACCATTGCCTTTAGTGCCTTTACCACAAGCATATCAGTCCAAAATCCTCCTATTTGATGCAAGTAGTTCTGCAACTACTCAAGAACATGTGAATAGAATGGATGATTATTTTGATAAACAAGAGATAGATGATGAAACTATCAATATAAAAATGTTTTCCCAAAGCTTAGGGGGAGAAGAAAGAAAATGGTTTAAAATCCTAACCCCTAATAGTATACATGACCTCCCTACTTTTCATCAACTATTCCTAAATAAATGGGAAGTCAAGAAAAATCCACTCCAAGTCTTATCTGAGGATGAAAATATCAAGAGAAACATTGGAGAGGGTGTCCAATATTACTGCACTAGGTTCAATAGTGTATATAACACCCTCCCTCCTCACATGAAACCCCTACAAGGCCTAGCCCTAATGAAATTTCCAGATGGTTTTGACCCAGAGATGGCTTACCAACTAAGAGAAAGAGACCCCCTTACTTTAGAAGACATGCATAGGGGTGCAGTAAGTGTAGAAGAAAATATTATTGCCAAAAGGTCTAGAATGAAAAATGAAAAGAGAGTCACATATAGGAAAGAGGTTGTAGCCTCCACATCTAATACTAAGATTGACAACCTGGTTAGAACTATGGAGAGGATGATGGAGAGAATCAATATAAATGAGAGAGCTTTCCCTAGAGAAAACCAAGCAGCTCCTCAAAATATAAACCAGAACCAAAACCAAAACGTTAGGAGAAATCCCCCGAAATGAGACAAACATAACAAAGAGGGCCTGACTAGAAAATAAAACCTCCTTTCCAAGAAAACTATGCTGATGAGGATGAGGGTGTGATTGAAGAACCATAACAAAGTCAAATCAATCTAATGGGAGTTAATAATGAGGATATTGTTTTCCTCACTGAAGAAGAACAAGGCATATTTGCCCCAAATTAAGAAGAATGCCATCATGGAAGTTCATAGGTAGTATGACCTCAGAAGCAAGAAAACTCAAGATATTTCCAAGAGAAAGAACCCTGAAATTTCTGCTAGAAATACCCCTGAAACTGATCTTAAAAAGACTGCAGAAAGTTAAAACAAGATGTTTAAATGTTCTGATAAATATAAAAATAGAAACAATCCAGAAAGCAACACTAGTACATCAACTAGTAGCCCAGAAAAAGTTGATTCAGCTAATATCTCTAGTGTAAATCAGCAATCTGAAATTGCTACAAAAACATTGTCTGATAAAGTTGATTTTAATCTGCCATAAACACAAACACCCTTCAGTATTGAGAATGAAAATGCCAAGATAAAAGTCTCCATACCTCTTACTGAATTGGTTGGCCAAGATGTATATAGATCCCATGTTTTGAAAGCTTTAAACATATGAGAAAATACTGATACTATGAATTTAAATGATGATAAACCTAAACTTTTGTTTGGACATGAAGTAGAAGGTAAATTCCAAGAAGGAGGTGTCCCTCCATTTTATGTCATTTTAAATATCCATGATAAAATCCTTCACAATGCCTTGTTAGATTCAAGAGCTTCTCATAACCTCATGCCAAAGGTAGTTATGGAGAGACTTGGCCTTGAGATAACTAGGCCATACAAAGACTTGTACTCTTTTGACTCCAATAGAGTTAAATTTCTAGGCCTGATCAAAGATCTATGTGTTACTTTAGCACAAATACCAGCCAAAAGCCTAGTAATGGATATTGTAGTGGTTGACATTCCTCCTAAATATGGCATGCTTATATCACACTCATGGGGAGCCAAACTTCAAGGCACTCTCCAAATGGATATCACCTATGCTACCATACCAATATTTATTCAACCAAGGAGATTATATAGGGAAACTCATATGAAATACATGCTAAACAGCCAAGAAAAGCATGATAACTCCCCTCTCTACTATGTCCACTCAGACCTTCATTCATTTATTATTTACAACGATGAAAAAATTAATGAACAAGAAGCAGTCAATGAAGAAGCAGCTAAAAGAGAAGAAGGAGAAAAGGAAGAACAGTTAGGCCAGTCAAACCAAATAGAAAATGAAAAACACAAGTTTGAACCTGAACCCCTTTGGAGCATGAGCTTTGATGGTTCTTGTGGAAAACCTGGATCAGGAGCAGGTGTTTGGGTACATAACACTAAAAACAACCACACAGAGGGTAATTCATATAAACTGAACTTTCAATATACAAATAATATAGCAGAGTATGAGGCACTCCTTCTAGGGCTACAATTACTAAAGAAATTAGAAGCCAAAAGGATCTCTCTCCATGGGGATTATGAGCTAGTAATTAGGAAATTTAAGGGAGAATATTCATCTAAACATCCTAGATTAAGAGCATATAGGAATGTTTCCCTTGACCTCCTAAAAACATTCAAAAAACATGACCTTGTCTATTTCCCCAGAAATCAAAACATCCTTGCCAATGGACTAGCATTTGCAGCCAGTACTTGTCAACAACCTCATTACAAAAAACAATACACAGTAAAGGTTAAATACAGACCCGTTTTCCCTGATAATATAAGGTATTTGGAAAGTTTTTGAAGGTGAAAAAGAGATTGAAAACTTTCTGTGGTTCAACGATGAGTTTGAAACTCCAAATTCAGACTTATATCATGAGGAGGGCTGCTCTACTAAGGAACAAATATATGAAGAAGAGCCCACTCATGATGATGATATAAATCTGTTAGCAAGAGAAGACCCACATAGGACAGAAATGTGTGAAGATCCAGAGAAAGTAAACTTTGAAGTGCTGCAGTTCAGAGACAATACCCTACCAAGAGGACTTGTCCCTCTTGAAGAACTTTTTGATTTTAATGATGTTGCTAGAAAGCCAACGATGGAATCCACTGAAGAAAATGTGGAAGAGTGCAATATAGGTAGTGAGCAAGAGCCCAAAATGATAAAACTATCAAATACACTGCCAACACCTATAAAATAGAAATACATTAAGCTATTCAAACAATTTAGTGATGTGTTTTCCTGGAGCTATGAGGACTTGAAGTCCTATGACATTGATATCATTCAGCACAAAATTCCACTCAAAGAAATCCAGAAGCCCTTTAAACAAAAGCTGTGTAGAATATACCCTGTCCAAATGCCATTGGTTTAGAAAGAGATAAAGAAAATGTATGATGCTGGGATAATAGTCCCACTCAGATACTCAGAATGGGTTTCAAATCTTGTATTTGTGAGGAAGAAGACCGAAGAAATTAGACTCTGCATAGACTTCACAAATCTAAACAAAGCATCCTTGAAGGAAAACTACCCTTTACCAAAGATGGATCACATATTGCAAAGGGTAGTAGGCTCCAAAAGGATATCTCCGCTCGATGGCTTTTCAGGGCACAATCAGGGGCTGGTTCATCCAGATGATCAACACAAGAAAAATTTCACTACACCTTGGGGCACCTTTATGTATGTAAAAAATCATTTTGGGTTAATGAATGTTGGAGCCACTTTTCGAAGAGTAATGGATATTGATTTCTCAGAACAAATAGGTTACTTCATTGTAATGTATCTTGATGACATCACAGTTTGTTCAAAAACTGATGAAGAACATCTAGCTCATTTGAGAAAGGTTTTTGAGAAATGCAGAAAATATGGTCTTTCTTTGAATCCCAAGAAATCCTTATTTGGCCTTCAAGAAGAAAAGCTTTTAGGCCACATCATATCTAAAGAAGGGATCAAGATTGACCCAAATAGGATTGAAGGAATATTTCAAATTAGTCATCCAAAAAATATCAAAGAGATGCAATCTTTCATTGGAAAGATAAATTTCCTAAGAAAGTTCATACCAAACCTTGCAGAACTTCTGAGGAACATCACCAACATGCTTGTTAACACTGGAAAATCATACAACATAAGACGGCATCAATTAATGTCGAGCCCAAGGATTTATAGGATAGGAATACATTATGGAATTAGGAAGTATTTAAAATCTCTAAGGTTTTGATAAAATCATATTTGAACTAGTCATAAATGCTCAAATGCACGCTTTTTCCTTCGAGAAGAGCACCTTCTGTGCGCCTTTTTGCCCGATAAGCACGCATTCCTATAAATGGAAAAAAAGTCACTTTCCAGGACCACAACAAGCAAAGGACAGTTACTTCTTTTGTGAAAGCCTCCTAAGGATAGCCACTGACGCCTCATTATGCATTATGTGAGCACACAAAAGAAATAATTTGAGCACACAATGGAATCACACCTCTCCCTTGGGTCACCATCCATAATGTACCAAGGGAGGGAAGGAGTATTTGAAGCTCACCTATATAAACCCACCAAGAGATGAAAAAATGGTGATCACAAGGTTATGATGGTCAAAGTTGCCTAAGAAACACCAGTATTGTGTGTGACCCGAAGCTAGAGCTAAAGAGGACTCGATAGTTGGCCACCCAACATCTTAGTCCACCATAGCACAGAGAGAGTGTGATACTGCATCAATGGCAGAGCTTGGAAGGCAACATCCTTGCATCGGGACCTAGAGCCATCTCGTAGGTGCCCTTTCGCAAGTAGGTAAAATTTCTTCTCCATTTCAAACGTTTAATAAGAAGAGGCCATCGAGCCATTGTTTGCATTATTATCGTTTGGAACTCTCTATATATCTTCTATATATTTGTGTTTTTAGTTTTATTTTAAACAGAGCATACTTCAGCATATTATTTCCATTAAGTTTTATGCTTTTGAGCTCCTCCCACTTTCTGCCTGTTACCAATAGTTTAGAGATTAGACCACATTCTCTAAGCTCATGTGATTTCGTATACCTATGCACCTAATCCACAACAACAGGATTGGCGACTCCACTGATGCGTTTCAAGTTTATGTGGTTGTGCCATCTTTTGCAGGAGTGTTACACTAAAAATTGTCATCCTGACATTCTGCTATGTGTATGAGCTCATTGTCACTCATACTTCTCCCTTTGCAAGTCTAATATATCAGTTCCTTATGTCAAGCCTTGAAAATCAGAGAAATGTTCCTAAAAATCTTCTAAACTTTGGTATCGCACTTTCTCTCTATCTTGCCTGTGGTCCCGCACCCAATGTTCATCTCTCCTGCGTACCTGAACGCACTTTATCTGTGTTAAAGGTGCGGACCCCTATAAGATAAAAAAGGCGCAAGTAAATTTCAAAAAGCTCAATTAAAGTAAATTCTGGAAGCTTCTAGAATGGATCTTGCGGTGGCAGAACTGCTCTTATGAGGTGCATGTATCCCTTACCTTATGGAGCTAACCCCTTGATGTGAGGAGCTTATCCCTTTGAAGGAGGATTCTATCCTTTCATAGTTGGAACAGAAAACCTCCTCTTTTCCACTATAAAAAGAGGCATTGGGTAGCCTCAAAGGGAGTTCAAGCTTTAGAATATTCGAAGTTAAGTGCTGTTGAGATTCAAACTCAGTTGATTAAGAATTTTGTGAGGATAGATTACATACCTCTATTAGTCTTGGTTGGAGGAATGCAGAGCTTATCAAAGTAAAGGATATTCCTGCTTCGGACCCTAGAAAGTCTTGTGCAACATCAAGGCTCAGGTTGTAAGGATTTTCTTCTTTTGAAATTAATACAAATATACTCATTTCTCTCAAGAAGCTTTAAATCAATGGTTTATTTCATAGATTCCTTGATCACTATGATAAGCATGGTTTATGATGATTTCTATACAGGTGCTATGTAATATTTTGCTTGTTTGTGACTGCATTTTTACGAGGAAAACTCCTTCAAGCGCGCGAGGGACAATAACGACTTCAAACAAGCACTGGACAAACGGTAAGTCCTTAACACCTCTATAGAGCTTTTCATAGATCATATATGCTTAGAGAAAGATTAGTCTATTTGGCTGTTTGTTGCTAGATACTTTTAGTACTAGGGAGATCGGTCTTGTCCGCAAGACAGATTTATCCACCAACAAATTGGCGACTCCACTAGGGAAAGAACTTGCTGTTTTTGGTTCTCTTTTATTTTGATTTGAGGAAACATTTTTCCTAGTTTTTTATTGATATACATTTGCCTGGGTAGCTTAGGTTTTCTTTGTTTTTGAAAAGTTTGAGATCTTTTATGTTTTTCTCTAATTTTCCAGGAACCGCACTTTGCCTTCTTTGCACAGTGCAGGCAGTTTCGCATCTTTGTTTGAGTAAACAGTACGGTACCGCACCTGTTACTTATGCAAGCCTGTGGACCCTGTTAAAATTTTGAAAAAAATTTAGATTTATTTCTTTAGTTTATCTTTATTTTAATTTAGATTTTTTGGTTTCTGCCCAGATTGATGATTGTTTCTGTCAAAAGCTTTCTATGAATGAATCTTAGCAGTGTTGGGTGTTTTGAGTCTCTTTTTTGAGAAATTCTTAATTTGATTTCCTTTGGTCATTACTTGGAGGTTTGTCTCAGTCTTTTCACAATTTTCAATCTTTTTGCTTTTGTTTTTGCAAAAAAAATTCCCCCTCATTCTCCGGGGGGGGGCTAAATTGTGTATGAGTGTTAATCGCCTTTGACTATTTTTTATTTTGATCTTTGGAACTCTCACCCGATTTTCTTGCCTTGCACTTGACTGATTTTGAGAATTCTCTTGCATAGATCACATTTGCATAATTAGAATTCTCATTTTCAGAATATGAATGAAAAATGTGCATAGATTACATTTGCATACTTTTCATGTGAATTGTGCATAGATTACAACTGCATAGTTTACATTCTGAAAAATCAATCATAGATTTAGATCATTTTTCTTTGATTTGAATTTAGATGTTTTTATGCTTGTTTTAAAAACACAAAAATAAAAAATTGTTTTGGGATTGATTTGCATTAGTTTTTCTTGATGAAATTAGTGCATTAGAGAATTTGTTATATTTTCTCTTATTTATCAATCTTTGCATTGTTGGAAGTGGATGGAAACTCTCTCCTTACTTTAGTTAGGATTCATCGAATTGAAAAGATTACATTATCATATTCGATTGCATTCAGTTTTGGGTCGGGTCATAACACCATTGGTTTCGTATCCATTTACCCTTTTGAGTAATAACAGCCTAAATAACACAACGCTTAATTAAAATTCATCTAGTAATTTTTACCATTTTAGGGCTCTTTCCACCAATATAGATCAGGATTAGTGCTTTGTAATAGGTTGTAGTTAACTCTCCAAAGCAACAAAAACAAACAAGTAGATAAATCTTGCAGTAGGAAATAAATCCAAATGTAATTGGTACAATCTGGGAAGCTTCTCTTAAAGGAGTCAATCACGAGATCATGTCCGAACCTTTGAAACAATCAATTCTGTTTCATTGGGGAAGATAGAAGATTTTGCGCGCATTACAAACGGTAAACCTCGGATTAACCATTGTCGAGGAGCCTGGGGTCACTTGTCGGTAAACCTCGGATTGACCATGTCGAGGAGCCTTCAAGGGGATTGAGCTTTGTTACTCTGCCCTTGCGTGTGGGATCGGATCGTAGACTGTTCCCCCAGTTGTATTTGTTACTGTTGGTAACCTTAGTGTCCATAAACTTAAGATTATTTCCTAAGGTGACGGTGAAGGAAAGATCTCACTGTACCTGGAGCAGACGTCGACTAGAATCACTTGGACTCTCTGGGGGGTTCTCTTCACACGAGATGGTTTTGTGAGGAAACTTGTGCCAGTCTGTTTCATTAAGCAGGTTGTTGGGGTAACTGTTCCAACCGCCCTTTCTGTATTAAATTTCTACTAAGTTGGATTTCATCACCAACTAGTGTTTTTAGTACGGGAAGTTATTGTTTGTGTGTGGTTTGACTCCTAGATTTGATAGCACGTGTTAATTTGTTTGTTTTTACTTTTAGAGACCATAGGTGTGAATTGTGAATTTTAATTGTTAGGTGTGAATTGTGAATTGTGAATTTTAGTTTTAAATTGTTAATAAAATTCACTGAAGTTGAATATAATGGAAACTGTTCCAGAATTTACCAACCAAGGAACCCCTCTTAACGAGAATCCTAGTACTTTTCCTTGCTTTGGAAATGTTGGTCCTCCTTATATGGCTACATTGTCATTACCTGGATTTACAATAGGTTTACCGATATGGTTATTTTCAACTTCGTTGACCCCGAATACTCCAATTGTTCCACCTCAACCGGATGCTTCACCTCAACAGAGTTCACCATCTCAACATCACCAACCTTCTGTTGACCCTTTACCTTCTTCGCCTAATATTTCTTCCTCCATTTCTTCCTCTTCGCTTGGTAAAATCCTTGACGCTAGTAACCAGGTGGCTAAGAAGAAGAAGAAAGGGAAGAAGAAAAAGAAGAAGAAGCAAGATAAGAAAGAAGTCAACCAACCAACCATGGCTGTAAGTGTTAGTTATGTTGAGGAAACCTCCAACATGCATCGTAAACCCAAATACCCTTGCAGGCTTTGTAAGGGTGACCACTTCCTTATCAATTGTCCTGGTATTCCAAAGGTCTTGGAAGTATGGTCAGAAAAATCTCATCAACTTTCCATTGATCCATCAACCAGTGATAGTCAGGTTCCTGGGAAAAAGGGTAAAGTTAGGTTTCCTTGTAAGTTATGCAAAGGGAGTCATCAAACTCACATTTTCCCTCACATAGATGAAGCCTCAAAATTGTTGGAAAACCTTACTATTCCACAACAAGAATTTCCAACTGGTTACCGTAAGCTTTCTCCCAACCTACCGTCAACTGACGGAGTGATTGATCTAATTTCAAGTACGGTTGATCCCACTCTTCCATTGGAGAGTGAAACTTATATCACTTAGGTTGATGATCCATTAGTTGATCAAGTGGTCGATTCGATTTCACATTCGGTCGATCCCACTCTTCCATTGGAGAGTGAAACTTATATCACTCAGGTTGATGATCCATTAGTTGATCAAGTGGTCAATTCGATTTCACATTCGGTCGATCCCATTCTCCCTACAGAGAGTGAACTTCATACCACTCAGGTTCTTCTTGTTACATCAGATTCTTTTACGCTGGGGGGCATTTCACCTGTTCCTATAGAACCCCCTCCAAGTACTGAGGCCTTTTCCTTTGATTGGAATACACTGACAGAACCTCATCTTCCTTCCTCCATCCCTTTCCAAATCATTGTGAAGTTAGGTGGTAGGGACATACACCGCACACAGGTAGATGAAGGTGCTTCTGTTAGTATTTTATCCTCAACTGCTTGGAAAGCTTTGGGTTCCCCTCAGCCTGTGCCTATTACGCAGAATCTGAAAGCTTTTAACAGAACCATTGGTGAAACTTTAGGGATCCTTCCTAAGTTTTCTATTACCTTGGAAGGTAAAACTGTTTGTATTGATCTTATGGTAGTTTGAGGTCCCTTGGATTTCAATTTACTCCTTGGGCGAGACTATGTTTATGCAATGAAAGCCGTCGTATTGACACTCTTTCGTGTGATGTCTTTCCCTCACAATGGCAATATTGTGACTGTAGACCAAATTTCATTCCCTAGTCTTGATTCGACTACCAATAATCTGACATCACTGAATGTTCCTCATATGCAAGTGGTATCTACCCTGCCACAGGTTAATTATGTGGAAACTAGTCCCATGTTTTCAGTTACTGATGTAAGCGAGCTTCTCACTATTTTCTCGTCTTCCTTTGACTTAGATCTGGTAATTGACATGGAGAAATCTATGGGATTATTTGAACGCGATGTTCTTATCCCTTTTGAGTCCCTTGACATGTGTTCCCTCCAGAGAACTATTCTTCCTTCTGATGAAGACCTCTTGGAAGCCATGATCAAGGTGTGTCCATTGACATGTGTTTCTTCCAGTTGGAATCCATGATTAGTGGATGCGAGGATAGTTCCTTTTACTGTGTCAACCTCGTTAAAAAATGAATCAATGATTATGAGGATAGTTCCTGTTACTGAGTCAACCTCATTAAAAAATGAATCAGGTCTGAGGATGGTTCCTGTTACTGACTCAACCTCATTAAAAAATGAATCAAGTATGAGGATAGTTCTTTTCCTGTGTCAACCTCGTTAAAAAATGAATCAGTTGGTTTGAGGATAGTTCCTCTTACTGAGTCAACCTCGTTAAAAAATAAATCAGGTATGAGGACAGTTCTTTTCCTGTGTCAACCTCATTAAAAAATGAATCAGTTGGTTTGAGGATAGTTCCTCTTACTGAGTCAACCTCGTTAAAAAATAAATCAGGTATGAGGACAGCTATTTTCCTGTGTCAACCTCATTAAAAAATGAATCAGTAGGTTATGTAGATAGATTAGAAATAAGTAGTTTCTGAGGATAGTTCCTGTTATTGAGTCAAATTCGTTAAAAAATGAATCAGGTATGAGGGCAGTTCTTTTCCTGTGTCAACCTCGTTAAAAAATGAATCAGTTGGTCCAAGGATATTTCATGTTACTGTTTCAACCTCGTTAAAAAATGAAACACGTTTCCATTAGCATAGTTATTTTCCTGTGTCAAGCTCGTTCAAAAATGAAACAAATCCTCCCCTAATTGAGTCGAGTCTTTGACTAGATCTCGTAAATGTTAAGTCATATATTTAGGTTAGTTTTTGCATAATTTTCTTATAGTTTTAGGTCGGGTCTTTCATATGATCTCGTAAATAAACCTTCATTCCATCCAGCTATTTATTACTAGTGTACTTAGTTGAATGAAATGAAGCTGGGGGGGCATGCACTCTAGCAGTTACGCTTAGGGGGCATCAAGCACAGTTTTCTCTCTGTTTCAAGCTTGTGTAAAAATGAAACCACTCTGAAGCATAGTTTTTCTCTATTTCAAGCTTTTGTAAAAATGAAACCTATCTTGAGTCAATTTCGGTTATTTTCAAGACTCGTTAAACTCATGAAAATCCCGAGATTATTTTGCTATCTTTCATTCTCATAAAACACATGAAAATGCTGAGTTCTTTCCGTCTTTTCCTGCTCGTAAATTAAATTGAAATTCGGCCACAGGAGTACATTTTTATCCCTTTTTTGAACTCGTTAAAACTTACGAAAAAGTGAAAACCATGAGTACATTTTTATCCCTTTTTCGAACTCATTAAAATTTACAGAAAAAGCGAAACTACTGAGTACATTTTTATCCCTTTTTCGAACTCATTAAAACTTACTGAAAAAGTGAAACCTTGGAGTCCTCTTTTAAGCCCTTTTCAGACTCTCTAAACATGAAAAGATTGTCGAGTACTTGATTATTCAAACTCGTTAAAGTAAATGAATGATCGTCCTTTCAGTATAAGTTTACCCCTTTTCTGGACTGAAATGGACTATTTACGAAAAAGGTATACGTTGACTAATTACGGTCAATAGAGTTCTCTCCCGCATTATTTTATCCTTTTTCGGGCTTGAGAGACTAAATTTACGAAAAAGTACACCCATGGAGTTTTCTTAAGTTTTTTCTTCTAACTCCCTAAAATTGAAAAACACCGAGTTTCTCCTATACTGGACTCGTTAAAATTTAACAGTAAAGGACCTGTTCAATTTCAAACAGGAACGAACCACTCCTTCTTAGGGTTCGAATCTTAAACTATGTTGGACTCATCCGAAGGATGAGCTTATAAACAAGCAAATGTTATCCTCCTCAAGCTTGTCAAAAATAAAGAGGTACTTGCCAGAAATGGTGGGGGAAAAGAGAGAAAAATGGACTTGTTTGTTGTATTTTGATTATTCAGAAAACCGTTAACCACTCTTGAACATGACACTTTTTGTTCACCTGGGTTGGGAAATCCTTTGCCTAACAGTTAATCAAACCATATTGAAAGTCTTCAGCCGGTTTCTGGGTATTAGCTTTGGGTCAATTGTCACCAAGCCATCTGCAGTGTCGTTATGTGTTCAAGAGGACAGTTCAAATAAACCATTCATCTGCAAAATATTTGTCATCCATTTTGACCATCCCTGAGTCAGTCCTTGCCAATATATTTCTTCAAAACTTGATCTATGATTTCGTGTTGTGGGCTTGCCTACGACAGATCACTTTCTATCGACGACAATTCATTATCTAGGAAGTTGATCTAGAAATCGTCAGTACCTTGGAATCTGCATGCCTCAATGGCAGGTTTCTCGCTTTCGACAACAGGTTACATCATTGACCTTCGATCGAATGATTCCATGACGTGTTCGACTTCAGCTCATTCATTCACATTTCATGGATTGTACTGGGTACTTTGAGAGCCATTGACATTACTGGTGGTTACTCTCACACTTGTTAACAGTTTACATCATTGACTGGTAATCAAGTGGTTTCTACCATGTTCGACTTCGACACATTCATTCGCATGGATAGAATCGTACTAGTTCAAGATGTGGAAATCAAGACCCTGGATCTAGTTTCTACCATCTAGGTTGCGAGGAATTTTGTTATCTTATAGTAGAATATTTACAAACAGATGGCTGCATCCATACTGTGTCTACACATGTCGATATTGTGATGTACTCAAAATCATTCCTGTATCAGAACAATTTAAATTAGTTTTTGATCTGAGTATGGGAATGCCTACCTCAGCGATGATATATATATATCTATATATATATATATATATATATATATATATATATTGCATTGAATTTTTTTACAGGTTCCGACTGGGGTGACCACAGGATGATCCTTGAAATGATAAAGTACTGCACTCTTCATATATGACAGACTTCAGTTTCATCTATTACAGACTTTTCACTTTAGGGGGCAATATGTTACACTAAAAATGGTCATCCTGACATTATGCTATGTGTATGAGCTCATTATCACTCATACTTCTCCCTTTGCAAGTCTAATATATCAGTTCCTTATGTCAAGCCTTGAAAATTAGAGAAATGTTCCTAAAAATCTTCTAAACTTTGGTATCGCACTTTCTCGCTATCTTGCCTGCAATCCCGCACCCAATGTTCATCTCTCCTGCGTACCTAAACGTACTTTATCTATGTTAAAGGTGCAGACCCCTGTAAGATCAAAAAGGCACAAATAAATTCCAGAAAGCTCAATTAAAGTAAATTCTGGAAGCTTCTAGAATGGATCTTGCGGTGGCAGAACTGCTCTTATTAGGTGCATGTATCCCTTACCTTATGGAGCTAACCCCTTGATGTGAGGAGATTATTCCTTTGAAGGAGGATTCTATCCCTTGATATTTGGAACAGAAAACCTCCTCTTTTCCACTATAAAAAGAGGCATTGGGTAGCCTCAAAGGGAGTTCAAGCTTTAGAATATTTGAAGTTAAGTGCTGTTGAGATTCAGACTCAGTTGATTAAGACTTTTGTGAGGAGAGATTACATACCTCTATTATTCTTGGTTGGAGGAGTGCAGAGCTTATCAAAGTAAAGGAGATTCCTGCTTCGGAACCTGGAAAGTCCTATGCAACATCAAGGCTTAGGTTGTAAGGATTTTCTTCTTTTGAAATTAATACAAATATAGTCATTTCTCTCAATAAGCTTTCAATCAATGGTTTATTTCATAGATTCCTTGATCACTATGATAATCATGTTTTATGATGATTTCTGTATAGGTGCTATGTAATATTTTGCTTGTTTGTGACTGCAGGTTTACGAGGAAAACTCCTTCAATCACGCGAGGGACAATAACGACTTCAAACAAGCACTGGACAAACGGTAAGTCCTTAACACCTATATATGCTTAGAGAAAGATTATTCTATTTATCTGTTTGTTGCTAGATACTTTTAGTACTAGGGAGATCGGTCTTGTCTGCAAGACGGATTTATCCGCCAACAAGGAGACCCTTTGTCTATGCTAGAGTGCAGCTGACAGTCCTCTGACCCATCTTACAGTCCCTAGACTCACTAAAGTGACAAACTGAAGAAGGAATCTCCTAATATTTTTACTTGCAGGACCTTTGTGTGCATTGTTTCCTCACAGAGGCACATTGCGCGCATTCAGGAGTGACCTGCACGCAGGAAGGCGCACCTGTCAAGGGGTTTTGCGCACAAATTGCAAAGAGATTTTTTCTCCCTATTTTCTGCATTTTTTCTACTTTTAAGTGTGTTGGGCAGCCCCTAATGTATCTGCCAACACCTATGTTGATACCCCATAGCTTCTGAGAACTCATTTTTTGCTGCTTCTTGTAGGCATTTAGTCAGTTTTCATTTAAGTTGGTTTTTGCAAAAAATGTTCACATAGCTTAAGTAGGGGGCGAATTAACCATTTATTTCCGAAAAATTTATGTTTTTTGCACATTATGGTATGCACACTTAGCTTAACTAGTCCAAGTAAGTGGCTCATGACCACACATGTATAAGCTAGCGTAGAAATTGTTTAGTTTAAATTCAATATTTGCATCTAGGAAATTGCGGGACTAGGATTGAATCGCCAATTAGAGCAAGTAATCTCTGTTGTCTTTGCACCATTTGGTGACCCTAGACAAGCATATGAATGCTCTACATTTGTGATTCTCCATCTCCCTTTAGTCACTCACATAGACTAACTAGGAAGATTTGGAAGTGGCCCATTATCTGCAAATGCTTTGCATTTGAGCAAGGAACAATGTCACATAGTTTAACTAGGGGACTTTTGTAAAGGATCACCGATATCCATATGTTCAAATTATGAGATTTTTCACCATACGCTCACACACATTCACCCACTAATAAAATAAATCCACCTAAAAATAACTTAAACCAACTCACTAAATTTTCCCCACAAGGGCCACAAGAGAATTTATAGATTAAGTTATGATCAAGGGGGTAGGCATCCAATAAGCCAACTTGATCACACTTCACATTGAAACATAGAAGTTTTGTATTTAGGGAGCTTTAAAAATCCACCTATCAGCCCATGGAAAAGAAAACCCGAGCGCAGCAGAGACCCAATTCATAGGGGGTTAGGCTTAGGCGCAATGCGTGCGGTATCAGTTAGGGCTACTTGATGCGGCTGATACTCGGTACTGTTAGCTGACTACCAAGAAGCCCAAGACTTGAACACTCACGTTGGATGTTGGTTCTTAGTGGCCAAAACTAGGGCATCCTTTACCCTATAGGTGATGGTGCAGGCAAGTGCTAGACCCTCTACCCTTACCTTGGTTGATTCTCTTCGGCTGACTCAGGGCGTCGCCAACTCTTACGGGACGTTGTACCAGCACTCACAATAAATCCTCTCAAGGACTAGTTAATTTTTAGTGTGTGAGGACGTAATAGGTCTTCTAGGATTTTGAGTATCATCTGCAAACAAACAAAACCATTTTTTTCTTGATTGATCACATAGATTAAGTTAAAGAAAAATTCATTTCATTTTTGCTTTGTTTTATGTATGTGGCAATAAAATTTTCGTGATCATATACTTGATCCCCTAAAAAATTTTCCAAAAACTAACCTGGTCGACATTCAAATAGTTCCAACGGAACCTCGTCGATCCAGGTGTCTTTTGGACCTCCCCCCATTACCAAGAGGGAATCCAGGTCTTTCGTCGTTTAGGTGTCAAAGATGGAACATTGCCAAAGTGGTTAGTTCCTCCTTTCTTGGAGAAACCTTAGTTGGTAACCCTAGTCGGTATCCCAACACCACACCGCACACCACTCCCCCTCATCCCCTAGGGGGCAAAGGAGCGCATCCCATACGGGAAGCCAGCTGAATTCATAATAGGGTATGTCACAGACTAACCCTCGTTCTAACCAGAACTTCATGTCTTCACACGTTGCCATGACATCAACCTCCCAGTCACCCTTCTTAGCAACGTTGAATCTACCAGATTTTACCAAGCTCACCAGTGACCCCATCGTACATGACCTCAATTGGCCTCCCATGCCCATGAAGCTCCCTTAAAACATACCAAATTTTGAAGGCAAGAAAGTGGAAGACCCAGGAAATCATATAATGACCTTTCACCCGTGGTCCTCATTGAATAGCATCATTGACGATACCATTCGGTTGAGGCTATTTCAACGCACTCTTATGGGAGTGGTCGCGAAATGGTACGTGGAGAAACCTCCTGTTTCACATGGAACCTTTAGTGCCCTCACTACCACGTTCCTCACATATTTTCAGTGGCCCATTCACCACGATTCGAGAATGAAGTTACTGACTCATTTCAGACAACCCCCCTCTACCCATATTTCAGAGCATCTCCATGAGTGGAGGTGGCGTCGCAGTTTATGCAAAGAAAAACTCGACGACCGAATCCTTTTAGATTTATTCTTGAAAACTCTGATGGTGGAGATTTCAAAGGATATGGCGCAACGTAACCCCACATCCAAGGAGGACGCAATCAGTAAAGCCTAGCATCTTGAACTAATCTATATGCAATCTGGATACATATACAATATCATGCCCAACGCCCCGCGCCTGCAATCTTATCAAGAATTTCCAGGTGCGTCTAACTCTACAGACAGACTTATTGGGTCAATGACCTAAGGGTACCTAGGCAGCAGCAGTTAGAATCCTAGTTACACACATGGGTCTACCCAGAACATGTCTCAACCTGGATTTCAAAGTCATCATATGTAGCAGCAAAATTTGACTAATAGGGTGCCAGCGTATCACCAGGGAGGACTTTATCCTCCGGCTGAGGGGTCCTAGTACACAGGAAGAAAAACTGACGAAAGAACTCCCCCACAAATGGCCAGGTGTAAACATGGTACAGAAATATGCACAGTCCCAAGCACATAACCCACCTAAGAAAAACAATGCATAGGTGAAATTTTTGTAGCCGTCCCAAAATCAACCACACCAGTATGATCAGGAGAATTATCCTCTTAGCGTGGTTAAAAGAAAGGTAAAAAACAAGCCCAAAGGGAACCCAGGACAGGGGGGCAGCAACCAACAATGCCCACTGCAATCCCAGGCTGGAGGTAACTCCAACCGGAATGAGAAATAGGAGCCAAGCAATGCCCAAATACAAGGCAAAAGGTCACCTCTATGAACAAACCATTCTTGTTCATTATGTGGTGATTACGGGCACTATACTCACCACTGTCCTGAACTCCCTAAGATTAAAAAGCTTCAGAGTAACCGAGGATAGGGAGGATCTTCGCAGACAACTGTGGTGATGCAATAAACCTTCCCCCATCAAGGAACGGCTAGCACTCAGCAGCAAAACCCTAATGATTCTGGGAAAAACAACCATGAAATTTAGATGGTCGAGGAAGAAATTTTCTTCCAAACTCAGAATCACAGCTACGACACCCCACTAGACACTAGTACGTCAGGGGCTAGTACGATCATGCCGATTGCACCTTTAACCATTCCAAAGATTCCTTTGGAACCCTTGCCAAAAATGGTAAAATGGCCTAATAGGCGAGCAGGTAATTACTCTAAAGCGGCCCACAATTATAGCATCGTAGATGACTTATCTCAATCACCTGCTGCTATGTCTGTATTGGAAGTACTGCAGTCATGCCCAAAGCAATGGAAAGCCCTACTTTTCGCATTAGGTGCTGTCGACCGGACCGACACGTGCATGATGTCTTTTGACTTAGACAAAGCCACCCCTAGGCTTCCCTCCACGGTTGCCTTCCAGATACCAGTATCAGTATAGAATATCACTGTTCACTGATGTCAAAAAATGTATAGCAGAAGTTAGGAGCCCCCAAACTCAAACCTTTCGTCATCACACTCTAAGCATACGACGGTCGTCCCCCAACCCCCGTCGGCCTCTTCCAAAATGTACCAGTATGCTTAGATGACAAGATGGTCCACATGGATTAAAATATACTCCTTGGGTGGAGTTACATGTATGCCATGTCAGCCATAGCATCCTCTGTCTTCTGCATCATGATGTTCCCCCACGAGGATCGAATCATCATAGTACAGCAGTTGACGCATAGTGAAAAGCATCCCTTGACCAACACGGATGTAATTCTACCCTATTTAGATATAGCCATAGACGGTCTTTCATGGTATCAATTATAATATGGCCCTAGCCAATTCAAACCATCGTCCGTCCTAGGGTCATTCCTAGGAGATCCTCCCATCATCCATGAGGTATCGCCTGATGCCACAGGGGCCTCGGTATGCATGATGTTCACATCAAGAACTGAGGTTATTCAGGACACGAACTCGAGTAGTAACGACATTGAGGCATCAGCTACTGCAACCTCCCTAGTCTACGTCGCCTCCCAAACTCCTTTCCTCTACCGACTTCTTGGCTTCACCTCCCAATAGGTCTTGGCAACACTGGTATTACCCAATATATCATTGGAATTCCCAATGTGGTATCTTATTCCCCCTCTAGGAATAGCAGCTACCAATGTTACTGCATTTGGGCTAAAGCCCCCCAGTTCCGAGGAGCCCCAGCCTACCCAAGCAGCAGTCGAAACCGCTCCCGCAAGGGAAATTCCCACTGCAAAACCAGTGACCACGACCAAGAAAATTTCCAAGAAAGGAAATAAATTGGTGACTCCCACCATGCAAAGGGAGTCATCATCCTGCACTATATGTGATGTCACAGGACACCCTACCCACATATGCCAGGATTTGGACGAATTAAAACCACTCCTCGGCTACGAAGCAGGCACCTCAAAACAATGTTCCCATAAAAAGGAACTTTCCACCAAAAGTAAAGGAAAATTTCTGAGTACCAATCATGCATGTGCTCTCTGTGACACCTATGGGCACTATACCCACCATTGTCCAGAAATACCACAATATAGGGATGCTTTACATGCGATTGAATGATCCTATCAAGAGGATCCCTCCATTTAGTCTGTAAACGACGAGCCTCGTACCATCCTATGCCTACAGGAGAAACGACAGTCACTAGAAAGGAAGCCATTGGTCCCTCCTCCCCCCAAGACACCATACACCAACCAGGGATAGGGGAACCTAGTTTCCTCATCCTCTTGAGTTATCATGAGCATCGATTACTACAGACGGTTTAATCAAGTCTTTGAGCCAAGGTCACCTAGGCAGTAATAATCTGTATTCATGGAGTTACCAAGCGCGCCATCTACTGCAGACGGTTTGATATAGGTCTTTGACTCAAGGTCACCTAGGCAGCAGTAATTTGTATTCGGGGAGTGACCATGCAAGTATATTCTGCAGACGGCTTGATCGAGTCTTTGACCCAATATCTCCTAGGCAACAGTAACACCCATGATACTTAGAGAGTTACCAAGTAGGTAGATTCTATAGATGGCTTAATCGAGTCTTCGACCCAAGATCTCCTAGGCAACATTAACACCCATGGTAGCCAGGGAGTTACCAGGTAGGTATATTCTATAGATGACTTGATTGTGTCTTTGACCCAGGATCACCTAGGAAGTAGTAGTACCATGCGCATCGATTCTGCAGATGGCTTGATCTAGTCTTTGACCCAAGGACACCTAGGCAGAAGTAATCAATACCCTAGATACTCATATGATTCTACTTAGAATGTATCACAACCTAGCTATCATGAAAATCACCCTAGCACTCATATATGAACCAGGGACAAGGGAACCGATATCCCCCATTCCCCGCACATAATGGACCAATGGCACAATGTAATGCACCAGTCAATCTAGTGCAACCCTTCCTAGGCTCATCAACAACCATACAACCAGGAGAATTATGAAAATCCTCCAAATGCTGCAAAAATAATTTGAGGAACAAACAAAAGGGAGATCCTGGACAGGGGGCAGTAACCGGCAATTCCCCCTGATCTCAGTCTGGGGGCAACCCCAACTGAAATAAAAACTAGGACCTAAGTAACAACTCCCAAGGAAAAATTGGAGCTTAGAGTATCTGATCACCAGAACGAAAGCAACACTATGATCAACACTCCATAACAAACAAAGGCAATGCCACACATTCGCACTCCAGAAAAAATATTTTTCAGCACTGGCAGGTATGTACCCTCCCATCTTCCTTTCTAAAGTTCATTTTTTTCAATAAATTTGACTGAAAGAAGATGCTTTCACTTGACGTAGTTTTTTTTGCAGGAAGAACCCACAAACCGTTTATAGCACCATCCACTGAAAGTTCCAGAGCAGGTATCATTCTACCCTCAGCATGATAGAGTCCCAAAGAACTTTGCATATCCTGACAGCATTTCTCCATTAGAAATAAACCATAGGGTCCTCATACTTGACCACGTTTATCATCACCTCACCCTGCATATGATAAATGCCCGCGATGGTCGGTAGAGCCTCCCCTCCATGGCGCTCTTCACCCAAAGTAGACCATACATCACCCCACAAGTGATGCCATGGCCATACCATTTTAGTCCAGGAAGCATCTCATGCCCATTCATATATCATGCATAAGGTCAATTTCACCGTTCAAACTCAACCCCCTTCCTGGATAATCAGGTTGTACAAGCAGAATGAAAGCACACCTCTACACACCACATTTGGCCTGCCATACCTCCATCAGCAATATCCCATCTACGACATCTTCAGCTTCATCAACCCCACACAGGAGACCAACTAATGGGACCCCTACCCCCAGCAAAACACCATCCTCAAACCTTCAGTGAGCGACCCTCTTTCATGTTTTGGGGTACCCATCTCTGTGTTTTGTAGAAACCAAACCCCATTATTTTATTCTTTTGGTAAGTGTACGAAGACCACAAATGATGTCCTTCACCACTTCGCCCTCACATTTCACATTTTCTCCCATGGCAGCAGTCCCCCATCTCCCTTGGTTGAAGTATTTCACCCCCCATACACGCACCATTACGACAATCATAGCCAATTCACACCCGCCTTGGAAGTCCTACCGAATCCAGGGATTTTTCCTTCAGAAATAACTATGATTGCCGCCAAGCTTCTCAAGTATACTTTGACCTTGGGCCACTGAATACCCAACATCTATTTTCAGTCACCTCTCACCAACATGACTATGTTAAACTCATCACATCTTGGTCGCCGACCCCTCAGGTCAGTGACCCATGGTTTAGTTAAGGCTTCCCTTTTTTCGACCTCAACCCCTCTTTTCCAAAAAGGAAGTGGTACCTTGGATAACCCCTCCCCATGAAAAGGGGTATCCTCGGGTGGCACTATGGGAAACATCATTTTCCATAGATGTCATCAATCCTCTTGACATTTGACTATAGAAAAATCTTTCATGTCACGATGGTATCGTACCTTACAACCATTGCACTTTGATCAAGATCTGTCGAAGACCTGTGCCTTCATAAGCGTCTCCGACAACAATGCTTACATGGAAAGGTCCCAGCCAGTATATATGCATACATGGCACAATGATATGCCATACCAGGATTATGCATATGGGTACCACATTCCACCTATCTTCAAAGAAAAAACACCCCTAAGGGCATCAACAGTCGTCGTCAATAACCACCAGCATCACTACCACAATAGTGGCACAGACAACACATGTACTTGTCAATTTTGTTTAACTAGCCATAGCATCACAAGCATGGGACATGCCCACCTCATTGAAATTTTGTAAATATGTTGTATATTTTGTCTGCTTGCAGGGGGTCCTGTAGGCCATAGTTATCTCACAACCGATGCAAGGTGTTGTCAATTCCAAAATACCCACAGACCTCTCTCTCTATCTCTCTCTCTCTCTCTCTCTCTCTCTCTCTCTCTCTCTACGTACGATACAGAAAAGAAACTATAATGTATTTCGACTATATAGTTCTTCCTAGACCTCACACATTAGGGGGAAACTGTTAACACTGGAAAATCATACAGCAGAAGACGACATCAATTAATTTCGAGCCCAAGGATTTACAAGAGAAGAATACATTATGGAATCAAGAAGTATTTAAAATCTCTAAGGTTTTGAGAAAATCATATTTGAACTAGTCATAAATGCTCAAATGCGCACTTTTTCCCTCAAGAAGAGTGCCTTTTGCGTGCCTTTTTTCCCAATAAGCACGCATTCCTGGAAATGGAAAAAAAGTCACTTTTTGGGACCACAACAAGCAAAGGATAGTTACTCCTTTTGTCAAAGTCGCCTAAGGATAGCCACCAGCGCCTCCTTAGGCATTATGTGAGCACATACAAGAATATTTGAGCACACAATGGAATCACACCTCTCCCTTGGGTCACCATCCATCATGTACCAAGGGAGGGAAGGAGGATTTGAAGCTCACCTATATAAACCCACCAAGAGATGAACAATGGTGATCACAAGGTTATGCTGGCCAAAGTTGCCCAAGCAACACCAGCATTGTTGTGACATAGAGTTGGAGCTGAAGAGGACTCGATAGTTGGCCACCCAACATCTTAGTCCACCATAGTAGAGAGAGAGAGTGAGACTACATCAGAGGCAGAGCTTTGAAGGCAACATCCTTGCATCGGGACCTAGAGCCATTTCCTAGGTGCCCTTTGGCAAGTGGGTAAAATTTCTTCTCCATTTCAAACGTTTAATAAGAAGAGGCCATCGAGCCATCGTTTGCATTATTATCATTGGGAACTCTCTACATAGCTTCTATATATTTGTGTTTTTAGTTTTAATTTAATCAGAGCATACTTTAGCATATTACTTCCATTAAGTTTTATGTTTTTGATCTCCCCCCACTTTCTTCCTATTACCAATAGTTTAGAGAGTAGACCACACTCTCTAAGCTTGTGCGATTTTTTATACTCATGTGACTAATCCACAACAACAATGATCAAAGGAGAATCAGGAGTCAATTGGACCAAAGAAGTGAAGCAATCTTTTGAAATAGTGAAGCAGGAACTTACATAAGCACCAGTTCTAATCAACCTTGACTTCACCAAAGATTTCTTCATTTTTTCCTTTGCATCAGAACACACAGTTGTTGTTGTACTACTTCAGGAAAATAAAAAGGACAGGAGAAGGTGCCCATAGCATTCTTTAGCCAAGCTTTAAGAGATGCACATTTGAAATATAATATCATGGAAAGAAGGCTTTTTCTTTAGTCAAAGCACTAAAGCATTTTAGAGTTTACATTCTACATTCACACATCATTGCATTTGTGCCTCATACGGTGGTTAAAGACATACTTACATGAGATCCTAATGGAAAAAGAGGTAAGTGGATTGTTTTCATCTTGGAATATGATCTAGAAATCAAACCCACCAAGCTAATCAAAGGACAAGGATTGGCTAAACTAATGGCTGAAACAAATTTTCAGGCACTAGACATCAATATGATTGGCGCATTAGTTGAACAAGAGGAGATAGCAACTCCACCTATTGAGGAAGAATTCTTGAACTCTCCCTGGTATGTTGATATACTGTATGTAATTTTTAATTTAAATGTTCCTCCCGGAACAAAGGATAGATTCTTCAAGTTAAAGGCTGTAAATTTCTGCATTCTGGAAAAGGTTTTATATTGGAAAAATTCTGGTGGTTTATTACTTAAATTTTTTCCTCAAGAAGATGCTGATAGGATTATGCATGAATTTCATAAAGGGGTATGTGGAGGCCACCTCTATTGGAAAACCACTGTTAATAAAATCCTTAGGGTTGGTTTCTGTTTGCCTACCCTTTTCCAAGACATCCACAAGATGGTAATTTCTTGTCATAAATGCCAAACTTTTTAGGGAAAAAGAAAGTTGTTGCCTTTGCCATTACAGCCTATCTCTATTGAACCTCCTTTTAAACGATGGGGTCTAGAATCTAGATTTCATTGGATAAATTCACCCTTCCTCCTCTGCCCAGCATAAATGGATCCTTACTACAACTGACTATTTTACTAAGTGGATATAAGCCATTCCTTCTAGGACTGCCACAAACTCAGTAATTATCAAATTCCTTGAAACCAACATCCTTTCTAGGTTTGGCTATCCCAGGAAAATCATTACTGACAATTGTGTTGCCTTTAAATCCAAGAAAATGGTGGATTTTTTCCACAAATATCACATTAATTTGGTTCATTCTACAAATTATTACCCTCAAGTTAATGGGTTGGCCGAATCCTCAAATAAAATTCTGGTGAACATCATTAAAAATTCACTAGAGGAAAATAAGAAATCATGGCACAAAAAACTGGTACATGCACTATGGGAAGATAGGCTAACAAATAAGAAGTCAATTGATATGTCAACCTATTAGCTAGTCTATGGAATAGATGAAGTCTTCCCAACAACCTTGGGAGTGCTAGTAATGAAGCTCATTCAAGAGGTGCAGTCTGAAGAAAATGATATACAAAGAAGAATAGACCAAACTATTTAGTTGTAGCAAACCATACAAGGAGTATACAATAGAACACAGCTGGTAAATGAAAAAATCAAGAAACTATTTAACAAAAGGACCAAAGAAAATGATTTTAACATTAGAGACAAAGTGCTGAAGTGGGATTCTAGAAGAGAGGACAAAGGCAAGCATGGAAAATTTTATCATCTATGGAAAGGCACATTCATCATTCATTATGCAAGGGGTAGTAGTGCATTTTTCTTACAAGAAATGGATGGAACGGAATTGTTTGGAGGTCTTGTCAATGGCAGGATGCTAAAATATTATTTCAGTTAAGGATCTCAGTTTAAGTTTTCTCCATTATTTATAACATTGCTTAAAATAAATCTCAAAAGAAACAAAAAGAAGAAAAGAGGGCAAATAAATAAAAAAAAGGTAAGCCCCATACCAAAAAATGAATATGTCTAAAAGTGCTACACATTTAAAGTCCACTACTTTATTTTAGTTTACTTTTTTGCAAATAATATTGTGTGCAGCTTTTCCAAAGAATGCCACAATTCATGATGATCAAACTGCTTAATCTTGATTCATTCATGTTCTTGAATTCTTGCTGATAAGTTAGAAATGAATATTTGCTAAAGTGTTTAAACTTGGCTTATCAGTAGCTAGGTATAAAATGACACTAGTTCAAAAGCCTAATCTGAACCAGTAGGAAAAATAAGGATAGATGGTAAGTTAGAGATTCAAAAGAAGAAATAATGTTAAGGTTTGCAAGCCTAAATGCACCTCAAAAGGGAGAAAAATCATTTGAATCATAGGTTGGGTAGGTAGGTATGCAGAAGAACTCTTAAACACTTGGGCATGTTCAGAATTTTTTACTTCAGGTTGTTCGTTGAAGCTCAAAGAACAAATGTGTTCAAACCTTAGTTTGCTGCAAACATGGATTTCAATTTTAAAAGGTTACTATAATAAAAATTGTAGCAAATCAGGATGACAATGGAGAAGGCACTAATTTATGAAATCCAAAGATCTGAGATTCTTGACACCTCCTAAAGGAGCTGCCCTCCCGAGCTAGAGCCAATGTTAGTCTCCTGTATTCTACAGTATCACTAGATGATTGTGTATTTTTTAGAGTCTACTGAAAATAATATTCCCTGACTATCATTTATTTTCAGAAATCTCACTACCTTCATTATTTTCATTTAAACCTCTCCGTTATATCTCATTTTACCTTCTCCAGTACTCTCATACTTTGAAATCCCATGTTTTACCTAAATCCCTTCATTTTAACCCCTTTCCCTACCTAAAACCCCACTCCCATTGCTAAAATCCTCTCGCCTTCACTCATTCCCCTTCTTCCATTAAAACAATGTAAAAAATCCATTTTTACATTGTTTTAAAAATAAATTTAATTTATTTAGGTCCCACTTGGATAAACCCTGTTTATCAATACCCTAGCCCCGGTTATATTAATCACTCAACCCCTCTTTTTATTAAAGCCCTGCTTTAATACACCTTTCCCTCACTTTTCATTTCACTACTCCACGTTAATACACCCCTGGGCCCCACCTTATTTTCAAACCTCCTCACTCCATTCAATCTCGGCCCCACTTTATATTTAACCCACCACTTCATTAAACCATCGGGACCCACCTTCCGAAACCTACCCACTATCAAGCCACCCGACCAACGTCCGATCTCCACCTTTTGATCTGAAAGCCCGCATGCCTTTTCACAAAACCAAATGCACGATGGTTAAAACCTTTAGATGGTTTCAAAATAGGAAATTTTCACAACCCCTACATATGCCACATGTTGCCTCTCTTTTTCATCGCATCCCCGTGAAAATTACTGCCTCGCCGCTTTTTACCATGCGATAAACCAAAAAACCACCCCCGCACCATAAGGACGAAACCATTGACCCTTTTTGAATATTTTGAAGCCCTGTGTCACTACTATAAGCACTGAGCCACCATGTAACCCCTGCAACATTTCTAAAGACCCAGAAGGTCACAACTAAATGCAAAAACTAGAAGCCATATTGCCTCCTTTCGTGATCCCATTTTTATTTAATAATTTTTTTAATTTTGCAGGTGATCGATGTATCAGAAAATGCAATAATCATATTAAATTTCTAAATTCCAATAATTGTTTAAAATAGGCTCTCTGGGTGACGATATAGAAGCATTATTCATCAGAGGATTAGGAGCGGAAGAATAAACAAAAGAAAAAATGAATCATGATCAATCAGGATCATACAAATACTCAAAAGACAGCAAGGTTCCTTCAAAAGATAGGTTAAGGAAAAGAGAGTGTTTCACAGTGACTGCACAGGCAGAGATGAAGACAAGTAAAAAAAATAGTTAAAGAACAGTGACAGATAAAAGTTTCAAAGTAACAATGAAAGGTAAAAAAAATAAAAAAGATCAGTCAAAGGTTAAAAATGAAAACAGTCAAAGGAAAGAGGTAAAAGGGAAAGAAGATAAGACAGTAAAGTAAATAAAGAAATGAGAGTGACAACAAAGGCATTAAAAATAAAGAACATATGAAAGAACAGAGTGAGAAAACATAATTAAGGAAAAGTCAAATTAGGGTTTAAAGACAAATCAGAAACAAATCAATGAAGGAAGACAAGGCCAGATGTCAAGGCCACTTTGCATTTACTACTTCCCAATCACATTGACCACCTTTAGTTTAATTTTGATTTAATATAAGTTACCTCAGTTAATGTTTCATTCAGAGATATTTTAGTAGCAGCTCAGAAGTTATTATAAAAGTTAATGTTACAGGCATATTAGTCAAAGATATTCTAAAAGTTATCTCAACAATTAGTTTGAGAGTTATTATTATAGCAAGTCTGTCAGTGATATTTTGGCTTGGGCCTTGCATGGTCTCAAAGGTCAAGATTATATTTACTCTGTAATAAGTATAGTTTTTAACCCTATTTTAGGGCAAAACTCCTCAGTTGCAGTTAAATACTGCATGTATTGTTCATTATCATCGTTGGTTGCTAGGTTGGATATTGATCAGACTCTGAGTTGCAAAGCTTTTTGCACTAGAGCATTGAAACTATTTTTTAAGCTGGACATCAGTAATACAAGCACGTTCACAGGATTCTTGAACTATGTTAATAGTGATGTTATCCCTCTTTTGTTAATGTTTCTCCTTTGTTTTGCATATTGTACATCAATTTCTCTGATAATAGAACAGGAATTTTAGATTGAGATATGCTATTTGGGCACCTTAACTTTGTCTGTTATTATTATCTTTATGTTTTCCTCTGAAAGTATAACTAAAGAATTCTTAACTACTCTTTAGTATTACTGGATTGTTGCCTTGAGTTTTTCCTAGTAAAGTTTAAGGAATTCAGAGGAGTTATGCTCTTTAGTTTATCTTAAAATTGTTATCTTAAAGGCTTTTTTTGAAGTTTAGTTAAAGAATTCAAAGGTGCTTTGCTCTTTAATTTCACTGAACTGTTATCTTGAAATTTTTCTCTATCTGAAAGTATAACTGAAGAATTCTTAATTGCTCTTTAGTATTACTGGATTATTGTCATGAGGCTTTATTAGTAAATTTTAACTAAAGAATTCAGAGGTGTTCTACTCTTTAGTTTTACCAAATTGTTATCTTAAAGGATTTTCTTGTTTAAGTATAGTTAAAGGATTCTTAATTTCCCTTTATTTTTACTAAATTCACAACTTTCTGTCATCTCATATTCATCTTATCTAAGAAGATCCATTTGATATAGTTAGCTTGCCCTGTGAAAACCCTTGAAGAGTTGATGTACAATTTAAACCTTTTATGACTCCATAGCCCAATGGATTAATCTTCCCACATTCTATCTGTCCAACCAAACAATCAATAAAAAAAAACAGCCCCAAACTTCATAACTAGCCTAAAATCAGAAGAATATAAGCATAAAGATAAATCAGATAATCATAAATACAGAGAGAGCCCACTCTGAGCCTAGGAAGGCTAGGTCCTTGGACTCCAAAGTGGTTTGATGTGGTTCCCTACTACTTGTTCTTGCCAATATTTCAAATTACAGGGAGCCAACAGATCCAAGATGCATTGAAAGCCTTGAGGAGCAAGGAAATGGTTAGATACTTGGTGGTTTAGAGGGAGCATGTTAGAAATCTCAACATGCGGCCTCATAAGAAGCGTCAAAAAGTTATGGAGCATCCACAATTAGAGAAGCAAAAAGGAGATATGGTGGAACCATCCACTCAAGCAAATATCTCTAGTAGAGGGGAATTTAGATCCAAGTGGGAAGACATAGCACATGTAACCATCCCTCTAGGTGAGAGGTGTGGCGATGTGAAGAAATAGTCCCAAGAGAGAAGAAATTTGGGTAGGGTCCATTGAGGTGTTCTCCTCATGGATCATTACCTATCTACGGGGGCCCATAGTAGACAGTGGCAAAATGTATCAATGGTAGTTGATGTAGTCAGATGCCAGAGTGATAGATACCAATACTAGAAACAATCAAATACTAGGGAGCGTAGTGCATAGTGGGCAACAATGTAGATGGAACATTGCAAAGTCTGAAACAACATAGAGTTTTTAGTAGAAAGTGCAGTAACTAGTAGCAGTCGAGACTCGGGTGACATATGCATTATATTGATCATGGTTGATTCAGTTTGTTTTTTTTTTTTAGTTGTAGATGTTGTATTAGCAAGAAAATTTGAGAGAAGTGTTGCATGCAGAACATTCCAAAGGTACTAGATCAAGATAGAGTTGAATTCCTTTCTTTTTTAGAGGGAGTGTTGAAAATGGAAACGATAAATATTTAAAATGGCACCAAGAAAGATTCTAATCTAATTTTACCTTGAATTAAATTAGAAGAAAAATTTAATTCCACATCACATGACAACCTGTATGAGTTAACTAAGTTATTTTGACTTATTTGGTTCAATTAATTCGAGTTAAGGTTCTAAATTAATTCATGTAGAGTGGTTTAGTACAGGTGGTGCATGCAGTAAAATGAAGGCCCTAGATGGATTGTGTAGTATTGGATGGGGTTTCCCTAATTAATATGGGCTAATTACCCAAGGAAACAATGCAAGGAAATATGAAGTTGAGAAATAAGAAAATTGGTTAAGTATTGGCCTAATATTGTCTATGAAGTAGCAATACAGATAAAGTTTGTGCATAGTTTTCTCAGGCTTTAGAAAAGCATTGTAATCTTCTCATATTTTTGGACTAATTAAATATACAAATAGAAGAGTTTTTAGTTGTGGCTTTCCCCAGGAAATCATTTTGTAATGTGTTGATTGAATTTTTTCTTGTAACACCCTCTTCCCACATATACCCAAGTAACCATCCAAGTAGGGTAAAAATATGATGAGAGGCTACTATGATCAGACTCAACCCCCTAGGTGAGCTTAAGGAAGTCGAATCGACAGAAGCTCTTCACACAGACCTTGTACCTCAACAATAACACCCATGGGATCTAACCCAACCATTCAAGCATCCTACCCCTAGGTCCCACTAACATTTTTAGCTTTTGGACCTCCGAATGCATGCACAAGCCTGCAAGCCAATGTATATGAGGCTCTGGATGCATGCATCAAACTACATGCCAACATCCAGGGACTAAATTACCAAGTGTTGTACCAACCTCCTCGGAATTTAAGCCACTTTTTCGGGCCGAGAAGCCAATGCAATTCCTAGAACTTCATGACAAGTTCAAAGATGAATTATAATGAAAAATTAATGATATATTTACAAGAATATCCATGAGGATTAAATTGGACCCCTACTAGACAAAACAAAAATTTCGTCAAACATGTCACAAATATGAAAGCTACAGGCATAGGTGTATCATACTTATCCGAGAATTATTAAGAAGCATAGCTCCATTAGATCATTAGTTGTAATACCATATATTTGACCATGGATACATTTTTAATTCATTTACAAGTAAAAACATAGAGAGATCCATACATCATCATTGTTAAAATACATTCTTATAACCATAATAATATCGACAAAAATACCATGGATACAACAACCATAAAATCCACATATAAACTAGTGCATTTATACATAAAATACCAAAGGAATGAGCTTCTCATTGATGAATGTTAAAACCAACCAGAGATGGGACTACCACGTTCCACCTAATTGTAGAATGGATAATCCAAATATCTCTTCAGCCAATCACCGCCATTCCATATTCCAAGCATGAATGTGGGACTCAAACCGAAAGAACCAACTAGTTCATCCCCTGGCTAAACCAGCTCACGCTCATCAATAGAAATTAGGATTTACCATGATCCACACTGAACCACTAGGCCAACATAATAAACATATCATAACTTTCTTTACCGTGATTTACACCCAATCACTTGTTGGGTGTGGAGCCTGATTTTCATCCTGATTCAGAGATCCTTATTTCAGCTGGATGTATACCCCAAGAAAACTATACACCCCTGCAGTGAGGGGTGCGGGAGAGAATTTTCCCCCTCCTGGAGTCTTGGGGGGGTTGCCCCCCTATCTGGGGGGTCCAAGGGCCAACGGTCCCCCGGACCAGGGGTTTCGGGGGCAGCGCCCCCAAAGCTAAAAACAAATGTAAAATTGCCTTGTAAAAGTATAGTAATTTCTAGTCAATCTAGGCCGTTCATTAGGCGGATGATCTAACGGTAGAAGTTATGTTTAGTATAGGGTTTTTTGCCCTAGAAGGAAACCCCTCGCTTGTATGAGGGCATTGTATTGCGGCTATGTATTGTATGAGTATTCTCAGAGCGAGAAACAAATAGGGAGACTGTGAGAGAGAACAAAGGATATTACAGTGGATCTGATGTAGGTTGTGTCTCTTCATTTTGCTAGATAATAGAAAGGAAGGACTGGCTATTTGGGGTGGATTTAGCCCAAACTTGGTGACCCACGTATATCTGTGTCTCTTTGGTTTTATGTGTTTTGTGTGATTTTGTTTTCTGCATATTTTATTTGTTGCATTTCTATGTAATATAGAATTTTCTAACATCACTAAGCCAACAAAATCATGGATACCATTAGATTCTCTTCGCCTACACCATGAGTAATTTTCATGTATCCTAGTCTCTCATGATTTACTACAATCTACAGTCTGAATCAAGGATCAATAGGCCCTAAGCTGAGACATACTCTCCAAACTTTGTCGTATATCCCAACCGAGGATTCCTAGGCCTGATGTAGAGCACCCACCTCTCAGGTTTTACTATAATACAAACCCGAATGAATATGCCCTAAACCAAGGCAACACATAAATCATTTCTATTTCATATCATTTAGAGATCCACCTCACTCATCTTTGAATCCATCCAAAAACCTAGCTAAACCAAAACATGAGAACTCCACAACACCATGGCTATCGATAAATGGAAAGGCTAGGCTTAAAATATTGTCACGCTTGGAAAAACCCTTTCCAAGATAGAAAAGAACCACATGTGATCCATATTTATGCATGAACGCAATAAAATACGGAAATAGACTTAAACATAGAGGTGCAGTGGAAAAAATACTTCATTTTATTAAAATCAAATGACTAAAATATGCTTACAGGCATAATGGAAATAAATTAGCCAGGGTGTTGGTAGCGTATCTTTGAGAAGATATGTGGTGGCTATAGACCTTTTAAATATGTTACAATGAGGCTCAAGGGCCTATTTATTATTGAGAAATAATGTAAAACTATAAATTTCCAAAAACCAAACCCTAGGAGATGAAGCGCCAAAACTATGGGCCCCATTTGGGTAATTTGGTGTTTCAACTTCCTAGGGTTGTACCTTTGGCATACTATCTCCATTTGATGCACATGATACATAGTTAGAAATATATATCCGAGGAATACAAATGTTGACTATGAATATCAATTATAGAATGGAATCATATTGACGGAATAAACAAAGCCCAAAAAACGTCGTTTAGGGCCTCAAAACAGCTCCGGATGTTCAGGACCCAAATATTGCTGAAAAAAGTAAGTTGTGTTGAAATTGAAAAATAGAAATAATTTATGATGGTTTTTCAAATAGAATATGTGGGTAGCCACCAATATCCACCTGGATCATTAGGGCCCCAAAATGGCTCCAGGGGTTTAGGACTCGAAAACTTGCTAAAAATAGTAAGATATGATGAAAGTGGAAAGCTACAAGAATTGATGTTGTGGGTCAAAATGGAATAGGTGGGTGGCCAACAATATCCACATGGATCACTCCTCTCTCCTTAGGAAGCAATGTTCCCCATTGCGTTGAGATCCTCCATGAGATGAGGCAAATTCTATTGAACTGGGTATTAGATTTGTCGAAGATGTCATGGACCTGCGGGCAGACATGCTGGATACGTTTAGTAAATTTGGTTTCTTTATCAACCTCAGAAAATACATGTGTGGATTATGTCTGTGTATTTGAATGAGGTATGGCAACATCAGGTGGCGGTGTGTCGGGGGTAAGATCAATGGAGTGCTTGTCCTGACAATGTAGAGGAATCTCTGTGAGTGAGGAGAAAATGTCCTTGTAATCCTCCGTGATTTTGTCCATTTTCTATAGCCATGCAGGGGAGCCCTATTTCAAAGTTGTGGCCACAATATTATCCTTTCACTGTGTGCGATTTTTAAGGAAAATAAATTTCCTGGTTTGGGAAACAATCTTACTGTGTTGTTTTGCAATAGTCAAAGAGATGACAGGAGGCGGTACTACCTTTAATATCCTATACAAGTTATTTCCAAAATTAATAATAACAGCATGAGGCCTAAACTCATACACAACATGTCCTCTCCACAAGTATGGTTGGCCCAATAATACATCAGCTACATAAAGGGGAGAAAAATCACACAATACCTCATCCGTGAATCGCTTGATACTATACAGAAGGCAGCACTACTAGCGGACGCGGATATCTCTCCCTAGGTGAAGCCACCCGATGGCATACGGTTACGGGTGTGCTATGGTCGGTATACCAATCCGCTTCATGACCTCTTATGAAATGAGGTTCTTTTCGCTTCCACTATCGACAAGGAATTACAGTGGAGAACCCTTCACCCAAATCTACAAATGGAAGAGGCACTCCCCCTCCTCTGGATCCTTGGGATCCTAACTCTGGATCTTGGTGGTGGAAATAATGGCACTAGGATCTGGATCAATGATATGATTCCCTTTTTCATTGTGTTTTTCTGGTTCTGGCTCAGGATCAGAAAATGCATTTGATTCAGGTGCCTTTAGTTTGGCCACCAAAGATTGTTTGGTCTTACACTCATTTGTGCTTTGAGTGGAGCTTTTATGAAATGTTAAAATTGACAACAAGAAACAGTGAAGGAGGCCTCCTGAAACATCTTTCCTGATCCTAGTTGGAAAGTGATCACCTAAACTAGGTGGGGACCACACATGTGATTTTTGTCGAAAAGTCTATTTTTAGACTATGTCTATTTTTAGACATATGAAGCATGGTCTAGGAGTTGCGGGATGCTATTCTTGGATGATTGGTCAAGTTGGTAAAAATAGATGGACAACTATTTTTAGACATACAGGTCGAAGTCTATTTTTAGACTGCCAGTCTAAAAATAGGTCAGTCAAATATTATTAACCCTTAATAATATTTAGACTATAAACATTATCTTATCCTCTTGGAGCACTTCAGTTTGATGCTTGGATGTGGCACATGCAGCTAAAAGAAGGAAATACGCTTTTCCTAAGGGTTAGTTGAGCTATTTCATGGTTGACTTCAGTTAGAACTCATGTGGCAGAGTTTGGTGGAGTTGATGAGACAGTTGGTGGAGTTGTGTTCTGTTTAACTTAGTTGAACTAGTTGTATTTAGTCTAACTGAAAAATACACTAGTGATGAGTGGTGTGAATTAATTATTAATTAATTCACTAATTATTAAATCATTATTCAACTAAATAACACATCAGTTAACAGCAGTGCATGGACAGTTCAGTGGAGACCAGTGTTAGAGGTGGGTGAAAGGGTGGAGTCTACTATAAGTTGTGACTATAGTGTGCATGAGATTTGCACAATAATTGGAGGAGATTGCCAATGAGGATTGCACAGTTAAAGCCAAGGTAATTCGAAGTCATTCCATCCATTCTCTCATCTTGGATTTCGCAGTAGAGGTAGCCAAACAGTGGAGGAGTTTTGAACTTGTGACTTGTTCAAAACTGAGCTAGTTTGTGTGTAACTTTTGGAGACAGTACTGAGTACTTGTGAGGATTATTGTACTGAGATTGTTACATGATTCTTCTTCATTATAATATACAGACAGTAGGGGGTTTTCAGCTGTAAGCTTTCCCCATTACACACCGTGTTATATGTGTGCAAATCTCTATGTGCGCATGTGAATGTTTTCAATACTGCTTGTTGTTTTTATTTCCGCATGTGATGATTAATGCGTAGAAGAGATTATGTGTTATGTATGAAGCTCAAATAGTATGTGACCAGGATAATCTCGGTGAATAACTCATCCATTATTCAAATTTCTACATGAAATTCACACCACTTCCCCGTGTCCTTCTTTGGATTTGTGGTGTTATTTTGAGTCACTCCGCTTTGGCCTTACCCCTTGTTCTGCAGTTTAGGGGCACCTTTCCCTGGCTTTAGATTTGCAAATCCAAAGTCTCGCTTCTTTCGCTTATATTTTTGCTCGATATTGGTGGAATAGCGATATGTCGTGCCAAGCAATGTAATATCGAGGAACTCCATTTCCTCCTAAATGTGTTAGTGC
Organism: Pinus albicaulis; assembly: GCA_034641835.2. Classification (NCBI taxonomy): domain Eukaryota; kingdom Viridiplantae; phylum Streptophyta; class Pinopsida; order Pinales; family Pinaceae; genus Pinus; species Pinus albicaulis. The sequence goes on along the minus strand of CM076570.1, from coordinate 526,700,985 downwards.
ATATAGTTCCAGTACTTGAGTTCCAAATTTCTCTACGAATCTTTAATACCCAACTTTGTGCGTAGGGTATGGAACAAATTCATCAGTCCGTGCACATCTTGATCGCTTTGCTACCACAACGTTGTCCATTGGATGTATTTGTCCTCATAACTCCCCATGGGGTAATATTGTTCCTTGATGTCATCTCAGAAAAAATTCCAAGTGGGTGTGGCTGAGAACAGAGAGGGTTCCCCCTCGGCCTTTTTCTCAAAGTAGGTTTCCCACTAGTCTTTGACATGGCGGGTGGCTTTCAGGAGTGAAAAAGTAATCTTTTCTCGATCGGAGAAATCATGAACCAAGAAATACCATTCCAGCAAATTCAACCATCTATCTACAACATCTGCATATATTTGGCCTTCCAATATAGGAATGTCAAATTTTACATGTTCCTTGAAGGGAGTGACATGTCCAGAGTGGTTGTTGGATGCAGTTGCACCGTAGGTGGGTAGTTGTTGAAGGATCTGAGCAAAATTATCCATCATCGTGTTCATTTGTTTCTCGAGGGCCTCCTCGAGAAATATTTTGATAGGATCTCTTACTTCCTCGTCTTTCTTTTCTTCTGTCATGGGAGATTGTCAAGGTTTGCAAGGCTGATCTTACAAGGGTTCAACCAGATCGAGCCCTAACTCCTTATACCCTGACCGCGTTGGGGACATGCAAATAAAAACAGATAAAGAGCAGACTGCTATGATACCAATGATCTGGATTTATGCAGGAATGTAATAAAATATAGAAATAGACATAAACACATAGGTGCAGGGGGAAAAATACTTAATTTTATTAAAATCAAATGACTGAAATATGCTTACAGACATAATGGAAATAAACTAGCTAGGGTTCTCGTAGCGTATCTCTGAGAAGATATGTGGCGGCTAAAAACCTCTAAACTATGTTACAATGAGGCTCAAGGTCCTATTTATTATTGAGAAACAATGAAAAACTATAAACTTCCAAAAACCTAACCCTAGGAGATGAAGTGCCAAAACTATGGGCCCCGTTTAGGTAAATTGGTGTTTCAACTTCCTGGGGTTGTAACTTTGGCATACTATCTCCATTTGACACACATGATACATCATTAGAAATATCTATCCGAGGAATAAAACTACCAATTATGGACAGGGATTCTAGAACATATTCATATTCGTTTGATAAACAATGCCCAAAAAACATTGTTTAGGGCCTCAAAATGCCTCCAAAAGTCCAGGACTAGAAAAACTGCTAAAAATTGTAAATAGCGTTGAAACTAAAAAACTGAAAGAAATGAAGGTGATGTTTCAAATGGAATAGGTGGGAAGCCACCAATATCCACGTGGATCAATAGGGCCCCAAAACGGCTCCGAGAGTGCAGGACTCGAAAACCTGCTAAAAATAGTAAGATGTGTTGAAAGTGAAAAGATGTAAGAATTAATGGTGCGGGTCCAAATGCAATAGGTGGGTGGCCACCAATATCCACCTAGATCAACATGCAATAGCATGCATGATAGACCTAGCAAGTAAAACACACATGAAAATTAATACTTGCAAAGAATCATGTTGTAGTTGCTCGATTCTTGCTCTTCCTTGCTTGCTTCTTCCTTCATCTTGCTTTCTTTCCTTTCTTAGTCCAATGCCAAAGTGTTCAAAGAAAATCTAGTTGTCCAAGAGTGAGAGAGAGAGAGAGAGTAATGAGAGAGCTCCAAAATTGAACTGACAATATGTACCAACTGATCCTCAGAAGCCTTTTTATAGATGAGGCCTCTATTTTCTTCATTTTCCATTATTTTCCTTCATTTTCCTCCTCACATGCAACTTGTGACCTTTCATCTCCCTTTTCTCCTAATTTCCATTATTTTCATAAATAAATGTGCCAAATATGCCATTTTTTCTTTCCAAAGACTTTGCCTTTTCCTTTTCCAATTTCCTTAGCCATATTAACTGAAATGAAGACCCACTAGGATGTTTTGCCCAACATTGATCTATATATGTAAACATTAGGGTTTTTTTATGAAAATTACAAGTGAAATTTTTAGTTTTTTATGCAATTATGTAAGTTGCATTAACATATAAAATATGATTTAATTTTGTTTTGCAGAAAATAAAAGAGACAATAGTACCACAACAACAATTTACACAAGACAACAAATGATGAAGGAGCTCACCCCTCCTGGGCTACCTCTTTTGATCCAAATTTTGATGTCAGGCCTCTTTCATTATGCTCAAAAATATGTGTTTACATAATCTTGCAGTGCTCAGAATGCAAAAATATTGTCTCCAATGGCTCTAGAATAGTAAAAAACCACTAGTTGGGCTCTTTCTGCACTAAAAAAGGTCAAAAAATGACTACATTTTTTATACAACATTTTTTCGCATTCCTTGTCTCATGCCCTGAGCTGTCAAGTTTTTCCCCAAATGTCACAAAGTGAGGGAAAGTGGTCAATGTATTCATTATGCCAAAATATCATCAGAAACATCCTTGAAGACCAAAAACAGAATGGCCTTAAATTCATTCTGCAGAAAGTTTGTGCAAAACCTATTTGTAGACCCAGTGAAGTCTCCAAAGTTAAACCCTTGAGCTTGTCACCTTAACCATGACCTATGTATAGTGCTGGCAGCACAGGAATTAAAGTGAAAAACTATGCTAGCCCTCATCAGACAGGTTTTCCAAAAATGGAGCATAAGCTCTTTCTACTAGTAGCCTCAAGAACCAAAGTATGGTATCAGTTGGGTGAGGATTGGGTCGAAGGATCCCATTTCAGGCCTTTGATCCTACCTTTAGGGGTATACCCCTTAATTTTTAACCTTTCTCCATATTTTATAGATTCCTAACCTCTCCAGCCTCCCTATAATTGAATTCCATGCTTTCCCCAAATGGTTGGTCATTTCTGGTTGTCTTTCTAGTCCTTGAATGTGCCTAAATCCTACCGAAATTCTAAGGGGAACCATTGCTTGATGTCTTTGGTGAGGATTAAAAAACTCACCCGAAGGTGGCCTCCAACATCAAAGCACAAATGGTTGTAAGCTTTGTTTGTTTCTAATAATAATACATTATGCATTTATCTTCCATAAATGTGTAAATGAATATGCATTTAGTGTGTTACTCTCTAATTTGTCACATAGTTTTTTTGGGTATTTATTATGCTATGCATGCTTGTGTTTCCTTGGTTTGATTTTTCTTATAGGTGTACATATGTGAAGACATAAAGTAGATTGAACCTGGACATGAGAGTATTTGGAAAACAACACTAAGAAGAGTTAGCATTAGAGCGAGGCAGGAAATTTATTTCATTTTGTATTTTTGAAAATAAGCTAGGAAGGTTTGCCTGTATTGGTTCAGGTTTTTCCTATATAATATGATTAGGACTAGAGTGATCGTTTTTATCCACAACATGGATTGTCTATACAACAAAATGGAAACTCAGCTAGGGAGCCTATAGGCTTTTTAGCCCTCCTTGTGCATCTAGTCTTCTTTCTTAGTTTGGCCAACTAGTTACTAATATTTTATTGTGATTAATTTTGACTCTGTACTTTGAGTATTTTATGGTATAGAGTGTCATATCTAGGTTTTTTCTTAAGTTTTGATTTCTTTTACTAAGCGTTCCTTGAGTAATGTTCTTTTATCCACAAACAATTGTGTTGTCAATGCTGATTTTCCCTGAAATAGTTGCACTTAAACCTCTAGTTCTCACTGTCTGCCCATGTTGATCTGTGAATTTGAGGATTTTTTTTGTTTTTTATAATGATCCTATTATATCTTGATATTTGAGGTCATTTTCTTGCTCTATTTGCCTTTAGTTTTGTCTGTTTTTTTTCAGTTTCTTTGTGGTGTAAAAACGTCTATCCCATACTGGAAGTGGTAAAAGTGGAATTTTGGTTGAATTTTTCATTCTTTGAATCCATTAAATCATTATTTGTTGCTTGTATGCTTGGAAATATTATTGATTTGCTGATAATTAAGCCTCATTAGTTCTTTGCAGTCCATAAAAGAAATTTATCTTTTGCATTCGTTTAGTTTTTTATCTCAAAAATTTACTTTTCGTAAAAGTGCATTAGATTGCACTGCATTTGAAGAGTCATTTTTGTGATTATCATTAGACATTGATTACATTTTTCAGTGAAAAGAAAAACAAAAGGCGCATTGAGTGCATTATTTTTCATTAGAAAGTGCATTAAGTAGATTCGTATTTCATCAATGTGTGCATTGAATGCATTCTCATTCATCAAAAAGAAAAATAAGCTTGTGCATAGATTATAGTTGCATAGTTTTTAAAAAATATATTTTTCATTGATTACATTGCATAGTTTGCATCTTTTAATGTTTTCACTTGAATTGGGATAGTGAAAGTGATATATTTATGAAAGCTTCGTTTGCTTCATTATTGTTTGTTGCATCGTTGTTTGAAACTCTTCCCTAAACTAAATAGCATTCATTCAATTGAAATAATCCTTTTCTCATGCTATTTGCATTATAGGTATTTAGGTGACATCATTTTGAGTATTGAAATTGAAACTTTAATCAAGATCAACTAAAAATTCACCTCAACTAACCTAAGGATCATTTGAAATTAACACAAACATTTAGAGGTCTAGGATAGAGACGTGTTCTGATGTCTTTAAACATAGGAGTTATCGCTAACTAGCTGTGTTTCATCTCAGGGGTGATATCATGTTCCATGTATGGAAGAGTATTGGACCGTTCTCTAGTACTTTTGGGTATATCGGAGGCCCTCCACACATGATAAGTATATGGGAATTCTCTCATCTAATGGTTATGCATTAGACAAAACTAATATAGACTTCGCTCCCACGTACCATCGTGTATATTTTGGGAGACCGCACTAAGTTTTTATCCTGCCATAGGTAACCAAGTCAGTCACCTTGTAAATCATGATACATTGAACACAACATTCGGGGATATTGATTGTTGTACGTTAATTCCTTGGTTTTCTAAGGTGTATATTGAAGATCACGGTTTCTTGGTAATCCTTTTTACCTAGCTTACCATTTTTTATTTTTTTATTTTTTTAATTTCTAAAATTTATTCCCCATAGTATAAAATCCTGCCCAAATCATCGATCCTTTGCCTCATTATGAATATTTAATTGAAAATTTGTTTTAAGCCATAGTATAAACCTGTATTATTATTTTTATTTTGTGAAAATTTCATCGTGGAAAAACCTCCATGTTCTAGATCACGCCACACACCAATTTCACCTCACTCATCCCCTTCATATTCTAAAACTAAAGAACACCACAAGGAGTCCATCCCAAGATTCTACATATTGAACCTAAGTCCCTTGAAGCTCAAGGTTTTGAACTTGATATTGTCTCGAGAAATCAATTGATTTCTTTTCGACCGCCACCTCAAGAGTGGCTTTTAGTGTCTGAGGATTTTGAGTTAGAAAATCCTAAACCTACATGACGGTTCTTGGTATTTCCTCGTAATACACTTTACAATCTAGAACCTCTGTTGATATCACCTCAGTGTCTTTATAGTCCTTTCGACAATCCAAACATTCCTTTGGTTTCTTCTCCTATTACATCTCAGACTTTAGTTCGACAACTTTTTCCGCCACACATGGTGACGAATGGAAAAAATTATACATTTGAAAACACACCTTAGAGTATTCCTATGGAAACCTCTTTGAATCACACCTAGAAGTTGATCCTGAAATTATGTTTCCTCCAAAAAATTTTCCTTATGTTTCAACTCCTTATTATTAAGGAAGTAGAACGAATGTATCTTCTGGTCATGTTTCATCTTCGCTCCCACCAGGTTACACTTCTTGTAGAATTCTTGTTTCAGATGCTTCTGAGGAAACATCCCTTTACCATAATCTTATCTGGTTGTATGGTGTTATTGCTACCTCTGGCTCATTTGTCTGAAAAGTGGCTACACCCTCACAACCCTATGTCTAGCTTACAATAATTGTGGGTTAATTGTCAGTTACTCTTGAAAATTATGCTCATTTAACCATATTTACCATAACCATAGTTCCCCCTTTGAGTGGAAAACCTACAGCTTCATCTATTCTCGGGGAGAGATCACATCCACTTTATGTAACGCACGTTTATGGTGTGATTTATACGAACTATGGACCTACATCAGGGGTAGGTCATCCCCTTGTTCCTAACCCTAGTGGAACATTAATTTCCTCTCTGGAAAGTTCCTTCATGGGGGACACTTTCCAAGGTCCTCATGCCTCCTCGACTCAACTTGTTTATCAATAACAATATGTTCAACATTCACATGTCCAAAAACCATATGTTCAACAGTCGAATGTTCAACATCCATATGTTCAATATTCATATCTCCAACGCTCAAAACCCACTATTGGGTGTTCTGACCAACCCACAATCCGGTCCCCAAATCCAGTTCGATTCTAACCCTTCATTTGGAAAATCTGGAACCTATCCACTTAGACCTACTATTCCTTATCAATAATTTCAATAAGGGCCATACCAACAACTGAAATATGGACCTTATCAATAGTTGCAAAATGGGCCTTATCTACAACCCTAACATGGACCTTACCGACATAAACAATTGCAACAAGGATTTTATTAGTAACTGTGGCCTCAATAAGACCCTTATCAATAAATACCCTTGCAACAATAGTGGGGCAAATATGGTCCTTATGGTCAAAACCTACCCCAATGGGGGTAGCTCCAGTATCAACTAGATTGGAACCCCAAAATTGGTACCTACCAAAGACCCTATACTCCATATAATCCTCAATTTCCATTTTTTTCCACGTTGGAACTCCAGGATGTGTCAAGGCTCATGAATGAACCAATATTTCATATGACATATTGGCCTCGAGTTCCAACAAAAATTCCCAGATATTTTCCTTAGTTTGAAGGAAATTCTCGACAATACCCCCAAGCAAATGTTATGGTTGGTCACCTTTAGTGTTCCTCTAACTCTTGGATCGATGATTCGATTAGATTGCATCTTTTCCAGCACACTTTAACAGGTGCTTCCACTAAATGGTACATCGATATTCCTCGAGGTATCTTCCAAGATTTCAACTCTTTAGACATGAATTTTATAACTCATTTTTAATTTCTTGTCTGGTATGAGACTGGAACCCGTGTTTTAACGTCTCTAGAACAAACAACCTCCAATCATATATCTAATCACATTCATGAATGGATAAGGAGACATCATCTTATTAAATTTGATATCCTAGATCAAATTTTAATAGAATGGTTTACCAAATCATTCATTCCTCTTATCGCCAAGGATATAGCTATTGGTGGTTGTGTGACGGAAGAACAAGAAATTTCCTATCCCTATTATTTTGGTTTGGTTTATTCACAATCTGGCACACTCAATGATTTACTACTCAATGCCCCACAACCTTCAACTGGTTCTACGTCTTCTAAACCGATCGATTTGACACTTGTCAACGGTGTTATTGGATCTGTCGATTAGCAGTCTAGTGGTGCTCCAACTAATTCTATGAAATCTAAATCTACTCCGGACGCTGCTACATCTACTCCTCTGAACAGTTCTAAAAATCCAGTGAGAACCTCTGAGGCGAATGTTGTCCAATCTACTGCAATAGAAAAACCCTCGAAAGGTAAGAAGAAAAGTAAAGCTAAAGCTAAAACAGACACCCCAAAATAGGATTCCCAAAATCTGTCAGTTGATGATTTTTCAAAACGCAAACCTAAGTATCCTTATCTTATATGTGATGAAGATCATTACAACAAGGATTTCCCCTATCGTTCCGAAGTAAGTCATATTATAAAAGGTGCCTCAAGGACCCTGGTTGTGCTAAAAGAACCTTTCCCATATCAATAGAAGAAATTGGTAGATCAACCTCAGACTCAAGCTGTTGGAAGTTCTCAAGTTTTTAGGACTGGCATAGAACCCATTTTCACTGCCAGCAGATCAAAAGATTATCCAAGACCTGAAAGGCCTATAGTGGAGAAATATGCCTCTGATGTGCCTTCATCTTCTGCTTCGCCCAACTCTGGTACTCTCCATATTGATAGACATAGAAATGATTCCATCATCTAACCACCCCATAAAGGTGTTCTCCATCATTCCATCATTCCATCATATGAATGTGCGAGCTACTCAAAACTACAATATTGTAGAAGATTTACCTCAATCACCCTTGCCGATGTCAGCTTTGGAAGTCCTCCAAATGCGTCCATCACAAAGGAAGACTTTGTTATCTTCCATAGTAGGAATTGATCCTACGAATTCTAATTTTATTACTTTTGATATTGAAAACCATGTCCCTCGCCTACCACCTCAATTTTCCTTTCTCATCCAAGTTGTCATTATGGGAAAGAATATTCATAGGAATATTGTGGATGAAGGATATTCCAAATTTATCATTTCCATTTCATGTTGGAGAGCCCTTATCTCACTTCCTCTCAACTAGTTCCCAAATACATTAGAAGATTTTGATGGAAGATGGTTCCATCCAAATGGAAATATCAATGCCTTTCCCATCCAGTCAGAAGGAAAAATAATTAATATGGAAGTATAGGTTGTTGATGCAAATATCAATTATAACCTTCTACTTGGACAAAGCTGGACCCATGCGATGCTTTTTACGATTTCTACTTTGTTTTGCGTGCTTCACTTTCATCATCAAGGGAAGATTGTCATGGTAGACCAACTAGCTTTCTTTTCATTTGATTCTTCAACTGGTAATGTGTCATACATTGGGAAATCAAACATTCCTTATGAAAGCATTGGAGTGGGTATTTTTAAAGACTCCTATCTCATGGGAAATTTTTCCATCCCCCCTCCAAATGTTGCCTCAGTTAACATGATCTCATATAGGAATGATCATTGGATCATACGCATCCCTAATCAACTTGACCATTTTGGCAATGTCATGTCACTCAACCCTGTTAAACAAGCATATCAAGCTATCGTTTTGGCTTCTGTGAATGCTTCTGAAACCAACGATCATTTGAATATGATCCTAGACTCGTATTTAGTATCCCCTTGGCTTATTTATTTGAATTCTGATGATCCTTTTGATGAAATTTTTTTGACTAATGAAATCATCACTGAAGTCATGTGGCTTGACAAACCACCATGGAATGATACCCATCATCATTCTTTGTTTCATCTAAGTCTTGGTGAGATTCCTACCTTTCTAGACACTCTCGTTTTCCCTACGATGATTTCCCCCTTCCGAAACCCATTTTGGTTCCTGATATTTTTTTGAAGGAAATATGGGAAAAATCTCGGCAACCATGCCCATCGAGATATATGCGAAACTAGGGATAGTCGAAAATATTCATATTGGGGCCTCTTGTTCTCCTGATGAGATTGAGATTTATACGACCCTTTTTAAGGAATTTCATGATGTCTTTGTCCGGTCATATTAGGAGATGCCTTGAATTGATCCAAGCATCATGGAACATGAAATCCCTACATATCCAGATGTGAAACCTAATCGACAACATCTCTATTCAGTGCACCCTCGAAAGGAACCTTCCATTAAAGGTGAAGTTGAAAAAATTCTTAAAGCTCGTTTTATTTATCCTATACCATTGACAAATTTGGTTTCAAACATTGTTCCAGTAACTAAGAAACAAGGAATTATACATTTTTTTGTTGATTATTGATATATCAATTGAGCCTATCCTAAAGATAACTATCCCACTCCTTTTATCAACCAAATAATTCATGAATGTTTTGGGAGTGAGATATTTTACTTTATGGACAAATTTTATGGATATAACAAGATCAATATTTTTCCTACCGATCAACAAAAAATTGCCTTTATCTATCCTTGGGGCACCTTCGCCTACAAGAGACTTCCTTTTGGCCTCAAAAAGATTCCTTTTTGCCTCAAAAATGTTGGCACTACCTTCCAATGCTCCATGTCTTATGCTTTCCATGATAGTAAACATATCATCTAACTCTACCTTCACAATTTACCTACACACTCTACTGAGCATGTTGATCACCCTGATCATCTTCGAGAGTTTTTTCTATGATTTCAACATTGTAATATCTGATTAAATCCTCATAGATTTGTATTTTGCATCGAATATGTTCATTTATTATGTTTCATCATCTCCAAACAAGGCATATTAATCAATACTCTCAAGGTGGAGGCCATTATAAATCTCCCCCCTCCACCTTCTTTACATCAACTTCAAAACCTACAAGGGAAGGTGAAATTCCTTCATCATTTCATTCTAAATTACACTGAGATTTCCAAGGGTTTTACTCACTTATTGAAGAAAGGGGCCCCATTCATTTTGGATGAGATCACCCAAAAGGGTTTAGATGCATTAAAAACCGCCCTCGTCAGTGCACCTTTATTGCATCCCCTGAATTATCATCGTGATTACTTCCTTTACTTGGCCACCACTAATAATACCGTTTCCATGGTGCTCGTCTAGGATGATGATGTCGTTGTCAAACATTTCATATACTACTTGAGTTGAAATCTCTTTTATGTTGAGACTTCGTATGCTCATGTCCAGAAGTTGGCTTTGGAAGTAGTTCATGATATATCCTTCTACACAAAACAACAGTGATATTTTAATGAAACACCATGACTTACATTATATCTTGTCAGTTTCTTGGAGGAAAATATTCCAAATGGATAGTTATATTGTAGGGTTTTGACTTAGAGTTTACTAAGGCTAAGTCAAAGAAATCACTTGTTTTTCCCAAATAGATCTGTGACCTTCCTATTGAAAACACAACTGCTGGATTTGATGAGTTGATTCCAAATGAATCCCTCTTCCTTATTAGCACCCATGATATGTGGTATGGGGATATCATTTTCTATCTTGAAACAAAAAAAATTTGACCAAAGTTTTCCCGCTCTGACTCACAATGAGTCTGCTACCAATCCCAACCCTAACACATTGTTGGAGAAATTTTATATCGCCTTGGTGTGGATTTTGCGCGAGTGCTTAAATCATGAGGAAGTTGAGAAATATTTGAATTACTACCACTTTGGAGCCTATGGATAATGGCGTTCATACGTCATACTATGCTACAACTCGAAATATCCTTCTCGCTAGTTATTTTTGGCCTTCAATTTTCAAATATTGCATTCTTGTTGTCCAAAAATGCATTCCTTATATTTAACTGGAAAATGTGAGCCCCGCCTGCTCCCTTGCACCTATTTATTACTGTTGGCCCATTTTCCAAATGGGTCATTGACCTCATGACATGTAACCCTCACTCGAACAGGGTGCATGGATATATCATCGTTTTTGTTTATTATTTCACTAAATGGGATGAGGTGATGCCTACATATAATATCGACAGTAAAAATGTGGTGCAATTCCTCTTTAACCATGTCACATCTCGATTTGGTGTTCCTGAAGCCATAGTCACTGACCATGGATCCCATTTTTGAAATTATATGATGAAAAATATTACCAAAAAGTTAGGGCTATGTCATGATAAATCCACTACCTATTACCCATAGGCTAATGGCCAAGTTGAAGCAGTTAACAAATTTTTAGTCACCATGCTTCAACGAATTGTTGGGATACACAAAATAAATTGGCATCTTATGCTCTTTTCAGCTTTATGGGCATACCAAACCATTGCCAAGACAATGATCAAATTTACACCTTTTCAATTGGTCTATCGTTTGGAAGAAACTCTCCCTATAGAGTATGAGATTCCTTCATTGAAACTAGATATCAAATTACTCCCTGCTACTTCACCTTAGGAGGAATGGTTGCTTTATCAAGAATGTCTCAACAAGACTCGTTGAATTTCTTCTTTGGTCACTAAGACTTAGAAAAGACAAGTTAAAGTGTATATATCGTGTATATGCTGAAGGTGACTTGTTCCTGTTATGTGATCAAGCCAATGAAAAATTAGGGGCCAAGAAATTTGAACCTATGTGGTATAGGCCTTATATAGTTAAATGCGTATTACAAAAGGGTGCTTATGAGTTAGTAGACTATGAAGGGAATCAACTATCTGAGCCCTGCAACGGGCTCAACCTTAACAAGTATTGTGCCTAATTTTGCATGGATACTATGTACATTAGCGTGTGTTTCATTAGTGTGCAGGTTTTGGTGTGATTTGTTTTCCTTTTTGCAAACATTTTTTCCCCTCCTTAACATGTTCTACTTGGTTTGCATATGTTGGAGAACCCTCTTCCTCATGGTGGTTTCGCAGATGGTGCTTGTCATAGTACACATAATTTTTCTCCTGCTGCGTGGGCACTTTATGCTTGCAATGGTGATTTAATGAGTTTATAGGGCATATGTCTAGGTCGTACAACTAACAATATTTTTGAATATAGTGCAGTTATCGAACTATTATCGGAAGTTTTTTCTCTTAGTATTAGGGCATTATTTTTCAAACTTGATTCACAACTCATTTTATTATAGCTAAACATGCATTATTCTGTTATAAACCCTCATATTTTAGGTATGTATTTATGAGTTCATCTCATGGAAATAAATTTTGATTATATCACTTATCAACATATCCCAATAAATCTAAATACAGTAACAAATACATTAGCAAACTATGTTTTATATAGACATCTATGTAACATGTAAAAGGAAAACCAGACTTAAATGAACATTAAATAACACGCAAAAAAATTTATATATGTATATAAATTTTAAAAATGTGTGCTAGATAAAAAAAAAATATTTATTCTGAGATATACAAGACATCAGGCCTAAATAAACACAAAATGAAAGATCATAATCATGTTCATCCACTCACATGATGCTCGTGGCAGTAACAAGAAACAACCCCATCGACTCGGCCTAATAGCCGACGTAGCCTAGAAAACACTCCTATAGCATACCGATATCGCATAGTAGTAAACAGTCATCGATGTTCGCTGCATCCTACCTCTAGTCACAGTACCAAGATTTCACTTATCTCAACCATAGGTTATCTCCCCTCGCTGAAGTAAGGGCATCCTCAAACCGATGAGCTGCTCTCATCGGTAATTGAGAAACCCTAGAGGTCTCGTCTTAGAATCCGCAAATTATCATAAGTCAAAGTCTCATCTCACACATAAAAAAAAAAAGAAATCGAAAACTTAAAAAAACTTAAAAAACAATTTACCTAAGCCATTCCATTGTGCCCCCGTTGGTAGAGCCGGGATGGATCTCGTCTCAAATTTGTCCCAAAGATAGGCCCAATCATCTATCATGATGATCCGTTGTCGCATCCATTCAAAGAAAGCTAGTGGAAAATACATATGTTCCCTCGCCACCACAGTGAAGCATCAACTCACTCCACCCAGTAGTCGTGGGTCTCCGCGGAGGCCCACCTCATCCACCTGTGTTTGAAAAGAACCCACTCTAAGAAAAGCAGCACCAAGCTGACCAGAGTCACCTTGCTTTTCTGCCTTGCATTTTGTGAGTTGGTCCTTCATGCTGAGAAGCAACCCCACACCGCATTTGAACATAGTTGGTTCCATACAATCCATCAAAGGCATCGGAAATGAGACTTTCTAACCTCATGCAAGGCTTCAGACTCTACCACTCGATCAATGGTGTTTAGGATAACCTCAATGCTAGATCCGCAACAATATTTTATATCAATTTTCATGATTTTTTTTGCAGGAGTTCTCACTCGTAATGTTCGCAATGAGCATGTTAGTACTCTGCCCCTTTGGGCCGGAGAACTGAGAATCGAACCGGGTTGTCCCCTCTGGAAAAAAGTAATTAAGTAGATGTCAAAAACCTCTATTTTCGCCTCACGATCCCCTACCATGAATTGTCGTGGTCTAACTCCACCTAGTCACCAAAAATTGCACAAATCCACTTGGGATTGAATCCCGTGGTCCGGGAAAACTTTAGAAATCCACAATTTGAAGTTCTCTATGCATTATGGGTTTTGTGCCACTTATTGATCTTCGGCCTTATGTCCCCTTTTCCTTCCATTCAATCACCATTTTTTCACCGCAAACATCATTAAAAAAATATTAAATACCATCCATGGAGAAAGTGGAAAAAGAATGGGTAAAAATTGAGCACCGGTGAAAATTAACCTCACTACTAAAAGGTGCATCTATGTCAAAATTTATCTTCGTTGCGCGCGATGGTCTTTTTGGGCCCAGACGATTAGCGCTGACCCGACAGGTAACCTGCTATCGCCCATGAACCCTAATTTTATATTCCCCCATGCGCCGACCGAGGCTTAAAATGCATAAAGGTGCAACCAAAATGACAAAAGGTGGGTTATAATGGGAAAATGAATTGAATATGGTACTCCGGATCGACTATACCTCGCACCAAGATCAAAGGTAAAAGTGCGTGAAATTTTCCAAAGTCACAAATGGTAAAAAATACTCTATTTTGACTTTTTAGTTTATATAAATTTGTGAATTTTTTTTATCATTATTTTAAAGCATTTACTTATATTTGTATTTTTCCTTACTACAAGGATTTATTCATACGTGCACGTTTGTGTTCATTACAAATTGGTGACGTAATTGGTAAAATGATATTTTATCGTTTTTTGGACACATTAAAATAAACGAAAAAAGGAACCCCCTTTGGAATCATCTTTCAACTCTTTTTCTAACTCTCGAAACATGAAAAGATCGTTGAGCACTTGTCATTTTGAGCTCGTTAAAGTAAAATGAATCACATCATCTAAGTATATCGATAACCCTTTTTTGGGTCGTAGATTGACTAACTACAAAAAAGGAATACCTTTTGGTTAAACATGACTAAGAGGTTCTCTCAAATAGTTTTTTCTCACCTTTTGAATTCGAGGGACTATCTACGAAAAGCACCTTTGGAGTTTTCTTTTATGGCTCTTTTTTCAAACTACTTAAACATGAAAAAGATGTTGAGTTACCCCTTAATCGTGACTTGTAAAATATAAAAGCAGACTTGCCACCATGATGAGACCAAGTTACTCCTTCCTAGGGCTCATTAAACTTACTTCAGGATGGATTCATCCGGGTGAATCCTCATATGCTGGGCATATGGTATCCTCTTCAAGTTTGTGTGTCATAAAAAAGAATGTGTACTCGCTAGAAATAGTGGGGAAATGGAAGTAAATGTATATCGTATTATGTATCAAAGGAAACATCTGCTTGAACATGACACTTATATGCATCTCAGGTCGCTTAGGTTATCCTTTTTCACTTGCCTTTCCAGGTTTGGGAAATCCATTTGCCTCTTGTTTGATCATATCCTATCGTCACCATGATCATTGATCCCACTTTGAAAGCAGAATGCTGCCAATACCCAGAGCAGTGTCCCCTGGTTGTTCAAGAGAAGTCTCATCCGAAACTTCCTTTTCAAACATCTTGGCTCATTTGACCTTATTTTCTACAAGCTTGAATCACTTGATCATAGTCCTTTATTTCGTGTCGATGATGTGGAAAAATTATGGCCCTCCTTCGATGAATCACTTCCCTGCCGACTCCATCTTATTATATGGGAATATGATCTAGAAACCCCTTTCAAGATTTTGAGCTTGCATGCCTCAATGGAAATTTCTTCATCTTCGATGACAAATTCACTTCATTGCTAATTTGATTGAATGATTATACGAGTGTTCGACTTCAACTCCATTATTCACACTCATATATTGTGATGTTGTACTGAGAGTCATTGCCATTATTGATGGTTTTCATGGAATGTTAACATTCTACATCATTGGTCGGCAATCGCATTTTTTGCCATGTTTGACTTCAACACATCCATTCACATGGTTAGATTCGCATTTGTTCAAGAGACAAAATACTCCGGATTTCCTTTCTAGATCCAAGCCTCGGAGGTGTTATTTAGTATTCATGATCAGACACATGGATCTCTTTTGTCACGATGGTTTAATTCCATGCCATAGATTCATAGTCATATTCATGATCTGCTTAGTTAATGGTTGTGTCCACCATGTGTCCATGTATTGTTCACTCAAAGATGTATTGTTGAGCATATATCGTAGATGTCATTTGTAGTGTATTATGTTTTATTTATGTGTCTCTTTGACAAAGGGTTTCCCCTTAAGTCCTTCCAGTGACTTCTAAAGTAATTCAACTATCACTTATGCTTGTATGCTTTGTTGCATGTGTTATTAATATTTTGTCGCACTCATCATCTAATGCTCGAGTTGTTGAAATTTTCCTCAAATGTTTAATAGACAACGTTGTTAATGTGTCGATGAAAATACGAACATAGCATCCCTAAAGACCAAAAGAGAAATGCCTCAAGAATTCTATAAAATAGACAAACCCTATTTGTGGCACCCAACAATGTGCCCTATAGTTAAACCTCAATATTGTAACCTTGACTATGGCTCCCAGTGTATAGCAATACCGCATGAGAATTCAAGTGAAAAGCATGTTGTTATTCTTTTAGCAGCTTCTCCAAAATGGAAGGGAAGCTTCTCCACCTATAAGCTTCTTCAAGGACAAGGAGTTGGTAAAAATTGAATGAGGATAGGGTCAGGGCTCCCATTTCCTGCCTTTTGAAACTACCATGGATCCTCCTTGTATCATGTGACCTCTTCCTTGAGGATCCCTAAACGCTCATCCTCTCCTTATAAAATGAACGTTGCGATTTCCCAAAATATCGAATAACAATTAGCTGTAAACCTTGTGCCCGCCAATTTAAATGCTGCCATTTTCTCAAGGAGAAAGGAGTGTGTTGGTGTCCAAGTGTGAATGAATATTCAAAACCCTTCCCCACATTAATTATCAATCGGTGCATCGTTATCGCAAGGCTAACGAGCAATAATATACGCAGATGACAATAGCACAATTCTATATTAATTGTGGATTCGAGATTAAGCAAAGAAAAAATCATTTAACATCCAATAAATAAATAAAAAAATAATAATCATAAAGCTTCTAATGGTCGTTAAAGAATAAGAATAACAATTACGCCTTGCATCACAACAATTGCAATTTATACAAAATACGAAATAAATAAAAATATAAAAGAAATACGTAGCACTGGACGGAAGTACCAACTCTCTAATTAGGGTTGTGATATACTTAAAAACTCATAGAAGTAACATGAAATTAATCTTGCATTAAATAATGTCATACATTAACTCAATTCCCTTGCGTAGCCAATCCTCTATGCATTATCTCCTATGCATTATATCATTTGTGTCCTTTTAAATATACAAATAACAAAGGGAAATACCGATTAAAAATCTCAATAAGCAAGATGAGTGTGAAGCGGTGCACGAAAACGCGAAAAGCGTTTCACGATAAATGAAAACGATAAAAAACACCCAAATTTGTAACTGAACGAAGTACATGGTGTTTGGTGGACAGGTATCCGGTAGCAGGGAGGACTTGCTATTGCAGAGGCTTTGTTGTAGCTCGTTAAAGGGAAATTCCACAAAGATGTGGGTAGAATTGCTCAAGAATGTTGTTATGGGAAGATCAAAAGGGGAAATTCCACAAAGGATGTGGGTAGAATTGCTAATAGATGAAGAAGACATGTGAATTGTGGAGATCATAAGAATTTTTTGTACCTCGAAGTCCGATGTGGAGCATCAACTTGTGGGCAAATCAAATTTAATTTTTCAATTTCAGTTGACGGGCCTAAAAGACAATATTTTCGTTAAATATGTATTATCTATAGAGTTTTTTGAGTGATTTTAGAGATTTTTATGAGGAAATACTCTGATTCCGGAATGATCCATTCCTCTTTTTCTCATTCGATATAAACTATACTCTTCAAGCCCATTTGTAGAGAGGCCGTGACATGCCATGTAACATCAATCAATCGTCAAGAGGGTGACCGGCTCATAAATTTGTGTTGTATTCCTTCAAGCTTGGAATTAATATAAATTATGTGTTTCGTCATTGTGTATATCAGATATATTAATTCTTGAATTCTGAGACTATGTCCTTAGATAGATTCAGCACGCATTTTAGTTTTTGTGAATTATTTACTTGAGGGACATGATCGTGGTGTGAACTCTCGGGTGCTTTTCATACCAGCTTTTCCATTAATTGCTTCGTGCAAATGACTCAAGTCAAGTCGTGTTAATGAATGAAACAAAGTCAAAGGGAGATGATCACTTGTGAATTCTCCAAAGCGCCGTTGTTGGAGTCTCGCACTCAATGTGACATAATCGAGATCAAACTCCGTTAGACCACTCACTATGAAGAGATTTCGATTCGTTTCCAATGAAGTTGGTGCCGGTTTCCTCTCATCGTGCGTGGAGAAGCAACATTTGAGGCATACACAATAGGTGCATGTGAGTGGGTTTAATTCCAAAATTCGAAGATACGGGTGAAGCAAGCTTGTTTCAAAAGTGATTTGAGCTTTCAATCAGTGCTTTTTGATCTTGGTTGTGGGCCAAACTGTGCCGCTTCTTAGAATTTAATAGGTGATAAAATCGAATTGCTCAACTATTATTGTCCCCGTAAACTACTTTGGAGCGCTTTCACGATTTTCTAGGTCATTTTGTTGAGTATCACCGTAACCTGTGGTCTTGTAGTTTAGTGGTGCAAATGTGTGCATAGCAAGAGGTTGCACATATGAAATGAAAACTAGATTACCTACATATAACCGGAATGTGATTCGATTGGACTGATGGGACGGCGCAATTGAGAATATTCAAAAGCATATTTTCGCTGCCAGTGAACTATCTTCTTGCTCGTACCGTGGGCCCATCTCGTTCGACATGTATCCATGCATTGCATATGTTGGCCTAGAGAGACCTTATAGGGATGTCCCCCATAGCATGGAGGGTCCCATGTGATTTTGAGGCGCCCCTCGCGTGAGGGGAAGCAAGGAAGAAGATATCATGCGCAACTTGAGGACTCACAAGCGGATCCCGCATTATGGGGATATTTATACGTTCCCCGGGCAGACGGAGGCACACTCAGCAGGGGTGTCTAATCACATCCACTATTTACCGAGGTGGGTTGTGCGTGCAGTGACATGTTATTATGAGAACCATGCCGATTAGATGCCTAGGTTTATTTCTCGTATTTTTTAAAGACATGATGTCTCGGGATATAACCAAAAACACATATATTTTTTGAACTTAAGTGATGTACGTGGATGCAAAAATCGATATATATGTGTGTGTGTGTGTGTGTGTGTGTGTGTGTGTGTGTGTCTATTTTCCCGTGTAAATTATTATGCAATGATGAATGCTTTTACAAATCTTGCAAATGTTTGTCTAATAGAATATTGGCCACTACACCCGCTAACGTATTCATTCATCTAGGAATATGTTGATATGTGATATAATCAAAATTACTTCTAAATGTAGACGAACACGCAAATACAACCTTAAAATTTGGAGGGTTTCAATGTTAATAATGCCCATTGAGTTGGAGAACAACAAGTCGAGAGTCTAGGTTCATGATTAGTTCATGAATTTTGAGAGTGAACAGACGGTTAAGATTTCAATGATCGCATCTATACCGTGGAAATTGGTTATTGTTCGTCCTAGAAAATACCTTGAATGTCTACCAACTCACCATTAGGATCATAAATCACCTAAGCCGTGGAAGACAGCCTGGCACCGTGGGAGGCACCGTCCGCTTTAAACCGATATAGGGAGTAATGTGTACATCCGCACAAGAAGCAAAGACATAATAAGTAGGAAAATTGCCGCAAATCACACCAAGCCAAAAAATGTACAAAAATGAAAACACGCTTATGTACAAAAGGACATGGACGAGAGACTCATGAATAGTATTTTTTGAGGTATACAACCTTACTAGGTTGATTCAAATAATAACCATCAGAGTCAATTAGCCTCCATAGGCCTCATTACGCAAAAAATGCGCTTAAAAATATAGGGCCCATGCATACATGGGTTTGAATTTGCTACTCCCATATTATCATGAGCTTACTATAAGAGAACTAAGTCTCCTTCTACAAAGGTACGAGGGGAAACCGTTGGTCAAAATGAGCTTTGAACCACTTTTTATGTTCTTCTATGACTAGAGCAACAAGCGGCAAGTTTCATCTAACCTCTCCAAAATATTGGAGATAGTTTTCCTCAGGGGAGGCGCAGGGAATTAATTCATCATCTTGAGAGAAGGGATTCGCATTCAATCGAAGGGTATCTTCCTGCATCGTAAACAAGCGTGGAATGAGGTGAACTCCGTTGCATCCTTCACCGAGGTTCGCAAGCCCAAAGAGCCGAAACAACATGAGATTCCAATTGACGAGTATCCGACCATGTTGGAAGCATGGTGACTAAAACCTTGTTCACGGCTTCAACTCCAGCTACTGGCTCCGGGGGTAGTGGGCCGGACATTGGAGATGTGATGACGCAGACCCAAATAGCAGAAGTCAATCCCGGCCCATCATATAATAGTGAAAATGAGAGCCATGATCGCTGACAGCAATGGCTTGAGGACCCCAAACCTCGGTAATCACAATAAAATAATTGTGCAACCGTTCTACTACCGCTGTGGGAGGTGTAGGCATTTCTTCTGCCCATTTAGGGGTGAAGTAGCCCATGGCTACCTAATATACATGACCCCGGCCAAGTGAGGGTTATCAGCCAGGAAATTAATGCCCACTCGCAAAGGGACCAACGCTAATGATGGGATGAAGGTGTGGGTGGCGGTGTATCTGCGCTAGTAACTGCAATCACATTTACTTTAATGTAACGACAATAATACAGACTTTGAAAATGGTAGGCTAGAAATATCCAAAGACGAAGGATTTTTGGGTCAGAAGCATACCCACATGTGACCGCCACATGCACCAGAATGGCATTCATCGAGGACTTTTCAGCTTCCTCGAGGTTTAAGTACGTATGGAGAATTAAATCGACTCGATGCGATATAGAGTACCGCACTATACGATAAGGCCGCGAATGATGATGGATACGTCAACGAGCATCCTTCGTCAACACAGATCGGAAAGTGGAAGTTCCGGAGACAGATGATGATAGATAATATCGTACTTCCATGGATTGAGGGTGGTAATGAAAAAAGAGTGTGTTGAGGAGGTAACTCTATGCGGACAGAGGTGATCCCTACTAGCCTACAGGGGTCTAGCAACAATCACGAAATGTTACGACGCAAGTTCCTAGTTGTTTTAAAATGAAAAGACCAAAGATGGAGGCCTACTCTAGAATCTAATGCTACGATCTAAAGAAGAGTGCATTCCGTCTCCTCAGCCTTGCGAGATCACGATCCTCCACGATCTCCGCGGATGGACACCCGTACGTGTAAGAAACAAACAGATAGAAGCATAAAATCCGGCATACGCAACTAAATATCGCTAGAAAGGATATTACTCATATTAACATAATCGAAAACAGAAAGGAAATCCAGTAATCGTAGCGATTCATTGAATAACAATCAAAGAGATTACAACCAAAGTTCGACGTCGTGCCTTCCTTCTATGGATGGGTCTCTCATTGCTCACGTCTCGCAAAGCTCGCCAGGAAAGGAAAACTTCTCCTTCGAGTCTCTCGACGATAGTCTCCTTACTTGAGTTGGCCTTAAGGGAAGAAAGAGGGCTCTTACAAGACAAAGGCTCTTGGGAATTTGGAGATTCAAAGTTTAGGCACTTCAAGACTAGCTTGCCATGGAATTGGAGTGTGCTTATAGATGGGGGAAGGAGGGAGTTGGGATCCTCATTATTGTGATCAGCCCTATCAACAAGGAAGGTTCCACATGGGAGGTGGCAAAACCACTTAAAGGAATGCTAAAGAGATATTTTACATATCCATTTCCTAAAAAACTCATGGGTACTATTATTTAAAGTTTTTCTTAATCATGGTACTACTTTGGTGGTATCTAAAATAAAAATAAATAAATATTAAGGCTATAAAGCTACTCAATATCAACTCATTAATGGGGTTTTGTTTCATAGAAATTATGACAATGTTTTATTATCATGTCTTGAAAAGGAAGACGTAGAGAAAGTGTTGGAATAATTACACAATGACTCGTAGAGGGACATCAATATTGATACCATTAACAATGCGTAGTTCTACTTAATGTGGTTAATATTAGCTCACAACATTCAATTATGCTTATGATTTGATAGAAATATAAATTTTGTCAAACTTATGTGGGTAAAGAGAGGAAGTTTTCATTTTGTTTACAAAACCAACGTTATTGAAAATATTTTTTCTCAATGGGGACTTGATGTAATTGGAGAAATTATGCCAAATTCATCAAAATTGTATAAGTAAATACTCATTGATATGGATTACTTTATAAGATAGATAGAGGCCATATTGATTAAATTTTAAATGATGATCAACTTGTCTTTTGTTTTAAATTAATGTTATTACTAAGTATGGTGTCCCTAATTATTCATTTTTTGTTTTGTTTTTCAAGTTTCCGTGATCCTCCAAAGTTTGATTTGTAAAGGAGAAATTTGACCTAGGTAAATCTAATTTGTCAAGTCACCCAGGGATTGCTCCCGGCCTGGGCCACAAATAACCCTAATCTAATTATATTTCTTGAAGATGTCTCCCCCAAAGATAAGGCACAAACTACATCTCCCATGAGGTTTGATCCCTGGTCTCCTTACAATGAAGCCCACCCTCAATCGGAATAGCCTGCTGGGATCTGACCTAATTATTTATGTTTTGTAATAGGTTATTTAGTTTTTTGTAATACATTTTACTTTTTCTTTCAACAACACCGATTTTGTTAACAATACACCTAGTTGTCAAGACACCGGCATCTTGGGTAGTCCTCTATCCACAAACAAGGTGTGTCATATATCAATTTGGTGTTTAACTAGGTTGTGACTAAAATTTATATCGTGATGATAATAATTCTATTGTCATTTTATTTTATCCCAAGTGGTTGGGAGGAATTAGTTTTATCCTCCCCACCCATGTTCAATTCCCACAAGTGACAAGATGAGCTTTATCATAATGGTTTTGGCCTGTTGTTGAATCTAAGCAATCCCTCAAGGCCCAAAACATGTATATTCCTCATATAATAATAATAATAATAATAATAATACTCTAATTTAATGTCACAACCTTAGCTAGAGGTAAATAATGTAAGAGAACCTATTTGTGGGAAGGAACCCCTTAATGAAATAATTTTTATTGCTTAGTATACATGATATTGTATGTTGTTCATAGTTATATTTAAATGGATTCACTTTACTAAAATATTTATTACATATAGTAAAATAATAGCATAAACATGGGAAAATAATAACTTTTCCTTTAAATTTAAAGGTAACATTTAATTTTTTTAACCTTATTGTTAGAATGAATGTTTCTTAAAGTGATTTGTCGATAGAAATATTTATGGTTCTCAATCAATTTGCATTATTATTTCTATCTATCTCAATGTATTTAGAGTGGGAAAAATGGAGAAATTAGTTGTAAGTGTAACATTAACAAGAGGTCTTAGTTTCTAATTGAGGTTTGCTTTTTGAGCCATTTTAGTGCTTCAAACCATTACTTTTAGGGGTTAAAATTTTTGATATATATTCGATGTTAATATATACTTAGATAATTTTCCAATAATGCAAAATTCTACATCAATCAAACTCTCATATGTAGAATTTATGCCTCTCGCAAGTTGACCTACTATTTGACTACCATGGTATGAGATGATGCCAAATTATCTCATTAGTAACACATAACATTAGTTACATTTGGAATTTCAAGAATATTCTAAAAAGGTAAATAAATGTAACTCTAATTGAGGCTTGATAAAATCAAAGTATCTTTACCCCTAGAAATTGATTGAGAGATATGAAATATGGTTGCTAGAAAGAATGGGGGCTCAATTTATGTCATTATATGTACCCATGGCCGAGTAGAGCAACTCGGGGAGTGGGGTAGTTAGAGATTGGAATAGGAAGATAAAAACATACTTGGTTGAAACCTTATAGGGTAGAGGTCTTAGGTAACTCCACATTCACATTCTTTCTTTTGTGTTTGCATATTTCCATAGTAGAGAAAAGAGAGCATATCAACCTCTCCTTCAACTAGGTTTTCCTCATACGGGTTTCCCTAGGGTAAATATTGTGTTTATTTGTAGATGGTGCGTAAGTATTTTCTTTTCTTTTATTTTTCAACTTTAAGTTATCTCACCATTTAAGCATAACACCCTAAATCATAGAATATGATATTCAGTATGGAAATTAACATTCATGTCAAAATATTTCAATATTTTATTAGATCTATTGTCATAAACTATAATAATGAAGCATACATGCTAGTTTATAGCTCATGAATCAAATTTGGAAAGGGTAAAGTATGTACACCTTAATAGATGTATATATATATATATATATATATCCAAGAGGCCCCTTTCCTTAAAAAGAAATGTCTCATATGTAAATTTAAATTAGATAGTTAGTTATTACTTTTATTTATAAATTAATGTGTATAAAATATATACACATTCAATGCCTCCTTTCTTTATTTCATCCAAATCCATACCTTTTTACTCTATGCATTTTCACTATGTAGTTTCAAATCCATCCATGAGCACATATGGTTGATATCAAGCCAATTTAAAGTCACCTACTCACTCCCATGCTTTATTTATACCCTCCCATATCATATATATTCTCTAGAACTAGAGCACACCCATTTTTAACTCCTCCAACTACACCGATTCCATACTCCCCACTACAGTATAAAGTTGTGGTTCTAGTTCCTATCCTTTGTAGTTCACTTCCTTGATTTTCTTTCCCTCCATCCATTCTATTGGCGTGTTTCTATCTATCTCATGAATCTTCCATGTTTTTTCCCAAGAATACTCATTCATTAGTCTCTCATGCTAGTTCTAATTTTAATTTAAACTCTTCTTGTGACTATAATAAAGATTTAATTTCTAACTATGATTCATACTTAACATTACCTTCTAAGAAATTATATACTTGTCTGATAATTTATTTAGCTCTACCATCTAAATAAATATTGATTTTTATTATAATTATAGTTTTGTCTATACCATCTATTGAAATAAATATATTATGAATCATTTTTCAAACCCTAATCCTCTCGTAATAATTTTAATTCTATCATAATTCCTCATTCTCCCTTTGAAATATTCCCCTACCCAATTCCTTTCATTATCCCTCTTGTTGCTTATTTTGTTTTTTGAGCATATTCCTCAATTTCATTACCTCGATTTCTTTCACATCTTCATATTTCGAGGACTGCTAATTATGTTACTTTCCTAACTAACTTTATGTTTTCTCCCAATCGTTTCTTTATTTAATAAATTTTCTTTATTAGATTTTATTTTTTGTTTTAAACCTCCTCTTAGCTCAAATTCTAGAAGCATAATTGATGTTCCATATAACTCCATATTTCCTTGATTCGTATCCATATAGTTAATTGTTCCTAAATGTGACCTAATTTGATACCAGTTATTGTTCCAAATCTCACATTGAGGGGGGGGGGGGGGGGTGGTGAATCCTTGTGATGTCAGTTTTACAATTTCATATATATTTTTTAATTATACATCCATTTAACAATGAACCCTGAATATTATGTTTCCATTTAAAATAGTGTGTCATCATATAAGAAATATAATAAGAATCCATCACATTGTAAAGAGACAAAAGGTTTTAGGTGGAAACTCATATGGAGAAAACAAATATTTTTCTTTCTTTTATCTTTAATTTATTTACCAAGTTATGTTAAAAGTCTCCTGCTTGCCGAGGCAACTACCCCAAAAATAAAGGCTACTTTGCCAGCTACAACATGATTGAGGCTCAAACTCCGATCTTAAGCTCCAATATCAAGAACGAGTAGGCTCCAACCTCGTCATGTTCCAACTTAATTGAGGCTCAAAACCTCCTTAACTTTCAGAAACTCTATTTCATCTCATTTTCAAATTGTATTTAATAACAGTATATCATGAATTATGAAATTTCATTATTTTCAATATTTCTTCATAATCACAACCTATACCATCATCTCAACTTGCAAAAATTTCCAAGTTACCACTGCCACTACAACTCGTAAACACCATCCTAATCATAGTCACCGTACCCCTTGAAAACACTATCACTATCATTACAAACAAATATCACTACTGTTTGTTGTCATATTATTGTTTATACTCGCTTCAACTGCCTTTAATCTAGTCATTCAAACTCCTTCTCATAACCTTCTTACCCCAAATATCCAAAAAAAAAAACTGTAACATGCTTATAGACTCACAAAGACATAGGAAATTATAGACATAAAATAAGAATAAGAAGAGAATCAAAAAACCCTATTTTTACATTCATCTACAAATAATTATCATCCAACTTTCCGGAACATAAATGGACAAATAATGACTCCAACAACTCAAAAATAACATATTAAACCACATAAAAATTAACTATTCTACAAATACTCACTTTTGGGAACACTCTACAAATTGAAAAACCCAAACACTCGATATACAAAATGACCACCGCAGCTAGCTAAAAAATTTAAAAATGATGAAATATGTAAAAAACAACTCAACTCTATAAATTGACGAAACCCTTAATACTAGATCTACAAAATAGACCTTCGTAGCTAGCTAAACATTTCACAAAATGGTGACATATAGGAAAAAACAACTTGACTCTACAAATTGAAAAAACCCAACACTAGATCTACAATGGCCACCAAATAGCTAGTTAACCATTTGAAAATTGTGACATATGTATAGGAAAAACAATTCAACCTATTCACCATCGAGGGTTGAACTAGTGACTTCAAAGCACAACACGCACACCTTACCAAATATATTGTACAATATCACTAGAATATAGTGTTGTGTTAATTTTGTTATGGTGATAATACCGCAATTGACTTTGGCAAGGATGTCAATCAACATGGCTCTATTTTTTAATCCATTCTACGTGGTTATGTGATTTACCCTCATGGCTCATCCCTAATTCAAATAAACCACCATGGATTTGTTACCCTTGTGGATTATTGTTACAACATTAATACTATATATGGAGTTCAGTCACATCTTTCCAACCATAAAATTACCTCATACTACAACATCAACACTATATATAGAACTCCACCATGGCTTGATAATGCACAAAATTACTCCTCATACTACAAGGTCAACACTTTATATGGAACTCCACCATGGCTTACCAACACATGAACTTACCCTCGTGCTATAGGGTCAATATTTTATACAAACTCCATTGTGGCTCAACGTTGCAAACAAAGGTCACAAATTGACACCAATGATATTCCAATGGATTGCATAACCATGTATTCATTGGTTTCTACTAGAACATAGTTATGGATTTGTTGATTTGTCAATCCTTCACATCAACACTATAGCTCCAAAGGTTCCCATCAAGAATGATCTCAAAATTTCTTAAATAAAACCAATACCCATAGCTTTTAACCACTAGTCCAAATCAAACCAAACCATAGAGATTAAATAAAATAATTATATTTTTTGTTACAATTCCATTGGATTGTAGTTTCTGGGACACTTTTGTATATATATTGACTAATTTTAATGGAACCATGGCCATGAATTCAACTATATGACTAGTGCTAAATCCAAAGTTCCAACTAAACATATGACCAAACTGATGTTTCTAGAAGGCATATGACCATGCTTGTACGACCTATACTCCCTTAGGTTCATTGATTCTATTCCCTTGATGACATCATCAATCGACATGGTTTCCCATGATGGGTGCCACATGCTACCATGTTTGATTCCTTTTCCCAATCCAAATGTGCCACCACATTAGCTATTAATGTGTCATGTTGGCTATGGCTAATGATCCATTTTTTAATCACCCGTAAGTCTATTGATGTTTTTCTTCTTGAGTATTTAATTTACTTACATCAATTTGTGACCTAGCCATAGGAGGCAACTACCCCCGAAAAATGCAAGTTTCCACTTATGGTAGGCTTCAACCCGATCAAGCTCCAATATCAAGAATGAGTAGGCTCCAATCAAGCCTATGCTCCAACTTGGTTGAGGCCCAACCTCCTTCAACATTCTTGTGGACCTCATTTCATCTCATTTTCAAATTGATCCAACGCTATCATATATCAATGAATTATAATAAATGTCATTATTTGCTATATGTTTTCATCATCAAAACTTATACCATCATCTCAAATTGTGATATTGTCACCGCTTGGCTGCCCACCATACCGTAACCCGCAAACATCATCCTCATAATATTCACTGTCAGTAACCTACAAACACTATCACTATCATTGCAAAAATCATTGTTTCTTGCTGCCATATTATTTCTCATATTCGCTTCAACTAGTTCTTCAATCTAGTCATTAAAACTCCTTCTCATAACTCGCTACCTCAAATATCCAAAACAACCGGAACATGCTCATAGACCTTCAAAAAATCAAAGAAAATTCTAGACATCAAATAAGAATAAGAAGAGCATCAAAACCCTATGGTTACATCCATCTTTAAACAATTATCATCCAACTTCTTCCAAACACAATTTGGAAAAATAAGTGTCTCCAACGACTCAAAAAATTAAACCACATAAAAAATTAAATATTCTACAAATACCGCTTAAATACCTACAATGACAAAACTCCAAACACTAGATATACAAATGACCACCAATAGCTATTAATTTTACCAAATGGTAATATATAAATAAAAAAACAACTAAACTCTACAAATTGACAAAACCCAACAATAGATCTACGAATGACCACCGCATACAAAACATTTTAAAAAATGGTGACATATCTATAGAATATAAAAACCACAAATAGTTAGTTAAACATTTGATAAAAATGGTCACATATGTATATATAAAAAATAAAACTCCACCTATCTCCATCGAGGGTTGAATCGTGGACTACCCAACGCACAAAACACACACCTTACCAACTATATTGCACGATGTCACTTGTAACATATAGTGTTGTGCCAATTTTTTATGGTGGTAATATTAAAACTGACTTGGGCAAGGATGTCAACTTAATATGGATCTATTTTTTAGTCATTTCCATGACTCGTATGATATACTCGCATGGCTCATCCCTAATGTAAAGAAAACTCCACCATTATTTGTGTTACCTCATGGCTTATTGTTACAACATTATACTATATATAGAGCTCCATTTTAGCTTTCTAATGCATAAAATTACCCTCATACTACAACATCAACACTATACATGGAACTCCACCATGGCTTGCCAATGAAATGAAATTACACTGCATTTACATGGTCAACACTATATATGAAATTCCACCGTGGATTTCCAATGCATGAACTTACCCTTGTGCTATAGGTCAATATTGTATACATAAATCCATCGTGGCTCAAAGTCGTGAACGAAGGCCAAAAATGGAAAAACCTAAATGATATGCCAATGGATTTCATAACACAAGATTCAAACTGAAGCTATGGATTTGTTGTTGTCAATCCTTCACATCAACACTATAAGTTCCAAAGGTTCTTTCAAGAATGATCTCAAACTTTATTAAATAAACCAATAACTATATTCAGAACTACTTTTGCAAATCAAACCAAACCTTAAATATTAAATAGAAAAATTATATTCTTTGTTACAATTCCATTGATTGTAGTTTCGCCACTTTGTATATATACATGAATGCGTGGACCCATGGCCATGAATTCAATGATAGGACTGGTGCTAAATTCAAAGTTCCAACTAAACATATGACCAAACTAATTTTCTAGAAGGCATATGACTGTGTCTGATAAAACTAGACATTTAGGGTCACTCATCATTCCCTTGATGACATCATCAACTTACATGGTATCCCCGCGGATAGGGGCCAATACCTTTGTTTTTTTTTTTTTTTGCCAATCCAAATGCCACCACACTAGTAAAGTTTCATGTTGGTGATGCTAATGATCCATTTGGTTAACGCCTCTGTGGATTCTATGTCCTTATCCAACATAACTCTACCATGTTTTGTCATCTCGATTGGTCCAAATAAGGATGTTAAAATTTTGCAACTTGTCCTTCATCCAACAATTTACTTCTGTTGGAGTGTCATTAATTAAATTGAAAGCGATGCATGCCATTTAATGGTTTTAAATGGTGCATATATTTGTGCACCCAAGGACATTGATGTTACTTTTCAAAGCCGGATCTCAAAAATTGTGCAATTAAGAGCACATATTAAAGTTTGTGGGTTTAAGTGCCCTATATTTTTTAACCCTCACTTAATATTAAATCTTCAAACAACCATAAATTCTCATCAAGGTGGTTTTTTTAGTAAGATATACCATCGAAAGGTATTGATGAACTCTATACAACTATGTTATTTGTATATTTAGAGTATCATAATTTCATTAAAAACTCAAATAAATTCTAAGCACTTATATCTTCATGTGAAGAGACTCGTTAAATATTTATCTATCATATCACTCCCTAAAGTGTCTTGCTTCTTATCAAATATGGCATTTGTTCTATTGTCTCATACATCTCCTTTGACATTAATGACAATTGTTTTCATGAATGATAATATTATGTGCAATATATTTTCTATACATCAATACATAAGTGTGGTAAATGTTTGTATTTTTTAGTTATAGGAAGAGAAGGAAATGACTAAAATCTTCCATAATGGATATATGTCAAGAAGATCAAAATTTATGCTCTATTCAAATCAAAATTATAGGAGAATCTCATATTAGTAGATCTAGTCAAGACATTAGGGATTGGAGACTAAGACCATCCTACACTATATCCATTAGGATGGGTCAAAATAGGTAGAGACAAATGAAAACACAGCAAAAATCAAATTTTCTATCGCAGATTGTTTTTATTGATGAAGTAGAGTTGGATGCGTTCCACTTATGTATGTGGAGTTGTAATTGGGATTCCATATGTGGACATGCAAGATGTAACCTTCATGGAGAGATCCACCTACTACCACCTCATCAAGGACATAAAATACTTCATTATCAATGCACTCAAGTGGAAATTATATCATCGTGGTAAGTTCTAGCCAAATAAAAATTTGATCAATTATAGCAAGAAGAACATTATGCAATATTTTATGAGGAAATTATTTTGTATAAGTATAGGACTGTTAGTAATAATTCATCCCTAGATGGGTGCACTGAGATTAAACATACACTGAAGAGTTTTTATAGTATACAAGTGGGTGTTCCAAGATCTTAAAGGCATATCAAAGTAAAGAGGAAGTGAATCACAAGATCCACCATATTAAGTACTCTTCATTGCCAAACATTTGGTTGTATTGTATAGGAACAACATAAAATAAATGGGGTGAA
The DNA here is from genome assembly GCA_034641835.2 of Pinus albicaulis. Classification (NCBI taxonomy): domain Eukaryota; kingdom Viridiplantae; phylum Streptophyta; class Pinopsida; order Pinales; family Pinaceae; genus Pinus; species Pinus albicaulis. Next base: position 526,669,845 of record CM076570.1, on the reverse strand, counting down.
GAAGTAATATTGCAATAAATACCGGGAACATAGCTCATTCCACCACATACCTCACCATGGCCCCATCATTGTGCTAAATAAATAGGATTCTTGTGGATTTGTATTTTTAAAGGTTTTTAAAGAAAATTATGTTGAAGAACAAGTATCCATTTCTAAGGATATGATTTATTGGGCCATTTTGTGGGGTCAATAGTGGCATTCAAAGTAGACTTAAATTTAGGTATCGTTAATTTAGTCAATAAATTCACAATATCCCCTCACTGTAATCTAACATCCCTCTCCCCCCACTTTACCCGGAGAGACTATAATTGTAAAACCATCCACTTAAAAAATGTTGGGGACTATAGGGAATTGAAATGTGTCTTTAAATCCATTTTTTCGTGGAAATAAAATATTTATCTATACATATTCAAGGATTGAAAGGGTAACATATTTTAGGCAAATTGGGCTAAAATGGTAAAAATATCAAACAATCCATGTGATTAGAAAGGTAACATATCTAATGTTCAAGGGTTCTACCATGAAATATGTTGACCCAAGAATCACTATAGTAATGTAAAAATTAATGGAGGACTCTGTACTTCCATATGAATATCTTGTAGACTTGAAGGTCCTCCAAACTAGGTCTAGCCTATGTGTTTCTTAACCGTTGGAAGACAATGGTTGGCTACAGCTCATATGCAACAACTTTAGGTCCGGTAACATGACTATTCACATGGTGTCACTAAAGATCTCACATTATACCCCGAGCCGGCCCAAGCTTGGAAGCATAAGTACCTATATGGGTAGAGGGAGAAGAAAGTATATTTAAAAGTTTCCCATTAACTAATTAGGGATGGATAAATACACCTTTACTTAAGGAAAAAATGAGGATGATGTAATTACATTAGTAGCCTCATTCTCAAAAAATTCCTCACATCCTTAAATAAATCGTTGATCTCATGAATTAAAAAAATTTATTTAGATATGAATACCGTATATCATATACCTCTTGAAATCAACAATTTTTAAGTTTACTGCACAGATATTAGCCAGCAAGACGATAAACATCAATTTTTTACACTAATAAGAACAAAGATAAAGTTTATTAAAACACTACAAGGACACAGTACATTCATATGGGAATATATAGGTATCCATCATATATACATCAAGAAGGATTCTTTCCTATTTGAAAGCCTACTAGCATCGCATCTAGCCAATAAATTGAGATAGAGATTTATGACAATCCTAGCCCAGAATATTGATAATAACAACAAGATATAGATAAAGGCAAAGAATTAATGTAAAATAAATTTGTTATTTGTAAGGATTTTATGAAATAGAGTTGGATTTAGGTTCTACATGTTTATGGAGTTGTGTATTTGGAGTCCTTATAGGTACATTTGAGATGCGATCTTCATGCAAAGATAATTTTATAGTTCAAAGAATTTATAACTAAATAATAAATTGAAAATTTTTATCATATCAAACTCAAGAGATCTAACCTCATGACACCAAATAGACAACTTTAACAAAAAACAAAAAAAGTGTCCTCAAATTCAGAGATAACTAATGGGACCAAACAACTATTAAGCAAGGAAGTTTCATCATATATGACATTAGAGATTGACTAAACCCATGGAAATTTTTATTATCATTAAGAAGTTTAAGATAAATTTTCTTAAATATAGACCATACATGAAGCTTGTTGTTAGTTCATGGTCGTGTGAGTTTTAAAGAGAAAAAAGGCATAGTTCACATGATTATAAATGTAAAAACAGTATGCTTAAAATTTATGGAAATGAGTTTGCTATAGGACATGCTGTGTGGAGTTGCACAATCATGTATTATGATTTGGCTTTCTAGACAAAATTTGACCTAGTACATTTCCGTATTACATTTGTGAAAATGGTATCATTGAAAACATTTGTTAAAATATGACATCACATACTGAAGTATAGAAGCTTTCTATAAAAGTTCATCTATACAAAAAATTACATCCTCTATTATCCATAAACATCCTTACATTCCTTCTCTTCCCATTTAACTATTACTATATCGTATATGGTATGAACAAATAGGATACCATACAATTTTTTTTCTTAGAATATATTGATGATTTTGATCTTCATATATTTTATATTAATTCCTTTTATTAATAAAAATTCAAGTTGATATTTAATGTCAAAACAAAATGTGTTAATGTTTTTGTTGATTTTTTTTGAAGTTAGAGAATCCTCTAAAACTAAGGGGAATGGGAAAGCAAGTTGTTTTATTCTTATATTTTATAAGGTAAAATGTGGAGGTGGGATAGGGTATGTATATCCCTGTATAGACTCCAGCTGTCAAATCATTATATGGATGGGATCCTTTATTTACAAAAAAGGGGTGTCATATAACGAATTTGCCCTTGTGTATCTAACTAAGTTATGATCTTAAAAAGTTAGATGACATGATGATGATGACAATATAATTGTAAATTTATTTTATCTCAAGTGGTTGGGAGGAATCATTAGTATTTTCCCACCTGATTTCATTTCCCACAAGTGACATAACAAGCGTTATTTCTATCGGCTTCAAGCCTTGTTGTTGAATCTAAGTAATTAAGGCTCAAAACATGTATATTCCTCTATATGGAATATAAATACACTTTAATTTATCAGACCTTTAGGAAGGAACCCCTAAATGCAATTATTTTATTATTTAGTATACAAGAGATATTATAAGTTTCTCCTATTTAAATGTATTCATGGTATCAAAATATTTATTACAAAGGAGTAAAATATCATAAGATGGAAAATAGTTGCCTAAAATGTAAGGGTAACTTTTAATTTTTTAACCTCATTTTTAATATAGAAGTTTTAAAAGCTGTTGATGGAAATATTTATGATTCTCAATTGTATATGTATTATTATGTTTCATCTATCTCCTTTTCTAAAGTGGGGAAAATTGGAGGAATGGCTTGTATGGTAAAATTAATAGAGTATTCTAGTTTGGGAAATTGAGGTTTGAAACTTTTGGAGTCATTTTTAATGCTTCAAACATTGTCTCTTGGTCAAAAAATTTCAACTTTAGATGTAGATTTTGATGTTTATATACACTTAGATATCTTTCCATAAGATATAAAACACATCACTATACTATATGAAAATGTATGCCTTCGCAAGTCGATCGTCCATTTTGACTACTCATGATATGAGAGGATGCCACATTATCCCCTTAGTAACACATATGGAATTAGCCACATGCGGGAATTAAGAAGATTTGGATGGCCCAAAATGTGTAACTCTAATTAAGGTTTGAAAATTCAAAGCTTGCCTTACCTTAGACAAGGATTTCTCGAGCGAAGAAATACATGGCTCAGTGCAAGAATGGGGTCTCCATTTGGTGTCATTATATTTGTTCCATGTTTGAGTAGAGAAATTGGGAGTGGGTAGTTAGCGAGTAGAATAAAGAACAAGATATTATAGAACCCATGCAGTCAGCTTTACGGCCTTAGGTAACTCATTGAGTACCTCTTTCTTTGTATTTTCATATTTCCATAGTAGATAAAATAGAGAAAGGCAACTCCCCTTCTAACTTGGTTTTCCCTCATACGAGTTTCATAGAAAAAGTATTGTGTTTATTTGTGGATGGAGTGTAAGTAATTTTTTTTTCTTTGTTTTTCACATTTAATTTATTTGATCCTTTTAAGCATAAAACCATCAATCAAAGAATACAATATTTAAATGAAATTAATATTCATTGTGAAGATTTCAATATTTTACTAGATCTATTGTGATCAACTATTCTAATGGAAAATTCATGATAGTTTATAGATCATGAAATGAATTTGGAAATGGTGGAGTATGTACACCTTAACGATATCGAGTATATATATAGCGAAATCCACACACCCATCCAAGAGGTCCCTTTCCTAAAAATAAATATGTCTCATATGTAAATCTATGTGAATTTAAATTAGATAATTATTATTTCTCTATTTAATAAATTAATATTAAAATATATGTGTATAAAATATATACATATTTAGTGTGTCCTTCCTTGATTTCATTTGAAGACATGCCTATTTACTCTACACCTCTTCAATATGTAGTTTCAAATAATTCCATGGCACATAGATATCAAGCCAATTACAACTCACCTACTCATTCATATGCTTGATTTATACTCTCCCATCCATCATCTCTCTTCAGTTGAACTAGAGCATGCCCATTCAAACCCTACTACATTGATTCCATACTCCACATTAGTTGGTCTATAAAGTGGTGGTTCTAGTTCGTATCCCATGGAGTTCACTTTTGATTTGTTTCCCTCCATGCATTCCATTGTTTTGGTTCATCTGTCTCATGAACCTTCCTTGATGGTAATTCTAATTTTAATTTATTTATTTTTTTACTATAATAAAGATTTAATTTCTAATGATGATCCATAATTAACCTTACCTTCTAATAACTTAATTACTTGTCTTGATAAATCTTATTTAGCTCTACCATCTAATAAAATCTTGATTTTTATGATAATTATAATTTGTCTATACCATCTATTGAACTCTCTATTATGAATAATCTTTCAAACCCTAATCCCTCTCTTAATAACTTTGATTCTATTATAATTCTTCATTGTCCCTTTTTAAATACCCCCTTACCCTCTTCCTTTCATTATGTCTCCATTGTGCTAAATTTATGTTCCTTGGATCTAAACCCTCCCAAAATCCATTTTTTATAAAAAAAAAGTTTAAAGTTTTTTCTTACTCCACATTGAATTGATATAAAATACATCCTTTATTTTTTTGAATTGATAATCCAACATATTTTTACATCTAAAAAGGAAGAAATTTAGAAATGTTGTGATAGGATTCTTTGTTCCTCCAAACATCCTAAACTTAACCTATCTAAACATGAATTCTAATCTAGTTGATACATAAATGATAACCCGAACATCATTGTTTTAAAATTGGATAAAGGTAATAAAAACATTTCACTATGAATACAAGCCTCTTCTTAATAGCCTTACTAATACCACGATGAGTTCTTTTTGTGTCCTTTGTGGGTACTAATATTTTTTTATGGAGAATTTCAAAACAATTCCTTTAAATAGCTTTTATCTAAAACCAAAATGAATGTTTTACCTTAACAACACCTTTGAAATGGCTAATACACATCACAACTACATCTCCAATTTAGTTATGATGGAGCACTCCCATAAATCAAAACACCTCATTTTATTTGAGAAGACCAAAATTTTGGGATTAAAAATTTATTACTCCTTTCATATCATATGGGAAGAGTTGGAAACAAGAAGGCATCCCAATAAATTGATCATGAATATGTCTACGAACTTAGCCAACCAATGTGTCCCGCTATTCATGATCAATTTTCTATCTTAAGCCTAGTTAATTTTTATTTTAAAAATATTCAACTTTCTTGGAACTCTCTCTCAATTTTCTTCTATTTCTTATGTGACTTTTTTTGGATATACAACTCAGGTTAATTTTTATTTTAAAAATATTCAACTTTCTTGGAACTCTCTCTCAATTTTCTTCTATTTCTTATGTGACTTTTTTTGGATATACATTTGAGTTATAGTAACAACCCAAGGGGCTTTTAAGGGTAGATTTCTCTCCACACACATATATATTTAATAAATTTATTTTTTATTAAAATATTTCACATTAAATTTATTATTATTATTGGAGGAATTATCAATTGGGCTAGTATTGTATTGGTGTAACATCTGGTTAAAATTTTTCATATTGAATTATTATTATTATTATTATTGGAATTCTCAATTGGGCTAATATTGTTTTGGTGTAACATGTGGTTGATTCTAATAGATAATACCACAATAATTTTTGGGAATTTAACATAAAACTTTAAATTCATCTTTATTTTAAATTTTCATGGACTTGTCAAGTGAGTTTTCTAGAGATTACTTTAATTTTCTATTATTAATTTACAATTTTATAAAATGAAATATATTCCTAATTTTGGTAGTACCTTTCATTTTCCTCTCTTTTTCACCTTTTTTTTTACTCCATCTTCATCAAGATGTCTAGATACATCACCCCGATCCACGAAGGAAATTGAATCTGTGATGAGTGTTATAACAACTAGCCTCATCACCGTTTAACCAAGACCCCACTAACTTCATAAGATTTTTATTATCCCTTCTCCAATATTTTTTTAAATATTTTTTTATTTTATTTTATTTTTATAATAAAAAATATTCATTTTAATTTATTTTATTTTTATAATAAGTAAAATATTCATTTTCAAATTTTTTTACAAAATTCAATTTTATTTTATTTTATTGTAATTTTTTGTTTTATTAATTAAAATGAATATACACATCAATTTTGTGTTTGCTTGGTTGTGACTTTAAAATTGAATAATAATAATATACATTTTTAAAAATATAAAATAAATTTAAATCCCAAAAAAATTAGGGTATTTAAGCCACCAAATACCGTAAACTTAAAATTAAAATAAAATAAAATTATCATCCCATCGTAAAATAATAAAATACAGATTCAAAAAGGAAAAAGTGGTATATATTTTGTAATGTTCATCCCACTCGATCGGCCCGTTCAATAGAATGGTCGCGAGTGGTTTCGATTTGAGCTGTATTTGATGAGCATTGCTATCCTTTCTTTCTTCTCATTGTGATAAGAAGCCTCAGAAGTCTCGAGCATTGGTATGCTTTCTTTCTTCTCATTGGGATAAGAAACCTGAGAAGTTTCTACGACGTAGAAATTAAAAGTTCGTGCATAATAAGTAGTAATGGCTTCAAACGCTGAGAATGAGTTGGTGGAAATATTCGAAAAAGCTGAGAAAGTCGCTGGCAAAGCCTCTAGAGACGAATACAGAGAAACCGATGAGCAACGCTGTGTGGATGCCCTCAAAGCCCTTCTTGCTTTTCCGGTAAATAGGCAATTTCTTCTTGATACTCAAATCGGCAAACGCCTTCGAACTCTCACAAAGCATCCCCGAGAAAATATTCGTGCTGCAGCGTCTAAATTACTCGATTCTTGGATGAAGGTTGTGGCCTCTGAATTATCAGTTGAATCTAATTCAAAGGGTCTTCCAAAATTCTCAACTACAGGTAAATGTATTTTTGAGCATTTGTTTCCTCCGATTTGTTTCTTGTGGAAATTATTTTTCGGTATTTACATTAAGTTGCTCGTTGTTAAGTTATAACTGGTGCTCTTTACTGTGTTTTTTTTTTTGTTGGGCGTGCATTTTCTTGTCTTTTTACAAGAATTTTGGGTGCCTTTAGAATTGTTATTTTTTTTTCTCTAAAATGTTGAATATCAGTGATATGTTATATAGAAATACAAATGTTGAATATGAGTGATATGTTATATTGAAATAGGTTGACACATATGTTATATAAATATTTTTTTATTAATAGAAAGTTACCGGTTTTTTTTCAAAAAAATACAGATAAATCTCATACAAAACCCGAAGAAAAGCCTGTCAAAACTGATAAGGAAGAAAAAAAACGCAAGCTCGAATTATCAGAAGAAAGGAAAGGCAAATCTGTTACCGGTAAGGAAGAAAAAAAACGCAGACTCGAATCATCAGAAGAAAAGAAACGCAAATATGTTGCAGTTAAGGACAGTGGTGATAATGAATTAAAGAAACCCAAGGTAGAATCATCACCTGTCAAATCTGATAAGGAAGAAAAAAAACGCAAGCTCGAATTATCAGAAGAAAGGAAAGACAAATCTGTTACCGGTAAGGAAGAAAAAAGACGCAGACTCGAATCATCAGAAGAAAAGAAACGCAAATATGTTGCAGTTAAGGACAGTGGTGATAATGAATTAAAGAAACCCAAGGTAGAATCATCGCCTGTCAAATCTGATAAGGAAGAAAAAAAACGCAAGCTCGAATTATCAGAAGAAAGGAAAGGCAAATCTGTTACCGTTAAGGAAGAAAAAAAACGCAGACTCGAATCATCAGAAGAAAATAAAGACAAATATGTTGCGGTTAAGGACAGTGGTGATAATGAATTAAAGAAACCCAAGGTAGAATCATCGCCTGTCAAATCTGATAAGGAAGAAAAAAAACGCAAGCTCGAATTATCAGAAGAAAGGAAAGGCAAATTTGTTACTGTTAAGGAAGAAAAAAAACGCAGACTCGAATCATCAGAAGAAAAGAAAGACAAATATGTTGCAGTTAAGGACAGTGGTGATAATGAATTAAAGAAACCCATGATTCTAAATTGAAGCAGGGAGATTGGTCATTATGACAATAGAAGAAATGGCATGTGAAGAGAGGAAGATTTAAAATAATCAGATAAGAAAAATGAATTGTTTGATTATGTGGCGTGGGTTTAGTCAAAGTGCAACGACCATAAGAGCAGATGAACTTATGACTATTGACATGATAGATTTAAATTGTAATATCCATTGGAAGTTTTGTTAAACTTTAACATTGGACTTAAATTATTATGTTACATTTGTTCTTTCAAAATCTAGGATCTTTCAACAATTTTACTTTTTCATCACTAATGATTTTTGACTTAGAAGCTTGTAAAATTTTGATTGTCTATGAAATCTTATGTTTTGTTCTTTTTCCCCTTTTGATTCATTCCTTTTCTCTTTTTATATGCATATACCTATATATTAGAAAAAATATTGATTAGGTTAAACTCTTTAAATTGTTTTAATGATTAATGTCATAATTTCAAATTTTCTGAAACAAATTTTCAACTACCTTCAACCTGAGGTTTGGCAATGAATCAAGTTATAATGTATGAGAAAATATTGCTAATATTTCATCTCAACCAATTATACAAGCTAGTGATTGTCTGATTTGTGTAGGGAGTTGTGAACCAGCAGGAGAATTACTTATAAGAAAAGTCATTTTCTATTTGGGTATTTGCCTAAGTTGTGGAAATTGAAAAGGAGTTTGGGATTCTCCACCAAAGGAGGGATTTTTCCACCCTAATTTTTAGGGTTGGTTTACAAGGGAAGGAATTCATGTTTGTTGGGGTGCAGTAGAGTACCAAAGTTAAATTAGTCTAATAATTATTATAGTTGAAGGGGTTCTTGAACAATACCTAAAGGATGAGGTTAACCTAGCCATGCTTGTTTGATGAAAACTAGGTGCTTTATATTAGCATTCGTATCTTGATTAATTAACTATAGCCCCAAAAAAGAAGGAAAAGTACTTATGCCATGGTCATGTTTGCATATTCCACAAATCTTGAGCCTATTTAGTTGAAAACCCTTTGGTAGGTGCTTCTTCCTACATTTAAAGTATAATATTGCCAAGGCCAACTTTGACTCTTACATTTTTCTCGTTAGTCTACTACGAGATATTGCTTCCACTCAAAAATTTAAGAATGTCAATAAATACTTATAATATTCCTCCATGTAGTAGATTTTAGAGTATTTAATTTTCTAGTTGGTTTTGCATTGAATTCTACAAGTTGTATTGAAATCTCTCAATTTAATCTTCCAAGCTTTCCACTACCTTTTGGGTAAGCTAAAATATTTCCTCCTTTTGATTTTTTGCTTTGCAATGGTCCTTTTTCCCACATTCCAATGTTATTTCCTCTTAAAGTGTAACACCCTTGAGAGTGGCAAGGAATAGATTCAAATTTTGAGCATTATCCACATAATCATAGCATTAATATAGGATAAAAAATTCAAAAAATAAGGTATTTAAATCCTCATTTACCATACCATGGAAGTTAGCTAATAGGGTAAACGAGAGAGGTTTTTCATTTACATCATCTCATCTGAATTTTTCAATGAGGAATTCAAAAGAAATTGCCTCCTTAATAATCCTTTCTCCTTATCCTTCCACGTTATCCCCTAAGTCTTGATAACTATTGTGGAAGTTATAGAATATGAGGAGTCTATTAAGTCCTATGTTACTTTAATTAAGCTATTATTGATATGGAGCTAAGAACCCAAAGCTCCTTTTCAGTATCAACAACAACTTTTGCAACTACCCTAATAACATAAAATGGCATTTCCTATAAGTAATTCCTCTCCTCAACCCCAATTTCCTACTTAACAACCTCCCTTGTTTGTTCTCATATTTGACTTTGATAAGGGAGAAGTTTTAATGAAATTGATTCTCCAATAATCATGTGAAAATATTTGTAATAAATCCTAAAACACATGACAATACATCAAAAACTTGAAGGGAAACCCCCAACTTCCCTTAGTACCTCAAATGAATAGCCTACTATAGCTCATCCATTGTCCCCCTCACCCACTTACTTGGAAATGTTGTAACTGGAGAACCATCCATCCATATTTTGTTTGACTTCTTAGGGGAGTTCAAAAATATGTCCATAAGAATTGCATTGTTTTAGGAAATAAAAGTTGTATCTATATATTCTAAGGTTTTTAGGAGGATGTACTTAGAAAGACCACAATAAGAATGGAATGATTCTAAAACAATCCATTTGAATGGAACGATAGTAGATATAATGTTGGGAAGGGTTCTCACTACCAAATGTATTTACCCAAGAAACCATATAGTAGATGTAAAAATTGATGGAATCACTTGATGAACTTTTAGGAATATCTTATAGATTTTCTAGTCCTCTAACTAGGTCTAGCCCGAAGTTTACCTCTTAATACTAGGAAGACCATGGTTGGATATAGTAAAATTAATTTCCTATGAAATTTTAACTATCATTATATATAAAATATTCTAGAAATTTATATACTCTGTGATTTTCATAAGGCTAAAAAATACTAATATTTAGATGCACCCTCTTTCAATCTATAATAGTCTTTAATACATATTTTTGTGTTCTTGACCAATAGTTTCTTTAATTTGTTTAGATAAATTTCCTTCTAGGATCACTAGAGCACAGTCATCAACACAAACAAGCATAGGAGCTCTTTGTCATAGACTAGATTGATAAGGTAAGGAAGGGTGACTTGAAGTCTAGAAATCATCACCATGTCATTATGGAAATTCATTAAGAGATTGTAGTACTTCTTTCACTTAATAATAAATATTGGGAGTGTGATGAAAATGTTGGTTGTCGGTATAATGAACATCTAATTGTTCAAAATTAGACTCCAACATAGGAGCCTCTTCAGTAAAATGTTGTATAAAATTTTACTATTTATTGTCTTCCTCTATATATTTAACATCATGCAAAATTTCCATATCTTCTTTAACTTGGTCATTATTTTTTGTTGGAACATTCATTGGAGTTTAACTTGATGCTGGAATTAGAAAGTCCTCCTTTAGATAGACATATTTTCCATACCCAAATTTGATGTTTCTATTATTTCATTGATTTTTTTATGGGGCTATACCTTCCTATCATAATTTAGTTTAGTGATAAATTGAAGCTATTTCCCATGTTCACAAGGATCAATTATAACAATACCTTGAAAAATTATCTTCCTTATTACACTAGAAAATTAAAATAGTAGTATTTTTTTGTAAACTATTGTTTTGGTGTAGATAAAGTCATGTTGTTTTTAAACAAGAAGGTTGGGATTTGTGTTCCTTCCATTTTATACATGAAGGAAGATGTGAATGTTATTGTTATGATAGGTCAAAAATAGACCCTTAAAACACTAATTATCCTTTGAAATCAATTTCAAAGGCTTTCTTTGGCTGCTTGAACCCCAAAGTAGAGTACGAAGAGCATGAAAAAAAAAGCATGTTTAGTATCGAGAGAATAAGGTAGATGCAAATATTATCATTCCTCAGTCTGTGGTGACCTCAAGATGACATCATCCATACATGTGGCATCATATATACTAGTACAAAATAAGGATAGGAACTAGAGGCTCTGCATTTATTATCGGGCATTGAACAAAATCACTCTCAGGAATATGTATCCAATACCGCAGATTGATAACATTCTTGACCAGCTAAAGGGAGCTAAGTATTTCAACAAGGTAAATTTCAATTTTGGCTATCAGTAGATTCCAAAAGATCCCACATATGTATGGAAGACTACCTCCAAATACAAGGAGGGCCTTTTTTAATGGTTTTTTATGCCTTTCAGGTTGACAAATTCCCATGCAACTTTTATGAGGTGGATGGATGAAATCTTATGGTCCTTCATAACTCGTTCACGGTTGTATATATGGAAAACATCCTCATCTTCATCAAGAGTTGGGAAGAGCATTTGTAACACATTTGGTGGGTCCTTCAAACCCTGTAACAACACAAACTATGTGCCAACTTGGATAAATGCACCTTTGTCCTAAGCCAGGTCCAATATCTAAGTTACATCAAAGATGAGCAAGAAATGCATGTGTATCCAACTAAGATCCAATTCATTCTAGATTGGCCAGCCTTGACCATTCTAATAGAGCTTCGCAAATTTTTGGGCCTTGCCAATTTTTATTGGAATTTTGTGTTGGGATTCTGCCATATCACTTGGAATTTGATTCAAGTTACCAAGGGCAGAGCGAAATGAAATTTCTCCTCGTCTGAGTCCCAACAAAAAGCATTCGCTGAGCTAAAGCGTTGCCTCTTCTCTACACCTGTACTCACATTTCTAGACCTGCAACAACCATTTGAAGTTGAGACAAACACCTCTGACTATGTTATTGGTGCAATCCTCACCCAACAAGGGCATCCACTAGCCTATCACAATGAGACATTTTCCAATACAATTTAGAAGTACCCAACCTATGATAAAGAGATGTATTATATCGTGAATTATTTCCAACAATGGAAACATTACATTCTAGGGAAGGAGTCAGTCATCCACACAAATCATTGACCTCTTCAGTTTATATAGACACAAGGGAAGTTGCAAAAGGGTCGCCTTCAGAAGTGGTCTATATATTTGAAAAAAATCCACTTGAACATTAAATACAAGAAGGGAAACACCAATCATGTCATCAATTGCCTCAGTCAACCCCTAGTTGCAGCACTATCTAATGTTTTCAAGTCTTGTGTCCACAAGAGCTCTAGATGGTCACAACCATATAAGAATGATCGATAGTTCACCACCACATACCAGATGCTAGTGGATGGAAATAAAGTTCCAAATTTCAACCTCCAAGACGCATTATTATGCTACCTGGGACACCTTTGTGTTCCTTTAAGCAAGCATGCAAAATTTATTTTGGGAGGCGCACTACATTCGGGTCGCATGATACTTTGGTGTGGAGAAAATTGTGGTCATACTACAAAAGTATTTTTATTGGTTAATACTTCAACATGATGTTGGAAAATATATCAAATCATGCATTACCTAATATTCCATCGCCAATCCAACCATCAAGAAGCAAGGCCCATGCACTCCTCTTCCTACTCTCAACCATCCCTAGAAATCCATCTCCGTGGATCATCTAATTGGCCTCCTTCTACCAAGTATGGGAATAACTGCATATTTTTTGTCATGGACAGATTTTATAAGATGGTTATCTTGGTGGGTTTCAAGAAGAGTATCACAATATAGGACACTACCATGCTCTTCTTGTAATGAGTGTAATATCCCAAAATGGGATTGCTAGCAAAGCATGCCTGAAAAACACATTTTTTCAGGATTGTTCTACAGAAACCAAGATCAGACCTTGGACCCCTTAGATATAATAATCTAAGATCCAAATCCAAGAGGAAATCAGAAACCAATCAAATTAGGCGAGGTAAACAAGCCTCTCACACCTAGTAAGGCTGGAAATTGCCCAAGAATGGGACTGCAACAATATGAAAACACAATGATGGAACAAAAGCAAGCTATTAACTCATGAGATGTGTTAAGAAACACAAATATATCAATTAGTGTTACAGCATCAACTTATTACACCTTTCATGATCCCAAAAGTTGGGGAAATGCAGCAAATAGGGCCATAAAAAGGCTGTCTTCAGTAAATTACGCTATAAATGTGAGAAATGGGACTTGGATCCCTTATAATATGAAATATACATCTCACATTCATAATTGGAGCAAAAAAAAATCCCTCTAGCCAAGCGAAACAAGTCTCCCCAAACCAATACAGGTCAAATAAGCCCAAACCCCATGAATTTTACTAACAAAAAGTACTGAAGCATAAAAAAGCATTATTTAATAAGGGTTTATGCATAAAATAATGATAAATAGTAGTTATAGAGTATATAATCATCCAATGGCTGAGAAAAATGGAGATCTCTTCCTTTGTATACAAAATGAGAATAACCCGACAAGGGCTCCATGAAAGTAAAAGTATAAAATGACAAATCTGTAGATCTAGATCTAGAAAACATAGTTATTCTACAAATATATATATATGTATCTATAATGTACAAGAATTAGAAGAAGAGGCTTTATACAATCTTCGTGGGAGAAGGGTTGGCCCTTTCCCCAAAGGACAAGCTCAAGATCAAGGGTCTTGACCCTGAAACTCCTATGCTCATAAAAATGACACAGTTCCTACAAGGGACTGTGCTATAGGAGATGGAAATGACATTGGCCACCTACCAAGATCTGGAATGAAGCTCAAAGACTCCCTCACTGATCTCCCAGAGAAAGAAATGCTTCCTCCTCTGAAATACAATCTCTGGAAGTAGTGTTGTGGTTCTTCCACTGCAACACCCTGCAACACAACCTAGCTCTAACCAGAAACTGCACTGTAGCTGAAGGAGGATGCTTGGCCTCAAGCCTGAATGTGGAAAACTGAAGTGCAATACTCCTCCAAGAGGCCTCTCAAGGTAGGAGAAGGAATTCCTAACAAAAATGCCTTGTGCTAAACAACACTACAACTCTCCTAAACAACAAGAGAATGCAAAACAGTCATGCATACCATCAAAATCAATAATAATCAAGCTAACCTCAAATTTCTTCCATCCCCTTCCTTATAAGCTATGTAGGCTCCTCACCTTGGGTCCCACCCATTAGGGTTTCCACATGCACATGATCAATCTCCCTCCAAAACTGTGTTATATCTTCATTAAGGCCACTCTCCCTTAACAACGCTATTTGATTTGGTCAAGGTTGATCTCTTCAACCTGCTTCATCCCTTTTCACACTAAAGTGCCTTCAATCCAGCTTCCATATGTCTGTCTAAGTTGATCCTTGTTCACATTGAGATATTTCATAGGTGATCCACTCCTCTTCATGCATGTTGTTGACTTGGTCAAACTTGACTTTGTCCACATGAAAAATTCCTTGTTCACACATGAGGGTGTGAAATCTAGCTACTAGAATGATCCCCTTTCACACCAAGAGGGTTTTTTATGCTGATTTAAGTTAAGTATGGGTCTCCTCCCCCATTTATTCATCTACTAGGTGCAAAAACCAAAAATCAATATTCCTATTAGTTGCATGCTAATTTAGGAATATTACAATGAGTGTGGGTAAATTTTTAGATATGGTAGACCATTATACTAGACCGAGATAATAAGATCCTAAGCACATTTTTGTCGATCCTATGATCGTTACTAGACACCAAGCTCACCAAGTCCATTGCATTCCATCCCCATAATTATGGGCAGACAAAGTTTGTCAATAGGATGATAGTGCACATATTACGCATGTACAACTCCAAGCATCCATGAAACTAGGATGAGAGCCTTCCTTATGTGAAACACATTTATAAAATATCTTTCCATAGCTTGAATAGCTACAATCCCTTTTAAGTGGATCTGATATTTCAACCATTGTGCGTGATTGATGTTGCCATGCCTCATGCGACTACACAAATAGAAACCACACATGTACAGTCTAGGGATGATAAAGAAACCAGGTTTTTTGAACACATTAAACACATCCGCCAACAGGTACACAACATATTAGACAAGTCTAATGAAAATTAAAAGCAACAACATGCTCAAAATCGGGTGCCACATAAGTTTTAGGTGGGTGACAAATTTTGGTTGCATTTGTAGAAAGAACGCCTTGTCGGAGGCCATTAGAAACTCCAACCACTATGATATGGGCCTTACACCATCATCAAGGTTGTGGGAGACAATTATTTTGAGCTCAATATTCCCGTATTCCTCAACCTACACCCAGTGTTCAATTTAAACCATCTTCAGCCATAGTTTCCACTATTGTTAGACACATGAGACATTGCAGAACAACTAACACCAATAGAGCTCAACCCAGATAGCATGGAACATGCCAAAAATAATAAAATCATGGACACACAAATCAAGAATAATCACTAACAAAATATCCACATGTATTGATTTATCAAAGCTGACTAGCTCCTACACCAAGGAAAGTGGCTCACTAGGGACCAAGTTCAACATAAGTTTCCACATCTCATGGAGGCTGTCAATGGAAGCAGGATCATTTATTCGTAAGTGAGGAGGACTAATCCAGATGGATATTGGTGGCCACCCACCTATACCACTTGGATACCTAATTTTGTATCTCTGAGATTTCTTAATTGCAACATAATTTACTATTTTTGGAAGTTTTTTGTGTCTTGGACTTCTGAAGCTGTTTTGATGCCCTAAATGATGTTTTTTTTAGAATACAGAAAAAAGCATAGCATTAAACTAGATTCACAATTGAAATTTTTATACCTTGGATATATATTTCTAATGAGGTATCTTATGCGTCAAATTGAGATAATATGCCAAAGTGATGACCCCAAGAAGTTGATGCACCAATTTACCCCGACGTGGCCCACATACATTTGGTGCTTCATCTCCAAGGGTTAGGTTTTTGGATGTTTAGGTTTTTTCACTCTTTCTCAATAATAAATATGCCTCCAAGCCTCATTGTAACACAATGAAGAAGCCATGTAGCGACCCATTTTTTCTCAGAGATAAGTTGCCATCGCCTGAGCTAGTCTATTTCCATTCTACATGTAAACAATTTTTAGTACTTTGTTATTAATGAAATGAAGTTATATTTTCATTGTAGATCTATGTTTTTGTTTATATATATATATTTCATTTCATTCCTTCATGAATTCATATCAGCCTCCACCTCCAATCTAGTGCCATTGTAAAGAATAGTACGCTTCCATGTTATAAATTTCACAGGAATCCCGTTATAAATTTCATAGGAATCCAGAGCACACCCTTAGGGTCTCCCATCTATGATGCACGAATCTAGAGCCCATTGCTAATTTCACCTTCTCACACCAGCGTACTCACCTTTTGCACATTTCAATTAGTTCCCAAGCCTAAACGTATTCTAAGTCTTGTTCAAGTTTTTTATGTGTTATTTTTTTGCAATTCCTCTTGTTCCATCATTGAATCCAAACATAATCTCTTCATCTAACAATGCTGAACTTAAATCTTTCGATGTATCTCTCATGAGAGGGTCTCATTCCTCCTCCCCATTTTTCCTCACTTTCCTTTTCCTATTGGTTCCACATCTATTGTCCTACAAGACCACCTTGTCCATTATTTCTCAAGTTCCCATACACCATTGTTAATTTTGTACCATGTGACATGAATGTAAGAGTATTTAACTGCAACATTCAATGCCTTGGCTACTTCCAAAAGCTATTCCAAGAAGCTTTTCAGCTCCTAATCCATGTCATCTCTCTTAGTCCAATGATTTTCATATTAACAATAATCAATTAAAATCATACATGAAAGTATTTACATGAGGGAAAACCAAAAGTGTTGTCACAAAAGGAGTGAGGACAATCAGATATGATCTAGTCACTCTCGTGGGTTTTTATAAATCGTTAAATTTGGTAATAAGACATAAGTATTTTTCATAAAAAAATTACCTCTCGAGTACCATGTAGGATTTTAATCTCAAACAAAAATATTTATGAGAAAATTAGTGGGAAAATCTCTATAAGCAAAGAGAAAATTGAATTACTAAAATCATAAGGAGATCAATAATTGGATGATCTAAGTTGATGATATATTATTATAAACAGAATACAACATATAGACTCTTCAATAGTGGCAATTTATTCAATCATTGATTCTTATGTGTATGCACTTAACTTACCTTAATTTTTTTTCCTAATTAGTAATGCTTAAAATATCTGGGAGACTTAAAATTAAAAAAAATATATCCAAAATGGATTGAACTTGAAGTACTTGGAATTATAAATCATTTAAAATCGATTAATAACTCACATTAAAAAGCTAACTATTTAATCTCCAAAAATAAGACTAAAAGTCAACTTAACAAGAGAAGAAGAGATATGGTTTAGCACATTCACTCTAGGGAAGGCATACACATAAGGTACTATGGATTTATTGAGTGGAAATATCCATGTCATCCTCCAACCAATGTCTAGTCAAAGGCTACCCTTTCGCTAAAATTAACCTACTACAAATAGAAAACATTAAAAATAGAAAAATTCCCAAATGATAAAGTATTTACAATAATAAGTGAAAAGTGACACATGTGTTCCTATTGTAATGTATGAAAGAGGGCCTAATAACTACTATTGTGTAAGTCCCTGTGGTAAGTCCTAATAAGATAGCAATGAACTACTAAGTGCAATGTACCCAAACATATAAACCTTCAAAAAAAAGTTATTCAAAATACTAAGGTAAGTCCAAGTCCAACCCAACCCCGTTGGACAAAAAGTATATAAAATTCCTATGTTTCTTGATTTGTAAAGTATAAAATAAAGTAACACATAATTAACATACTTCAATCTCGTGGAAACAACTTATTTATTTTGAAAAAAATATTATAGCATCAATAAGTTTTATTACAACTCTTATAAATTTATTACTCCCTTAATATAAGACATAAATACATCTAAATAGTTAAAATTGTGAAAATAGATATAAGTCTACAAATCATGAAGCCAATTATTATCAACTTATTTTAATTATAAAAATGAATATAAACTTAACTAATCATATAGCCCATTACCTTCAACTTTTTTCCTAAATAATAATTTTAATGATAAAAATAGTGATAATGATGTTTCAATAGGCAACCCACTATTCATAAACTTACTTCTTAAACTTACCATTTCTATATTTAACTTTTTTTCAACTTTCCTAAACCTTTATGAATTTTCGTTTATCCTTTGAAAATTAAATGATCTTAATTTTACTTAATAATTATATTTTGTTTTGTCCATGTATAATCTCATCTTTTTCATTTTTCATATTGAAATTTAAATTCATTTAACAATTCATTTTGTCCTTTTGAAAACTTAAACGGTGTTAATTTTACTTAACAAATCCTATTTTTTTCCTTGTATTATCTCATTTTTTCATATTTTCTGTGTTACACGTTGAAACTCGAATTCATTTAATAGTTTTCCATGAATATGATTATTTTAAGAAATCAAAGCCTGAGAGCAATGACTCCACGCACCAAAAAAACAACAGTATTTACACCCTCACTTAACTTTGGGAAAATCGTTAAGGTAGAAAGATACCATACCCCAACATAAAAATTAAATAGTTTAATTTAAGTAATAAAATAAAATAAATTTAATTTAATTAATAGTTTGAAGATTTAAATCAATAAAGTTAAAAAAGAATTGTTTTTCATATGATTTTTTAGATTTTTTGGTTTATTTTTGTTGGAATTAAATGAAAATTTCGAGGGTTTTTTACTATATATATGAATTTATTATGGTGAAAATTTTCAAGACATTTTATTATACAGAGTTTACTTATCAAATTTGTGATTTCAATAAATTTCTAATAAATTTTGAACAACGAAATTAAAAAATAAATCTAAAACTTTCAGAAAATCACATTAAAAACAACTCAACTAAAAAATCTTAAATTTATTTAAAAACATAATTTTATTAAATTGCAACATATTAAATGCTAAAATTTTAAGAGATACATACTCTCTTTCTTTTTCTTTTTTTTTAAACTGAATCCATTTTCACTAAACACTCCTATAATGAAAAAAAGAATAAAAATAAAACTCCAAACGAAATTGTAGAATATGTGGAAAACGCCCTAAAAACAAAATGGTAAAACTTCATTCCACTTGACGATCCGTTTCATTCAATCGTCGTCTGCTGATTTAGAAGTACATATTCCCATTCCTTTCATTTTCAGTAACCATTAGAAGGTTCTCTGACATTGGAATTAAAAGTGCAGACATACTAGTGGTAATGGCTTCAACGCTGCGGAGAAGGAATTGGTGGAAATTTTCGAAAAAGCTAAGAAAGCCGCTGACAAAGCCTCTGCAGACGAGTACAGAAAGCCGCTGATAAAGTCTTCCGCAGACGAGTACAGAAAGTGCCGCTGAGCAACGATGTGTGGTTGCCCTAAAAGCCCTTTACGCTTTCCCTGTAACTCCGCAATTTTTTCTGGCTACCCAGCTTGGCAAACGCCTTCGGAACTCTCACAAAGCATCCACTACAAAATATCCGTACTGTAGCCTCTGAATTACTTGGTGCCTGGAAGAAGGCTGTGGCCCCACAAATTCCAGGTCTCATATCTGTGAAGTCAGAAGACAGCAGCCAAGCCAAATCTGCCACAGTTAAGATCAGTGCTATGAAGCGAAGAAAAGAAACCCAGGCGAGAATTATCAGCAGAATTTGATCCGAAAGGCTCCTCCAAAGCTCCCAATTAACGAACCATGGTATACAAAGTCAGAAGAAAAGCAAGCCACATTCGTTACATCAATAAGTTAGTGCTGATAAGGAAGAAAAGAAACGCAAGTTCGAATTATCTGCAGAATTTAATACAAACCCTCCAAAAACTCCCAAATTTGGCTAAAAATGTAATGATCAGAAGAAAAAAGCTAAATGTCAGAAGAAAAGAAACCGGGGAGAGGATTATCAGCAGAATCTAATCCAAAGGGCCCTCCTCCAAAGCTCCCAAGTCTCATTGGGAACAAATCTTTAAAGTCGGAAGAAAAACTACAAATCTGTTACTGCTAAGATCAGTGCTGAGAAGGAAGAAAAAAAAACAGGGGAGAATTATCAGCAAAATCTAATCCAAAGTGCCGTCCAAAGCTCCCAAGTCTCATTGGGAACAGATCTTAAAGTCAGAAGACAACCAAGCCAAATCTGCCACATTTAAGATCAGTGCTGAGAAGGAAGAAGAAACCCAGGAGAGAATTATCAGCAGAATCTAATCCAACGGGTCTTTCAAAGCTCCCAAGTCACATTGGGAACAAATCTTTAAAGTTAGAAGACAACCAAGCCAAATCTGCTATATTTAATATCAGTGCTGAGAAGGAAGAAAAGAAACCCAGGAGAGAATTATCAGCAGAACCTAATCCAAAGGTCCTCTCCAAAGCTCCCAAGTCTCATTGGGAACAAATCTTTAAAGTCAGAAGACAAATCAAGCCAAATCTACCACAGTCAAGATCAAAGCCGAGAAAGAAGAAAAGAAACCCAGGAGAGAATTATCAGCAGAATCTAATCCAAAGGCCTCTTTCAAAGCTCAGTCTCATTGGGAACAAATCTGCAAATTCAGAAGACAACCAAGGAAAATCTGCCACAGTTAAGATCAGTGATGAGAAGGAAGAAAAGAAACTTAGGAGAGAATTATCAGCAGAATCTAATCCAAAATGCTCCTCCAAAGCTCCCAAATACGTTTAAATCTAACGAACCACTCCCCTACAACTAGAAGAAAAGCAAGCTAAATCTGTAACATTGAATAAGGTCAATGCTGATAAGGTAGGGAAAAAACGCAAGCTCGAATTATCACCAGAATTTAATACAAAATGCCCTCCAAAGATCCCAACTTTGGCTAAATCTAATGATCAGAAAACCCCAATGTCAGAAGAAAAGAAAGACAAATTCGTTACAGTTAAGGCCATGATAATGAATTAAAGAAACCTCAGCAGCCAGAATTACCATCTCAATCTAATTTGAATCTCCTCAGGTCAACTCCCAAGTACTGCTAAATGTAGCGATCAATGGCGAAACAAAGTGCGAGAGAGAGTCTTCTTGAGGCTTTCTCCAAAGTAGTTCATGAAGCCCAAGGCAAGGAGCTAGTGAGGGTAAGGGGATCTGATCCCGTGCGAGTTGCAGTTGATGTTATACAGTAATGTTTAACAAATTAGGCGTTCGATGGAACCCTGAAGATGAAGGCGAAGTATAGGTCTATTTTGTTCAACCTGAAAGCTGAGAAAAAATCCAGATTTGAGGAGGAGTTTTTACCGGGGAAATTGAAGCAGAGAGACTGATTGTTATGACATCAGAAGAATTGGCGAGTGATGCCAGAAAGTTTGAGAATGATAAGATAAAGAACAAGGCACTCTATCATTGTGAGCGTGGTATCAAGAAGGCTGCAACGACTACTGAGTTTAAGTGCGAGATGTGGTGAGAAGCAAACTGAGTACTATCAGTTGCAGACCAGAAGTGCAGATGAGCCTATGACTACGTACGTCACATGTATAAACTGAACAACTGGAAGTTTTGCTAAACTCTTAAGTGTAGTCTAACGAATTTGTATATTTGTTAAATTTTGCTAAATTTTGACAAAATCTATCAGGGATTTTTGCAATTGGAGTTCCAGCTGTTAAATTTTAAGTTTTTGGGTATGAGAGAAGTTTTGGATTTTTGAATTTGAGTCTTATTTTTCAAAAATTTAAGAGCTTAGGTATCCAATAAATTGAATATCTTATCAGTTTTTGTTAGTGCTGAATCCATTTCATCATCAATCAATAATCAATAACCTGATTAAACACTACTCTTAACTCAAATTCTAGACACTTTTGATATTGTGAGAATTTCTCCATCGTTTAAAGAAAACAATTGCTCAACATATACTTATTTTTTTATGGATTAAATATTTCTTTAGGATTAGATGTTAATAACCATATTATAAATTTTATTGTATAATTGCAATCCATCCATTTAGATAAATATTAATAAGTTGTATATAATAGACTTTTGTCTCCAAAATATATATATATATATATATATATATATATATATATATATATATATATATATATATATATTATTTCATTTTTATCATTCTATTTTAACTGTTTCATAACCATCTGTTTGAATGTTTGCCCTTTTAACATAGTTAGAGGGAAAAAAATGACCCATCTTCATTAACTATATGGTGCAACTTTCTCAATTTAATAAAATTGCTTTTGCAACATGTCCTCCTGTGTTGTTTTGACATGGGGTTTTGGTTATTATAAATTAATATAATATAACTGGTTAATATTATTTATTTGTTGTAAAAGAATATAAGTATTTTATAATCAAGTATACGGTGTGTTGTTCATTTTTTTAAAATTTATGTTTTTAAATAATTGAGTCAATGTATTTAAATTGTTATTTATTTGATTTAATAAATTATTTTCTAGCCATGTATTTTTTTTATATATTTGATAATATTTATTAATTAATTATTCTTAATTATTTAAGAATATGCAATATTGTATGTCACTTAAAATATATTAATGTATATATAATATGTTAACATATATCAGCTTTAGGTTATGAATTAGTGTTAGTAAGAAGTTTTTTAGGTTATGAATTAGTGTCGCTAAGAAGTTTTTTCAATCTATAATTGAATTTAGCATTTCAAAAAAATAGAAATCTAAGAAATGAATATTGAGATAAGTATAAAGAAATTTTTGAAAAAAGTGATAACATTCAATATTATTTTGAGTTGCGTATACAATTGATTTAACTAAAATAATTATTTTATTATTTGGATAAGTGAAAATCTTTCAACTCAAACAATATTGCTAGAACTTGATAAGGAAGGAAATCATATCGAACCTCAAGCGGTCACGGAAACAAGAACTCGGCGTACTCATGGAATCGATCAATTCTGCATCTCATCAAGTGGAAGAACTTACCCAATCAAGATTCTACATGGGAGGATGAAAATTTTACATGTAAGCACCCAGAGTTACTCAAGTGTTGAGGACAACACTTTTTTTTGATCAGAGAGGGGCATGTTAGGTCTCTATATTACTAGTATAGTCCCCTTATTGTTGTTAGTGTAACCCCTTTATTGTTATTATTGTACCCTTGTAACCCCCATATTGTTATTATCATGCCCTTAAATTATTATTATTGTTAGGTCGGGCTAGGATTACATCAGTGGCCTCCACTAGTTACATTATGGCCCCATGGACTTACATAGAAAGGAGGTTTTGTAAATTGCATCATCCAATAATTGTTCATTTATGTAATGTATTGGAGGTTGCCCTTCAAGTGGCTTATTTCTAAGGCGCTGATATATCTTTTTCTTTCTATTTTGGAGTCGTTACAACAAACACTATACCTAAGGTTTTTTTGTACCAATTTCAAGTCAATAATCAGATTAAGGAAATAAAGCATCATATTACACTATTCATGTAAGTTAAACGCTACAAGAAGTATTTTCACTTGTTACTTTGTCAATTTCTTATAAGCTTATCAATAATTCAATATTTTCTAAATCTAAATGATAAATCAGAATTCTTATTTTAATATGTTAAAAGCACTATGTTTTGACCGGTGTCATTTGTTTTCCACGATATCTAGATTAGTAGAACCCCTTAATTTCTTCTCTGATTTTTACTGACCTCTACCTTTTCACTCATAATCCATATTTAAGAACCCTTAGTTACTCTTACCTCGATCAAAATCATTTCATCATCACCTTGAAGATCTTAAGTCACCTTAAATTTATCTTGCCCTCGTAGAATATTTCTTTAGACATTCATCTCGATCTCTAATGTCGACACATTGAATCCATTTTCTCCCAATGGGACATGTAAATCTATAGCTATCCATCTAAGTAAGTTATTTCACCACCAAATCAAACTAAATGTCAAAACCAATTTACCCTACATGACTAGCCTAAATCAAATACAAATCAACAAATTTAAATCATATAGAGAGAGCCTCCTCTCGAGTTTAGGAGGGTTAGATCCCAAACTCGTGCGGTTTGTGGTTGCCTCTAATATTATTTAAAACTAAAATAAAAAATATCACAACTTTTGAGAATTATTGGAATGATAACATATTAGCGACTGGGAATTAATCAATCCTTAATTTTTTTAAATAGTTCTCAAGGAAATATTTTTCATTTATCTTTTCACTTTATGATTGTTTTAAAAAGTTGTGAGTATATTTTCATAAAAATTATAATTAGCTTCCTTAAGAGTCTACCGTACTAGGTCAAATCCAAATCCACAACATGTCATTACAAGAGATAATCCCGACATAATTGGAAAGAAAAATAAAAGAGTAGAAGATTTGTGTAATAAAATTTCATTAGTCAAAGAAAAATTCCCTTCCCAAACAAATATCAAGTTTACAAGACATTGAATTTGATTTAAATTTTGAACAATATTTGTTTCCGAACTAAACTTAAAGTGACTTAAATAACAATCGTAATAGATCCCGATTTTATTTCATTCATTGAAACTAAGAAGGAAAATTGTTTCAATGGATTCTGATCAAATATTTTTGAAGTATATGATAAACTTGATGCCATAACTACAACTTTGATTAAAGAAATTGATGAAGCCATTTTACAACATTCAAATTGAATTAATTTTTATCAACCTATACCCCTAAGCCTTCTACCACCCATTTAGATACCAATATTTTAGAATCTATAGGTTCATCCTATTCATTACCACTTCATCCATTGTTTCACCACACTTCATTCCAAAGATTCATTCTTTCCTAAGCAACCATTTCAACTTAGAATTTTATTTCCACATTCAACCACCTCAATTTCATCCTCTAGTATTTCTAACGTATTTTCCAATACATCATTCTCATTCCTAGGAACCTCTTCTAAAGATCCCAACTTCATCTTCTAGTTTCTCAACCACTTTTACCAAGACATCTTCTTATATCACAATCTCATTTGTGAGTTCTTTAACTACTTCAACAAGTACTTCTATTTCTTCACCAAGTACTTCACAAACTTGCCGCCTAGCCAAGCTAGAATCTGCTATACGCGACATGCTCCATTGGTCCTAACAACACAATTACATGACATGCCCCAGGATTATCAAAGAAAAATATCTCAATTTGATGGAACCACTCATTACACCGCATAACAAAGCATGTCAATAAGATGTCGACTATTTTGAATTACATGAAATTGATGATGGTGATGTCCAAATGAGATTTTTGCTCAAACTTTAAATCGGTGAGGTAAAAAAGTGGTTTAAAGGTTTGAATGGGGTAGTATTGTTGATTTAGCAAACTTCTTCATAGAATGTTTCTTAATTGATGGGAGAAGAGTAAAAATCCACTACAAATCTTATTTGAATTTGAAAGCATAAAAAGAGCACCAAATGAAACAATCCAAGATTATTGTACCAGATATAACAGATTTATAATGCAATTCCCGGCTAATATTAAACCTCCTATAGACTTCATCTATCAAATTCCCCCGATGGATTTGATACAGAGTATAGCTTATCAAAATGAGAGAGAGAGAAATCTAGAAACCTTAGAGACAGATGCAAAATTAATGTTGTTAGTGTTGAGGCAAACTTGTTAAGAAAGAAAGCTAGATTAAGAAACGGAAGAGAGTGAAAATAAAAGAAGAAACATCAATCTCAAATTTAAAAAACATATCACTTATCAAAAACATTAGAGAGTGATGGATAGTTTAGATAATATGGAAAGGAAGCCACAAGTTGGGATAAATTCATCAACAAAGACCTCAAATTAGAAATCCCAATTTCAGAAAAACACCAACACCTGGAAAATCTAGAGAATCAACACCTAACCAAACAATAAGACCACCTTTCCAAGAGAGTTATGTTGAAATTTCTCATCAAAACTAAGATGATGAAGACACCATTAATTTAATGGGCATTAATGATGATAACACCATTTTTCTTACACAAGAAGAATAGGAGTTATATGAATTACAATAACTACCATTGCATTCCGTGAGTCTTTTGATTACAAGCAAGGTTATGAGTTTGTACCTAATTAAGTTCATAAGAAATATAACCTTAGGAGCAAGAAAAATGTAGAGCCTTCTATTAATAAATCTACCCAAACTCAAACAAAGAAGATAGTAGAGAGGCTCCTACCACTAAAGTTCTGCAAATTCTCCCCGAAAATCCAAGAAAACTCTAGCTTCAAATTAAGTCCCAAAATTTCACATAGCCCTAAAATTGTTGACATCACAAAGATGTCGCTATCCAAACATCAACATATCCTCAAAAATAGGTTGCTTCCAAGACAAAAATTTCTCGCTAAAACAACAATTTCGTAATTAAAAAACATCTACCGCTAATCCAAAATTAGCCGAACATAAAACAACCATCGCTAAAATAGTCGTCAAACCAAAAAAATTGCCAAACTTCCATCGTATCTCAAACTGCCACCGAAAATAAAATTAAAATCATTAAGATGTAGTTGGAAATAAAAAAACAAAGAATGAGAAACCAAATGTAGAAAAAGAAGACAAGCCCACCCAAACTACGCCATAAAAGAAGAAATAATTCAACCTAGGAAAATCACAAGCACCCTTTAATATCCAAGCTTGTAAAATTGCTAAATTGAAGATACCAATTCCTTTGAAAAAGTTGTAAAACATGACCCATACAAAACACATATCATTGAGACTTTAAATATGAACGATGGAGAAGATTCTTTAAATTTGAGTAATGATCACTGCAATCAATCTTTGGTCCCCGATGTTAATGGAAAACACCATGAGGAGCATTCCATTTTACATTATCTTAAATCGTTCATGATCAAATTTTACATAATGCGATGCTAGATTAGGGCTCACACAATTTGATGCCAAAAGAAATAATGGAAACTTCCTGAATTTAGAGCATCACTAGACCTTATAAAGACCTTCTCATTTAACTCAGTGAAAGTGAAATGTTTAGGCTTGATAAAATATTTATGTGTTACTTTAGTTCAATACCCCGGAAAAAGCATAGTCATGGATATTGTAGTAGCTCACATCCCTCCTAAGTATGGAATGTTGTTATCTCACCGATGGGGAGCAAATTGGCAGGATTCCTACAACTTGATATGTCTTATGCAAAAATCTTAGTTTTTGGCCAACCCAAGAAACTTTACAGAGACATTAATGAAATACATGGTTAGTAGTGTACAAAGACCTTGATGTTATCCTATTTACTCTACACGATCGATATGGGCTCATTCATTTTACGTAATTAAACTTCCATTGAGAATAATAACGAACTAAAACAGAAAAAGAAAGTACTAGACAAAGACAACACTGAATCAATGTGGCACCTACTCTTTGATGGACTTGCTAACAAATTAGGAGCAGTAAGCAAGAGCTTGGATACACAATATGGAAAATCATGAAGGTCATGGTTTTAGATTAAATTTCAAATGTACAAACAAATATGGCCGACATGAAGCTCTTATTTTAGGACCGTAGATTGTTAGAAATTTAGGAGCCTAAGAGTGTCAATCATGGGAGACTTTAGTTAACTGTGGAAATGTATAACAGGAGAATATTTTTATAATCCAAGATTAAGCCAATATAGAGAAATTGTTTTAGATTTGATTAAGGAGTCGCTTGAATGTGACTTTGTCGCAATTCCTAGAAAATGGTCAAACAGCACACAACTTAGCAACTTTTGCTAGCACCTCGTAATCGCCATTTAAACCAAATCATAAATATACAACAAAGGTTAAACACAGCTCACAATACTCGTATAATCTAAAATATTGTGCAAATATTTTCACAGGATGAACAAGATTTATCATTCAAGAATAATGAAGGAGAATTTCGTAATTGTAACATAGAATACGTATTGTACAAAAGATCAAACTATAGATAGCGAGATGGATATAAACAATGTAGATGTAAATAATCTAGATTTTTCTAAACCCACTAAATTCACTCAAGTAGAAATAGATATAATTTAGAGAAAGTAGAGATTGAAGAATTAGCAGATGATGATTTTGATATTTTAAAACCTTAAGAACAACTTTTTAATCTAAGGGATTGTCCCTTTAGAAGATATTTTTTATTCTAAATTTACATTTCAAGGAAACCTAAGATGGAACCATTAAGATCTCGATATTGAAGAGTGAAATATAGAACATAATTAAAACCTAAATGATAAAACTTTCAAAATTCTTACCTCAAGAAGAAAACATGGAGTGATGAGGACTTAAAATCCTATGACACTAAAGACATCACAAACACAAAAATACCCATAAAAGAAGATCAAAAACATTTCAAACATAAGCTAGAAGAATCAATCCAGCTTTTTGATGCCTTTAATTGAGAAAGAGGTTAAGAGAATATATGAAGCCCAAATAATTGCACCAACTGGGACATTCGATTGGGTTTCAAACCCAGTTCCCACTAGGAAAAAGACAGGGAGATCGTACCGTGATTTCCTAAATTTTAAGTAAATTTTCCTTAAAAGAAAACTACCCTCTCCCCAAGATGGACTGCTTGCGTAGGGTGGTTGGTTCTCCCATAATTTCATTACTTGATGGATTCTCTTCCTGATATAACCATATTCTTAGTTCAACAAGAAGACCAACTTAAAACCGCTTTACTCCTCGGGGGCACCTCATGTATGTGAAAATGCCTTTTGGATTAATGAATGTGAACCACTTTTCAAAGAGCTGTATGGATATAGATTTTGCTAAATAAATTCATGAATTCCTTATGATTTATCTAGATGATATTACCGTATTTTCAAAGACTCGACAATGAACATCTAGATCACCCTTACAAGTATTTATCAAATGCAGGAAATTTGGAATTTCTTTAAATCCTAAAAATACTCTATTTGATTGAAGAAGTTAAATCATTAGAAATGTCATATCTAAAGAGGGAATTAGGATAGACCCAATTTAGAATAAATGCCATTTTTTGAACATTATTCATCCTAGGAATATTAAAGAATTGCAAGCTTTCTTAGGTAAAATCAATTTTCAAAAAGACTATCTCAAAAAATACTAGAAATAATTAGAGAACTTAACAATATGTTGAAAAAAGACCTGGTGAATTAAATGTATTGTGGAGGAAAAACAATCATTTTAATCAATTAAACAAGTCTTGACAAAAACCCCCACTTTTATAAGTCCCGATTTTAAAAAGATTTCATTATTTTTTCCTTTTCTTCACAGATACTATTATCACAAATTTTACCGCTAAAAATGATTAGGGCTATGAGCATCCCATTTCTTTTTTTTTTTCAAATCACTAGAGATGTCACTTTAAAGTATAATATAATGGAAAAGCAAAGCGCTAGCTTTAGTGAAGGCTATCAAAGAATTTAGAGTGTACATCCTTTATTCACATATCATTGTTTAGTTCAAAATGGAGTTGTAAATGACATTCTAACATAGAATGGGCCTGATGGTGGAAAGAGGAAAGTGGATTGCCACCATTGGAATATGACATAGAAATTAAGCCCACCAAACTCATAAAAGGCAAGGTTTAGCCAAACCTCCATGTCTGAATCAAATTTTCATGCCTTAGATATTAATTTTATTGCCCAAAATATATGATCAGAAGAGACTACCTGCAGACTGAAGCCTTTTTAGACTCACCATGGTATGCAAGATATTATATTTGTATTATTAAATTTATAATTTCTCCTGGATTATCAAGAACTAAAGCTAGATTTTTAAAGAAGCAATGAAGTTTTGTAAATATATACAATGTGTTGTTTTGTAAAGACTATGGTGGTATTTTATTGAATTTTTTTCTTGTGAAGAAGGATAGCGCTTTGAAGAGTTTCATGCAAGTGAGTCTGGAGGACATCTTTACTGGAAGACTACTGCCTCTGTGAAACTCAAATTTTCCTCTTGATAAAGGTTTTGTAAAAATATCTGCATATTGTTCCTCTGTAGGAATGTATTCTAACAACATGATTCGCTTATACACACAATCCTGTAGATGGTGATATTGGATGTTGATATGCTTGGATCAATCATGAAATAATGGATTCTCATAGATTTTGATACAACTATGATTATCACAGTAAATCATAGTAGGATCCATTGTCTAACCAAATAACCCAACAAGAATCTTTCTCATCCAGATCACCTCACATGATGCTTAAATGGAAGCCATGTACTCTTCTTTTGTTGAGATGAGTCCCACAAATATCTGGTTCTTGTTGTACCAAGAAAAAACTGTGCATCCAACATTGAAAATTCCTCTAGAATTGTTATTCCTTTCCGCACCTCCGCCAATATGTATATGTGAAGCCTCAGAGTTTCACCACCTTCTTCCTCGCATGTACCACGTCCAAACCGAGTAGTGCTCTCCTCCGAGGTATCTCAACATGTGTTTTGTTTCCTTCCAACAATGTTTTGCTGATTAACCTTTCTTCACTAAGTGGTTGACTCGATAACACATGTCCGATTGTATGTTCACCAATTACATAAGTGAATGCACAAGGTGCCTATAAGTGGTGGCCTCCACTTCTTCACTTAAGGTATCCTCCTTCCTCAAATTTCTTTCGAGGAGTGTCCATGAGTTTGCTACTCTCCATGAAGAACTTCGCATCTCATTGGTATACTATCCTTGAGACAAACTATTCCCCATCTCTCACCATATTTCCAAACCGAGGAAATAATATCCGAGCCACATGTCCTAATCTCAAATTCTCTTCAATATTCTCTTTTACAAGAACCGATCAACTTCTCATCAATAAAATTAAATCATCGAAAAATAACACAAAGACCAACAATTTACCTTCAACCACAATATCATAAAGGTTTTTGTCTACTTCACTCTTGGTGAATCCCAACCCCCCGTGAGATAGTTTTCGATCTTGGTGTACCAAGCACTAGTTCTTGCTTCAATCCATAAAACACCACTCGAGTCTACACACATGCACTCTCTTGTCAAAGGTCTCTCAAACCTTATGGTTTTTCAATGTACACATCCTCCTTAATAACTCCATTTAGGAATGTTGTCTTCACATCCATCTGACATTCCATCCCATTTTTGTTGCAAGTACTAGAATTGATCCGATGAATGAGTACCTTGCTATTAGAGAAAAGATATCCTCATAAATAATTCCCTCCACCCGAGATAACCCCCACACAAAATGGCCTTGTGTTTCTCAATGATTCCTCGTATACTATGATTTAACCTTGTATATCCACCCTTGAACCCACCACTAATTTGTCCTCCCGGTCTTGGGACCACTTCCAAATAATGTTTCTAATAAATGGAATCATATTCTCTTACCATAAAGATCAACCCATATTGGTTTCTTCACAACTTCCTTGAATGAGGATGGCTTAAACTCTACAAGCCTACTCATCGCAGCCACAGCGCAGCAATCTATGTGACCTCCTTTTCTCGTATTTGATAAATGTTCATATCTTCTCTAGAATCATGAAATAATATGTATTCCTTCCTTCTATGGATGTCTCTGCTTGAGTGGATGTCCCCATTCTATAATCCTCTATTTGTGGCTACTCCAAAACATCCCGAGGTTCTTCCTTTGGAGCCAAAATATTTTGATATGAATGCAACTGAAGCTCCCTCTCAAGAGAACACCTCTTTTGCTTCTCCTCATCAAACATCACATCTCTACAAAAAACTGTCATCCTGAGAGATGGAAAGTACACACGATAGTTGTGAGGTGTTTATGTGTCCCCACAAATATTCCAAACTCTACTATTAGCTCGACATTTTTCCTTGATTCCTTGGAAACGTGACAGTAAATTGATGATCCAAAGATCCTAAAGTGTGACACATCTGGTTTCTTCCCTAAAAATTATTCTTTTGTTGTACTCATCCTAAGAATCCGATGAGGACTCTTATTTTGAAAATAGACTATTGTGTTGCATGAATTATCGCACAAGTGTAGTGGCAGACCTTGGTCATGCAGCAATTCCCTTACTTCTCCCACAATATTTTTGTTCTTCCTCCTTGTAGCCACCCCATTCTATTGGGGGTTGTGGGGTGTTGTCAACTACTATCAAATGCCTTCCTTTGCACATTAATTTTTAAACTCATTTGACAAATACTCACCTTCATTATCACTCTTGAGAGCTCCTTCTACTTTCACGCTTTCTCAACAAGTGCTTTAAATTCAATAAACTTGGATAATTTTTTCTTTCTTAAGTGCATGAATAAAATGCAACACTTCTATAAGAAATCATAAAAATATAATATAATATACGTGTTTGGTAGTGGAGGTTATCAAGAAAGGTCTATACAAATCAAATTGGATCCTTTCAAGGACTCGCATGTGTCTTTTTGTCTCAATCATCAAGGTGGATTTTGTGTACTTCCCCAAGGTACACCCTTTGTAATGCATCCTCGTTGTTGTAGTTCTCGTTTAGGAAGGTCTATGGTGATCCTGCTGCATGATCTTCAAAGCTACATGGTGTAAAAATGGCCAATTCTTCATGCCACATTTTTTTGACATCTCGTATCCATTCTTCTCTCATTCCTTATTCTCAAAGCAAACACAATATTCCACATCCATCTTGTAGGGTTCTTCTACCCAAACACCAATCTTATCTAATTTTCCTATGGCGAGAGTGTCTCATAAATTCCTTCTTCATGTTGGAACATCACACGAGCTACGTATTCCAACATCGTGAAAGAAACCAAATCTATTCTTAATTCAATACAAAACATCACATCCTTGAGCCCTAGAGGGAGCCCCACTCTAAAATCAAATTTACCAATACCGGTTGCACTATACCTTCCATCATCACCCATCTCAATGTGCATCTAGATATATTTTCCTCCAAGTCACTAAAAATTATTTGTTCTCCTCATGTGAAACGACACCACTATCCATATACCATACTAACCATAATTTTTCTTTCCGTATGAAATGAGGGTGAATTCCAACTTGAATTGAAGGAAAAGCTCACTCATCGCTTCCTCCTCAAGGATTCTTTCCCAATTCTTCTCGTGGAAACTTCATGGTATAGTGTCCTGAACAAGGAAAGTGAAAGAACTTGATTTTGTCACCTCTTTCTCTCTTTCCCTCAACAAATTTTTCTTTGGATTGGTATTTCTCTTCCTTTCCTTTCTTTCATTTCCATCCAAGGCATAGTTCTCCTCATCCTCACCCTTGGATTAATTATCGTCTCTCGGTATTCCACCTTATTTCTTCCTTCACTAGATCGAACCATAATCACTCCCAACTTGGTGGTTTCTCTCTACCATTTGTCAATCTGATATCTATGCAAGCTCTTCGGGAAGGCCCAAAAGGGATAGAGCTACCAAGTCTTCTTCTGTAGATAAGGAACACCGACCCCGCCAATTTCATCACGATATTGTGTAAACTTGCTCAAGTATTGCATAATTGTGTCATTATTTTACATCTTGATACTTCAAAGTTTGTCCTTGAGTGTCACTCTTCTTGTGGTCACTATTTTTCTTGAACAATCACAAGTTGTTTTCCACATCACAAACAAAGTCTCTTTCCCATGGAGATTCGAGACAATATGATCTCATACTCCCTCCAATAATATTCTCCTCATTGTAGTCACATCCTTCTTTCCATTGAGTAAGATTCTCAAGTGTACATGTTGGGTTTTGCTACATCCGACTTGATCTATTATAGCAAATCATTTTCATCCAATACTCCTCCATGCATTCCTTCCACGCAACAAAATTCTTGTGCTCTCTCCAAAGTATTACCCAAACAACCATTGAAACTATCTTCTCAGCCATGGATAAAACTCCGTAACATTGATCTTCAAATTCATATCTCTTTGCAAATAAAACTTCAAAATTTCTTCTCTAGTGAATCTACTTTGATGCCACCATGTATAAATTAATGTGTAGATTCTAAAGTGCTCATGAAATTTACTAAATCTTAAGACTATAAGCCACCCAACTAATCTACAAGAAAATTCACGATCAAGAATAAAATTAGTGACATGCATCAAGTTTCAATAAAGAATAATACGTATATTTATCTAGAGGAAAGAAACTTCAAAACCCTTCCTATATATAATGCATTAATGTTGTGTAACCAAACTCTCCAAAAAAATATAAGAAAAGAGATATCAATGCCTTAGAAATAAGCCACTTCGAGAGGGCAACTCAATACATTACATAAATGAACAATTACTGGATGATCCACCCCATAAACCCTTTCTATATATGAGTTCATGGGGGCCACAATGTAATCCTAGTGGGCCACAACGTAATCCTAGCCGACTCAATAATAATAATTTAAGGGCAATAATAATAATAAAATGGGGGTTACAAGGGTACAACAATAACAATAAGGGGAAGTTACACTAACAACAACAATATTCATACTAGTAATATAGGGACCTTAACATGCCCATATCCTCTTAAAAAGTGTTGTCGTTAACACTTGAGTAGCTCTGGGTGCTTCTATATAAAATTGTCATCCTCCTATGTAGAATCTTCATGGGTAAGTTCTTCCACTTGATGAGATACTCTAAATTGATCGATTCCGTAGTTGTCGAGTTCTTTGTTTCCGTGGATCGGCTTGTGTTCCACATGATTTTTCCTTCCTCTTCAAGTTCGCAATATTGTTTGAACTCGGAAGATTTTCACCGATAACCTTCTTTAAGCATGAAACATGGAAAATTGTATGTACTCACTTAAGAAGCAGAAGTCTAAATTTGTATGCCATAGTACCAATCTTTTGCAACACCTTGTAAGGACCATAGTACTTTGGCAATAATTTATTATCCTCTTTGCTTTCTCTTTGAGGGACATTTGTTTGTATGGTTGTAATGTAAAAATACTCCAATATCCTACATCAAAACTTCTCTCGTCGTAATGTTGGATCTCGCTCTGCTTTTTCATTCGATTTTGTGCCAAATTCAGGTTATCCCTTAAGAGTTGGAGAAATTCTCGTCGATGCTCGATGTGATCTTCCAACGTTTGAACTCAAATTTTCCCTCAAACATGATGTGATGGATGGTGGATGATATCCATAAAGGCCATAAATGAGGTCATTTTTGCCGTAATATGAAGGAAGTGTTATACCACCATTCAAAGAAGATGTAACCACTTGACCCATTATGTTTGTTTATCGGGATACAAAACAACAAGATATCCTTCCAAACATTTATTTACTATCTCAGCTTGACCATCGGGATTTATGGATGATAAGATGAGCTATGAGCCACCCGATACCCAAACAAAAATAACTCCACCAAAAATTTCCAAAGTAAAAATGGGATCTCTCCGCGTCACAATAACCCTTGGCCCATGGAAGCTGAATTTCCGTCCATAAATGTAGTAGCAATCGTACTTGCTTTAAATGGATGAGATAATGCACAAAAGTGTGCATAATTGGTAATTCTATCAACTACCACCATGAGGACACCTTTCCTTCCACTTAGGTAAACTCCGTGATAAAATCCATTGAAATATCTTCCCACGTTGACTTGGAATGGATAAAGGTCAGAGAAGTCTCAGGGTCTTAATTGTTTCCACTTTATTCCTTCACTGAAAACCAAACATTCCCACAAACTTTTGAATATTGGATTTTAAAGCCATCCCAAAAAATTATTTCCTTTCACCCCCGTGGTAAGTTTTTAAAAATCCCGAGTGTCCTCCTAAAGGAGAAGTGTGCAATTCCAGAAGAATCTTTTGTTTTAGTTGGGAATTTACAAAAGACATAAGTGATCTTTGTACCATAAGGAATCATTTTTCCAACTAAATGTATCAGATGTACTAGGATCTGGTCGCAACTTTTGAACTAGTGTCCACACATCTTTGTCCTTCTTCCATTCATCTCTTGCTCGTTATCCAATTTGCTGGATAATAGAAATGGCACAAAGCAATGCTTCCACCTCTTCATTCTTTCTCTTGAGAGTGCATCTCGCAACAACACTAAGCTTTCTTTTTGTAGATTATTTCAAAGTCATAACCCAACATCTTTGTGACCATTTTTGCCGCTCTTCTAACGATAGTCTTTGTTCCAAAAGTGTTTAAGACTATCATGACTGGCTTTACCTTTTGAAGTTTCTTCCCATTAGGTAAGTTCACCATTTTGTTACGTAGTATTGCTAGCATTTCCTTCTCATAAATAGGTTTTTGTAACACTTTCATTTGATCGACGTACTTTCAAAAGCAATGGGTCTTCCTTCTTGCATTAAAACCGCACCAATTCCATTTCCGAGGCATCACATTCCACAATAAAGGTTTCTGTGAAGTCCGGCGAGCTAAGACCTGCTAGCACATCGCTCTTAAGACGTTAAAGGCCTTAACATTTCAAGTCCATGAAAATGCATATTTCTTCAATAATGTTGTTAGAGGTGTCGCTATTCTCCCATAATTCTTTAACAAACTTGCGATAATACCTCGTTAACTCCGAGAAATCCTCGCAATCGCTTTATGGTTGTGGGGACTTTACATTCCTTAATGGTTTTATTTTTTTTAGGTCTACTTTAACACCTCGTGAGATACAACATGACCTAGATATTCCACCTCTTGTACTCCAAAGAAAAATTTGGATTTTTTTGCATATAATTGTTTCTCCCGCAATAGTTTGAGCACCTCGTCAACATGTTCAACATGATCCTTCCAAGACCTCGCCGTAGATTAGTATATCATCAAAAAATACTAACACAAATTTTCTAAGGAAGGGTTTGGAATGGAATTAATCAACCCTGAAATGTAGAAGGTGTACTGTGCGCCAAAGGCATGACCAAAAAATTCATAATGACCTTCATGAGTTCAAATGTCGTTTTTGAATATCTTGAGTCTTCATTCTAATTTGATGATATCCCTACGAAGATCCAACTTGGTAAAATAAATTGCTCCATGTAATTCATCCAATAATTCATCAATCACAGAATGGGAAATTTTTTCTTTAATGGTGAGCTTTATTGAGTTCCCTATAATCCGGACAATATTCGCCATGATCCATCCTTCTTGTGTACCAATACTACAGGAGCAGAAAGAACTTTGACTAGGTTGAATTATACTCCGCTCTAACATTTCTCGCAATCATACGTTCAATTTTCGCTCTTTTGGAAGTAAGGATATCTATAAGGCCCCGATGTTTCGAGGAACACTTCTTGGAATCAAATGAATAGCATGATCATGATCACGAATAGGTGGGAGTCATTTGAGTTTCAAACATCTTGGAATGATTGTCCAAGACTTGCTGAGATCCTACAGAATAGATGATTTTGATGTCAGAACTTCTAGTGAGCATAATTGTGAAATTACGCCTCGTTGTTATTTCTTTAGAAGCTTTGTCATGACATTAGAGCTTATTATCCTCCCCGCTTCTTCAATACCGCATAATTCACTTCCTTTCCTTTTTGAAAAATTTCAAGAAAAGTTCTTGAAAATTAAAAGCTACTGCTCTCAAAGATTGTAACCATTGTACTCCTAGTACAACATCAACACCTCCCATAGGAATGGAAAAGAATTGGACTAGTCAATACATATTCCCCCCATGGTTAGCTTCGATATTCATGGTACTTTAGAGCAATTTATAGTTCCTCCATTTGCAACCATCACTTGACATTCGGTGTCATATAGGAAACAATTTAATTTCCTTGGCTACCTTACAATGAATAAAATTATGGGTGCTACCTAAATCAATCAACACTATTACCTTTTTTCTTCTTGATTTGTCCTTCTATCTTAAGAGTTTGAGGAGTGGTAATTCCTCAAGTAGTGCATTACACGATATGGCTCTGATTCATTTCTTCCTCTTCTAGGGTTGGTTCCCCGGTTTATATCCTCTTCTTGTCTTCATTTTCTTTCTTCCTCTTCACAATCTATGTAAAATAATTTTCTCAAAGACACTTATGACATTTAGTGTATTTTCTATCACAACTGTAGCAAAGCCCTTTTTCTCCTTTTTCTTCCAATTTTTGTGGTGTCAACCTTGTAGGTTGTGGAAATCTAGATGTAGCAACACTTCCTTCTTTATAGAATTGAGTGGTAGGCTTCCTTGTCGCCATAATTTTACATTCAACTTTTCTTGCCAACTCCTAATGCCTTCTCCAATGAATCAGTTCCGTAACGTGAACTTCATGTTGGATGTTATCCTTTAAGGTGCCTAGGAAGAGATCAATCCCGTGTTCCCTTTTGAAATATCGTTTACTCCTTATATTCAATTTTGAAGTCCTCAATGTGTCGCCTCACTAAACTCCTTTTTGTTTGAGATTTATCAATTGGCTAAAGAAGGTGTTGCCTTTATCCTCATAATGTGCTATCATTTCTTCCATAAAAATTGACCAAGTGACAATTTTTTACTTTGAGAAAAGCCAACCATAACACATACAAATGTATTTTGTTCTAAATTTAAATTTGCAATGTACCTCCTTTGTGTGTGTGTGTTTTGCACATTATGGAGAGATCAAAAATATTGCTCCATCTATAGAGATTCATGTTACGGTGATCCTTCCCATAAAACTTCCTCATATCCATTTTTGTAAGTGGTGGTTCTTCCCGCCAACATTAGGAGTTTGATAATGCTACTAATACTTATTTTGTTCTCTTTATGAGGTTCTTCACTATCTTTTCACCATTAGGAAACATTTCTTGTATCAACTTGGTCAAACCTTCGATGTCCGCTTTAGATCATTCTTCATGTTTTTCATGTTGTTTTCCATGTTGTCTTTCATGTCATCCATCTTAGCTTCCATGTCGCCTCTCTCCATGCCATCCATCTTAGCTTCCACGCTTTCTTCAAAACTTCCATTTCATTTTTTTTGTTGCCTTTACTAGAGTGAAATTTGTGCTGCACTCGTTTCCTGTAATTTTGATAGATCATGTTGCAATTCTTCATCTTCATACATGAGTCATAGTAGACCCTTCAAGGCTTTCATCAGTGTTAAATTATGTTTTTACTGCATCTTTTAGAACCCAATACTGATATCTATTCTATAATATGCTCCTGAATCAATTCAAATTGATTCTTCAAACAAGACTTATGCAATTCGGAAAAATACACACATTTTTCTTTTGCTTTCGAGGAGCTCAATATTGAACTGGATTATCTCCCGTGATTGGCAGACTTCAATATTTGAATTTTGGCACCGACGCATCCTCCTCGACCACCTTTCGAATGCCATAGGTCCTCTTGATTTGGATTCTCCAAGACAAAAGTTAGGCCCAATCTCCTGCCAATGACTTAATAATTATGGACCTGTTCAAGAGAGCAAACTTGTATGACTTGCCAAGTGGAATCGTTTTCCCTTTGTCTATGAAATTGATAGTCAAGAACCAAAGTCCGGTACTTGCCACCGCTTTTACTGAGACTCAATCCATGCTCAGAGAGATTTATTGAACTTTTCCCGATCACCTCTTTTGAGATGAAACTTAGGAGTTCTAAAAAGCACTACCTTACAGATCATATTCCAAAATATTACAATTCAAGATCTGAATTTTTTTGATAAATTTCCCCAGATTTCAAATACAACACACACCAAATTAACCTCTATAGAAAAAATTATAGTGCAAATGCCATTTATGACCTGCTTAGAGTCTGCAACATCTAATTCTCCACAACATCACATTCTTAAAAATATTGCTAAATCAAGCTCAAATTTTTGTAGGCCATTCCCCTCGTAATTTACCTTTGCATTCCCAAAATTAAGGGCTCTTCCGAAACCTAGAGAAAAATTACAGCGGAAATTGCCACGGACTCGTTTGGAGCAAACAAACCCCAGAATCCAAAGCTCTCCGATACCAAATGGTTAGTAAACTACTCAAAAATAGAAGTAAGTAGATATCAATGCCTTAAAATAAGCTACTTCGAGGGGGAAACCCTTTAACACATTACATACAATGAACACCCTTGGATGATCCAATTTAAAAACCTCCTTTCTATATATACAGGAGTCCACAAATACATCAGTCTTAGGTGGGCCACAAATGTAATCCTAGCCGACCTAACAACACTTAAGGGCACAATAATAATAAAATGGGGGTTACAAGGGTACAACAATAACAATAAAAGAGGTTACACTAACAACAATAAGGGACTATACTAGTAATATAGGGACCTAAAATTAACTGTGAATATGGATTAATACAATATACTTTCATTTTGAGCACAACTCGCACTTATATCTATCCATTTCTACTTCTATTGATTGAACTTGACCAATACTAGCTAATTTCTTACCAAGCCCCTATTTCTCACATTGTTCCTTGATAATTAATCATCTATTAGTAAATTCATAAATCTAGATTTCAAAATCCATTTAGACAAATCTCTCATCGATGCACCATATGTACAATTCTTGGAATAGATTATAATTGATATGCACTTCCTTTAACTCCAATATCAACTAGGTAATTTAACCACCCGCATGCTGACAATTTAGCCTTACATTAAAGCAAACAGATGACTGTACCGAAGTCACACCCCAATTACCAGACCTTCTCCTCGCTAGTTCCTCCAACACGAACTAGTTTAACTGACTACAGCTCAATTTAACTAAACTAAATTATTACAGAACGAAATTAACTCAACCTAGGCTCCTAAAATTTAGGAATCAACACAATGCTGTGTTCATTCTCATAAATCAAATTAACTAAGATATATGAGTGATAATAACCATATCACCTCAATTAACTCATCCAAGTTCTATGTTAATGTGGAATTTCCTTGAATTTTCTCAATTTGACTAAGGAAAATCAAATTAAGAATTTCTCACGATTTTTCAACACATAAGTGAGACCATGCCGAGCATTTAATATCACATCCATTTTTTCAGATATTTTTTGGTGTTGAATATCCATATTCAAACTGCACTATGCATTTTCTATCTTTTCTTCAGTGGTACTACCCTCTTTCTTCCAATCTTTCACCCTCCTAACTTTTCTCTTATTTTATACATTGGAATATCATCGACCTTGTTTTCTTCTTCAACTTTATCCTTTTATCTTGATAATTTCTCCTAATTTGATTATTCTTTTACATATTTAAAAATATCTTCTCTTATTCTTCTATTTAAGTCTATCTATTTCCCTCGAGGGCATCAACCACCTCATGACCTACCTCACCTTCTTTCTTCTTTTCTTTCACATTCCCCTTCGCATTCTTCTTCTAG
This sequence comes from Pinus albicaulis, assembly GCA_034641835.2. Lineage (NCBI taxonomy): Eukaryota > Viridiplantae > Streptophyta > Pinopsida > Pinales > Pinaceae > Pinus > Pinus albicaulis. Next base: position 526,628,102 of record CM076570.1, on the reverse strand, counting down.
ATATTCTAAGGCTATGAACATGAATTCTACTAGTTCCATTTTCTACCTGGAGGATTCATTATGTAGCTTTTAGATACACCGTTAACCTATTGAGCATAGCAAATTTATTTTATGTTTTCTTTCTACACATTTTATTAGACTTGTCTCTTTCTTCTCTATATTCGTTTTTTTTCTTTCTTATAAGGAAATTTGGAGGCATAGTTCCCAAATCTTCCACAATTGAAACACTTAAATGGGATTTTTCCCTTTGTACTTAGCATCTACCTTTCTCTCAATATTCTAAAAACTTTTGCCTCTTGTCTTACATCAAAGTTCAAACATAAACATTCCTAGCTCCTTCTATAGGATTGTTCACCTAAAGTTCACATCTATGGCAGTTGATCTGAAAATGAAACTATTTGTAAATGTTGTGTGCAACATCACTCTACTTAATTCAGATGCAGCAAGTATCTCCTATGTCTTCACAAGTTAAACAAAGTGTTTTTCATAAGGTTTTTAGTCTTATGTGTGAGGAATGTTAATTAAATTTACTTTTAACATCTTAAATCATAAATACACAACAGACAAACTCTTACTCAGCATAACACATCAACATGATGAGGCACCACTCCTCCCCGGGCTACATCCTGTCAAGTCCAAGGCTCCCAATGGCATGTCCTTTCTTATTGTTTCTAAATTAAGCACAGCTTAGAAATATGTCTAAACAGAAAAATTAGTTGTGAAATTGAATCTTGTAATATGTAATGTTAAAATGGCTTTTGTTTCACTCCTAAATAAATAAGTATAGCCCAATACAACCTACTCTCGATGGCCCCGATGGCTCTCCAAGCTTCTCAAGAAAAATGACTTCATATAAACCTGCTCACTCTACAACCTATTCCAAACACCCGTATGCTCATACTCCAAAATTGACTAAAAATTTCATTCAAATTATTCAATATTGAGGGAGATATGACCAAAACCAATTTTTCCCAATATTCTAAACAAACTCCACCAAATGTGGAGAAACTGCAGATAAAATTGAAAATTTGGTAAAACCCACCAAAAATGGAGGGTCTCAATATCCTAAAACATAGGCGGGTCAGTAATATTCTTAATGTTATGATCATAGCCCATGTAATCGAGCGCGTAACTGCTACTACTATAATCAAACTGGTTAAAAAAACCAATCATGTGATTTAATGTAGGTATGCGCCTGTCACACAGCATTTCCAAACCATTTTCCCATGGTTAATGAAGCACCCACTTTGGGCCTGTCGCATGCGATCACATATGAAGTGGGTCGGCCTTTTCCGGCGCCACTGACAATAATTTAAACTTCAACACGTGTTGTAACCTATCGCGTTTAAGACCTAACGACAACCGATATGGCTGCGCTTGTTCTTCATAAACAGACTCATTCAAACTCGGTAGAAAGACCCAAAATTCTTGAGACAACCACCGTTTCCGACTCAGGGCCACGTGGTGGCTCGAGTCTGGCCACGTGGGCAATCTCCATTGGTCCGCCGAACCAAAGTCAACCAAACATCAAATATCAACTGCTAAATTTTTGTCAATAAACCATTTGTTCAGATGGAATATTCCATGGAATATTTTGTGAATACTTTGGGGAATATTCTTGAAATATTCCAAGGAATATTCTTTTTAATATTTACAAAGTCAAAGTCCACTTTAAATAAACGGATTTTTTTAGCTAATAGAGAGCTAAACCCGTATAACTTTCATACGTACGTCGGATTTGAGTGTTGTTCACTGCTAGAATTGGTGAAATGACGAGGCCTTTCCGTCATTTAGGTTGAAACCACCCCGAGCAATTCCATTTTGGAGAATTTTTCAACTTGGACATAATCACCGATCACACCTCCCAAATGGAAAGCTTTTGGACCCCAAAATCTCTCTAATTTACATAAATTGAAGATGAGGAGACCGATTCTCCTCTCTTCCAACCTCTCGAACCACTAAAACTTTCCGACTTCATCAAATTGAGCTTCTCACAAAAAGAAAAATTTTTTCTGAATCCCATGATCGATCGTTACAAATTTGACTCTGTCATGATGCAAATTTTTGAAACTTGCAGATTAGGAACTAAATTTGGCATCATACATTGTTTTCTACAATGTTCTAACTTCAAAGGAAATGGAAAATAAGATTCACCTTGTCAACTCATTCTCATGGCGATTTTTCCAAATGAGCCATATACTTGCGTCGTGAATCCCAAATCAAGTTTTATCGCCATATCAACTCTACCATTCTCGAAAACCACATTGACCCATGCCGAATCTTTCCAGTCCTCTTTTGCTTGCATGTTTTTCCCTTTCTTGGATTCTTTAAATTCACTTGCACCAACACTTTGTTCTTTGCACCGATTGACACCAAAGGCACTTTGGTAACATCTTGTCATCTTCAAAAGATGAATTACTTTTAGCTGAAACATATCATCATTTATATCAGCAATAACATTAAAAGGAGAATGTACAAAATATTTTTCTTCTAACCATCAACAAAGTCAAATTTTGACTTGCATTGACAAGCTTTTTCAATTCGCGTTGACTAAAGAAGATTCTAGCTTCTTCCGATGTGCTCTCACAATAAACTCCTTTCCATCCTTGAAAAGATGATACTTGTTCTCATGGCGATGGAAGATTGCTTATGTCATATAAATACGATCACCCACCACCACACCCGGTAATGTCAAGAGATACTACAACTAGTTCAACCAAATCAACATAATGAGTTGTTATTATGGCTAAGCGTTAAATACGCACTTCTTTCGAGACTTGTAAATTATCATCCTTGCAAATTCATCCAAGTGGATATGGCTTTGGATGAGGTGGTATGGTCTCAAGTTTCATCTTCTTGACTAAGTATTCTAGAGATGAGATTTGCTTGAGACCCCACCATCAAATAGTGTGTCTATCTTTATGTGTTTTTAGATTATCCTACATGGAACATCTCTATCCTCCTCTTTTCATTTGAGCTTCTATGTGGACACTTAAAGTGCTAGAACTCGGGATTTGTTTCCTTTACAATCTCTTTCCCTTTATGTTCTTTAGTACCTTTGGCTATGCTTTTTAGTTTCATCACCGATTCAGACCCTAAGTCTTGTTCAACAGCTTTATAACTGCTTTTTCCTTTTGGCCTTATCTTTGTTTTTGAATTTTTTCTCGGTTTCAAAGCCCTGATGAAGTTTCAAGAATGGTCTTCATCGTGGCTTGTCTTGGAATAGTTTTTACAAAAGAACTTTTTCTTTTTCTTTCCTAGAGTTTGCATTTCTTTTTCCTCCCTTTGCCTTTTAAATTCACTATCCATATTCATCAAAATACTTTTTCCTCTAGCTCTAAATGTGTAGCTTGTACACAAACTTCGTCTAGACTAGTAGGATTGAACATAAGGATATGTATGTATAAGATAATTGTGTAAACCACCTATATATTTCAGAAAATTATCTTAACTATGCAAATCAATTCCTAACAACAAGCCCTTCTTCTAAACTCTCTCGAGGTAATCTTCTTTGAACACTTTGTCCTTTAAGTTGTCTAAAACTTTGCCAATTCATGATAGCCTTTGTAAATGAGCTAATAGATAAAATTTATTCTTAATTAAGTAAATAAATTCACCATGATAAAGTGATATTACCATGTTTTTAATTTCATCCTTGGTCTTGGCTTCCCACCATACCAATGCTGCTTCCATTCTTAAAGAGGTTAACTTAATCTTTGTCATTGCTTTTCATGAAGATTTTGTATCCTCAAGTAAAGTCTCCAAATCGTCTTATCCAATTGTCAAGTTTTCTTCATTGAGTTCACCTGCTAAACATGTGCAAATCAAATTTAACATCAAGCTTTAAAAATGTACTTTTACCATGGTTTTAGACTTGTGAGATTGATTCACCGAAGTAGAGGATGACGATGTAGAGGAAGAGGATGAAGATGGGGATGGTTGATTACCACTTCCTCCATGTCCTTTCTTGACTTTTCATGACTTTTATTTCCCCTCCTAAAGAGCCCTCTCCTTCTTTTGATGTTTAGGCCCTTCTCCAACAAGCCTATCATTTCTTTTCTTGGTAGAGTATCCTTACCATCTCTATCATGTCTAGGAAAGCTTTTCTAATACCCGTTCTTCTTCTTTGGGATCATTGCCCTTCGAAGCTTCTCCTTCTCTCTTGAAGACATACTTAAGGCTTCTTCAGTAACTCTTGGGGGTGTAATAGATGGTGGATAATAATGACTTAGCCCTCATTGGTTGAGTATTAGCTTGTGCTCTAACCAATTGTCCTTCTCTTGAGTTTAAGCCTAGTAAGCATCAAAATCCCAAATAATCAACTATATCTTTGCAAAAATAAATGCAGTAGTAAAACTCTAGCTTTCGATACCAACTGATCTAAAAATGAAACTATTTGTAAATGTTGCGCAAAGTATCCATTTCATTTAATTAAGTGTGCAAAGTATTCTCCATGTCTTGCAAGTTAAACATAGTGTTTTTGATAAGGTTTCTAAGTCTTACGTGTGAGGGAATGCTAGTTAAATTTACTATTTAACATCTTAAATTAGAAATACAATAAATAACTAAACTTCACCATAACATAAAACAATAACATGATGAGGCATTTCACCTCTCCGGGCTACATCTCACGGCTTAAGGCTCCCAATGGGCATGTCCTCGCTTTCTATTAAGTTGCTCAAATTGGTTATACAAAGGAGAAATATGTTTAAATGTGCAAATCCAATTGTGAAATTGAATTTAGAAGACAGAATAAGCTAAAAATGCCTTTTGTTTCACCCTCAAAATGGGGCTGAAGTACAGCCCCTACTGTACCCATTTCCCCGATGGCTCTAATGGCTCTCCAAGCTTCCTTGAAGAAAAAATGGCTAAGGTAATCTTCTTTTCACTCTAAAACCAATCCAAAACACCTGCACGTTCAATACCTAAAATTGACTAAAATTTCGTCCAACTTGGTCTAATATTGAGGGAGATAAGTGGCCAAAACCAATTTTTCCCAATATTCCCCTAAACAAACTCCACCAAATGTGGAGAAACCTGCAGATAAAATCCACAAATTTGCAAACCCACCTAAATGGAGGGTCCGGTTATCCTAAACCATCGGAAAACTATACTTAAATTTAATTTTATGACCACTGTCACATGTACCGAGCCGCTGTAATCCGCGTCGTCATAACCAACCGTTAAAAAAAAACCAACCATTAGCATTCAATGTAGTATGTATGAACTGGAACATATAGAATTTCCAACCATTTCCCCGTGGATAATGTGAAGCGCGACTTTCGGCGCCGGGTCACACATGGCTCAAGTTGAGAGAAGCTGGCTAGCCTCAGGGGCTGTGCCTTTTGTCGCCGGTGGATAATAATTTAAAGTTCAAATACGTGTTGTAACCTATCATGGTTAAGACCCATTAGACAACCTAGATGGTCAAGCGCTTGTGCTTGTGGGGCTAGACCCACGTTTAAATATTTTAAAGACCCAAAATTTTTACACAATCACCGTTTCTCCGATTGTGGGCTACGTGGCGCCCCTGTGGCCCCGGCCATGGCGCCTCCCGATTGGTCCTAACTAAAGTCGTTCAAACATCAAATACGAACTTGCCACTTGTCAATAAACCATTCGTCTAGATGGAATATCTTTTTTTAATATTTCCAAAGTCAAATTCAACTTTGGTCAACTCGGATTTTTTCGAGTTTATCGACACTTCAAACCTACATAACTTTCACATACGACGCTGGGATTTGAGTGTCGTCTACAAAGCAATGTAATCACAACAATGAGTCCTTTCCTATTGCTCAGTTAATAACCAATTCTAAGCAACGATTTTTGAGCATTTTTTCAACTTGGACATAATCACCGATTAGTAGTTGACCGTGCTTTTGAAATTATCATCTCTTATATTGTTTATAAACCAAGTAGTTAATCCATGCTTGTAGTCTCAATGTTGGTTTTATCTTCTATATATGAAACCTTAGGATTAAACTTTGAAGGTGATGACCTCAAGATGTTTTTTATGGACTATTACATTCTCTTTCTTTTTCTCCTAAACCGATCATGACATTAACAACTTCATCTACCTCGAGAAATAAATTAGCAATATCTTCATTCTCATTCATTTTTAATGTATCAAATGACATTCTATATATTTATAATTTTTTCATCTTCATCATATCTCCTTCATGGATATTTGGAGTTTATCCTAGATATCTTTAGCTATGTTACAATGAATTACTCCACAAAATTTGACCCATTTAATCCACCAAGAAATGGTCCATATTTTTTTCATTGGCTATGAATTCTACTTTGTCATCTTTGTCACTACTCATTGTCTTTGGTACTTCATATTTCACCAATACAACAACCTAAAATTCTCCTCCAAGAGACATTGAATTTGTCTTTTATTCTCACTTTCCGTAATTTATAATTTGTGCTAGTGAATAAAGGGGATTTATTTGTTGAGCATCCTTTCCTTACTATCCATTACAATTATTTAGGACCTCCTTCCAGCTTTTATACTAATTTTAAAGGAATCCCACTCAGATACCAATTGATATATGCTTGGAAATTATCGAGAGGGGGTAAGGAATCAATAATTGCATCTTTCCAATTATTTATCTCAACTTGATCCCCTTTTTCCATTATCTTCTATGTAGCTAAGGAATTATGTATATGTTTAGTTATTAATGGTTTCTTTTGCAAGCTTACCCGAGAGTGAATAAATACATTTCTTTAGAATTCAAAAGCATTCACACAATATTCAACAAGCAAATATATGAAGACACCAAATATTAATGGAAATCAATAAGGGACAAAACCATGATTTTTTGGCTTAAATTTATGTTGGTCTAACCCAGAGACTTCTACCTTAAAGAAGCTCCAACTCCCAAAAGTTTTCCATACCACAACCCATAGGGGAATCCTAACTCAACATACAAGCATAGTGTGTTCTTTATCATGCTAGAACTTGAAAGAAGAACTCAAGAATCTCCCAAACATAATACAAAATAATTTTTTCTGCTTATTTGATATTAATTTATGCTCTAAATTTTGTTGCTCATCTTCTCGTGTTTCTCTCTTCTCTTAATTATGTTCCTCTATTACTTTTATCTTCTTCTCTCACCTAATGTTGCTCATGAACCTCTCATAAACTTTAACCCGAAAGTCATTTTCGTTCAACAATGTAGACGATAAGCAGTTTATTGACTGCTTTTATTTTATGAATACAAAAATGAGGGGTTGTATCTTTGGTCTTCAAGGTTGCTCACAATCTCCCTCGTCATTTTCAAATTTGAAATTTAGAATTTTTTAGGATAACACAACAAATACTATAGGCTATCATCAATGATTTCAAAATATAAAACTCTTTGAAATTTTTTTATATTTGTATTAGCTTACATTTTTCCTATTTATACCAAAATGCATGTTAATGCCTTGAGGATTCCAATTTAATAAAAAGATACATTGCCAAGCTTATGTCTCAAGATATCATGTGCCATTTTAATTTTGATTGTAAGTTATACATCAATATAACCAATCAACATACTTAAAAACGATCAACCTTTTCACTTCAAGTAATCTTGCAATAATGACAATTCCTAGCAATAAACATAAATCATCCTTAACACAATAAAAAACAATTAGATTAATGAAGTGCCAAGAATCCTTAACATGATCATTTGTTGGCACCTAAAGCCTAGAAACAAAGAGCATGTGTATGTCATCCCTTACATGCACGCGCACTTGTCCTTAGGAAAGACCTTCATGGACTTTGTGAGATTTACCAACAACTAGGAAGGGGCATGTCTACCTATCTGTGGTAGTTGACAAGTTTCATCAAGATGTGTTCATATGCTCCTACAAAAAAAAATATCATCATGGGAAAGAAGCAACAAAATTATTCTTTGGAAATATTTGGGTGCACTTTGGATACCAATGAGCATCATTTTACAGGGACACAATATTTTTTAGCGCATTTTGTACTCTATTGTGGGAGAGGATGGCACAAAGTTGAAGAGATATACAAAATTCCACCCATGGAGAGACAGATGTATAGTCGACAAGAATTTGGTGCGTGCCTTCTTAAGAGATACAACTAAAGAGAATCCAAAGACTCAATGGGAGAATTGTATGGTATATATAAAAAATTCTTATAATAGAGTGGAGTCCAAATTCTATAGGAAATAATTCTATTTGAAACTTGTTTTGGATATTTTTCTTTACTTTACCTTGCAAAATAATGCATATGGGAAGCAAGGCAAAGTGAGTAAAGATCTTATAGGATATGCGCTATGGACAAAAAACCATAGAGAACCAGGAGATCCACATATGATGCAAGAGAAAATACCAAAGTCGAGTGGGATAAATATAAGGCTAGGCATGATTAGGCATATAATAGATAAATTATTAAAGGTGGAGACAAAGTATGGCTACAATTGAACAAGGAGAGGCTATATGCAATTGCAAGAAAATCAAGGCCATGCGACATGGTCCCTTAAGATACTCAAAAAGGTGGGAGAATATGCTCTATCAACCTCATTTACCACCATATGATCATTTACTTAGTTTTAAATGTAAATAATTTGAAACTCTATGAGCCTTTGATGCTAGATCAAGATGAGGGGAAATATGTCTTACCTTCTATGCAGTGGTTTGGCACCAGTATTCTTACGAAGAGTTGACAAGATACAATCTTGCAAAAGGGCTTTAGAATTGTAAGACATAAATATGAAATTTTAAGACAGTTGAAAGGACAATCTCCAGAAAAAAATTATATAATACACTCGTAGATAAGGTCAAGGAAACATTTCTCACCTCATTCGTAGAATATTTTGGGGATCAACCATCCCAAAATGGGGTGGTTTTATTTGGATTGGATCATTATATTTTTTTTTCATCCATCTCGATACTTTATAAAGTGGAAAAAGTGGATGAATAAGCTCTAAAACCATTTTTACTGGGACCCTAGCTCATAAATCGCCCGAAACCTTGGGGGCGTTTTGAGGAATCAAATGACGTTTTTTGGGGGGTAAGACTTGTTACTTTACCATTTTACCTTTTTCCTATTCTTCATACAAACACTTCCAACGATGCATAAAATAGCGTCATTATGAGTATGTATATGAATTTATGTCGCTTCAAAAGTTGACCTTCTTATTTTCACCACCATAATTCAAGAGGATGCCACATGCCCCCCATTACGATCATGGAATAGGGGCTAGTCATTTGATTGGCGATGAAGAAGACCTCTAGAAGGGTATATATTCTAAATCTATTTAAGAGTTAATATAGTCAAACCTAACAACTAGTAAGCTATTAGTCTATGTTATAACTTGGCCACTAAGACGAAAATGGTCATTCTTTCTTAAGTGCATTTGTTACATATTTGAGCAAAATAACCAAGAGGAATAGGATATAGAGCATAGAGAGAGGATTTGTGTGTTCTAGAATCCCACAAGCCATAAAACATACTTCTTTGTACTCGTGACATTTTCTTTTCGTAGAAAGAGAGAAGAGAAACCTCACCTCGAGTTCAAATTTTTCCGAAAGGTTTCCAAGGTCATATCTTGTGTCAAATGCGTGTGGGTTTTTATTCCATTGTTATCTATTTTCTACATTATTTTTAATTCACATGCATGCACCGTTAAATATATTTGCAGATCAAGAAATCTAAAAGGAAATAACCATAATAGTATAGAATTTCAGACGAAATATAATTTTATCAAATTTGTTGTGGAAAACTATCTCAGTTGGAATATCAATGGCATTTTATGGATCAAATCCATTTCAAATTGTTTGAATTCATTAGAAAATTTTTGTATATTGAAAATGTAATGAAGTTTTAGAAATGAGTTGAAATTTATGAAAATTGAATATTTGACATTAAAAAAATAATGTTCAATCACAAAGGGATATTTAAATTACATTATATAATAAGAAATGAAGAATAAGATCTAAATGTATATACATAAAATCATTGTTAAATTTGCAATGATTTAGGGCTAGTCTTCATCAAGACATTGGAAGTCCAATCCCATGGGACATTGTAAACTTCCTCACAAATAGAATAAATTTTCATTATTTCCTTTTATCATATTGTGTCAATTCCTATTGGAAAATGGAGATAAGTTATAAATTTAGATACAAATGGAAAACACAAGGAGAAGGACAACTTCTATTGAATCATGTTGTGATAATGATGGATTTTGCAAGATGTGACCCCATCATTCCAACACGAGAATGAATTAAATATCCATTTTTAAAGTAGAAGTTGAAAACTAAAAACTAATAACCTTTTTTAGGTATCAATGTCCCAAAACAATCAACATAGTTACATTGAATGATATAAAACAGATCTAAACATGTCAATGGTTGTAATAGTTAGTACATGATAACAAGTCCATAATTGATGAAGATGAGATAAGATAAAATGACAATGCAAAGGTTAAAAATTATAAATTAAATGAGATAAAAAGATGGGAAAAAGAAATAAAATAAAATAGAAAATGAAAATAGGAGGCAAGGAGAGAGATACAAAAGGTTAGTCTTCAGGACCTTCCTATTACCACAACTTTTTTTATTATTTTTCCAACCAGACTTTGAAAGCATCTATCTATTGCTAAGGATGTATAAATTCATAGAGATCCATGAGTTACATTGTAAACAAAGAGTGTTGAAATGAGAACCGAGCATCCATTTGAATGCTAGTTTTTTCCCTTCGGGTTTCCTCGATAAAATATTTTGAGTTATGTGTGTGAATTATGTTTAACTCATTTATGTAATATTTTGTTAGCGCATTAATGGTGGAAAGAAGAATTGAATATTATATTTTATTTCACTAAAAAATCATTCTCAAATATAAAAATAACAAATATCAACAACACTAAATTAACCACCATATGATTTACTCTATGAGTAGGTATATGGATTCCATTAATTAACTATTATATTATTCTGGTATAGTTTCTAAATTTGATTCCATTAATTAACTATTATATTATTCTGGTATAGTTTCTAAATTTGATTACAAAGAAAACAAGAATTAAATTAATGAAGTTACTTGTAATTCACAAATTTGTACAATGAGTATCTCATTCTTCATGGATATACATTTTTTTCATGGCCATACACTATGTTTTGTGCCTCTGTAGCAAATGGCTAAAATGGACATGTTTATATCTATCGATTGTCGTACACATAATTGTTCAATGAATTTTGAGTTGTATGGAGGTCATTCAAGTTGTACACACCATGGGTTTGTTGTATTCTATTCTCAGGGTCATATAAGTTGTTGAAGGTTAGACATGTGATCAACAGTTGGATGATTGCATTTTTTGGATAGAGAGATAGATAGTGGGTTATGTCTTGCGATTAAGGGGCCCACCGAATTGTAAGATTTTCTTAATTTTTTCATTCCCACATTTTGGTATTTTAAATTTCTTTTTTCTTCTTCTTTCCATGTATCAACATTAAGCCATTTGCTATATGGCTTAATGCATCTTTATCATATACATGTTTTAATGAATGACCATACCATATATGCTAAATCACTTCATACCAAGATGTGATACTTAAATTTCACCTTATTTATCTTCAACTGGTAATTTAATTTTTTCTACATATTTACCTTTTCTCGTAATAATCGAGTGATTATAATTTTTTAGTATTATTTTAATTTTTTATTGTTTAAAATGAATCTTTTGAATATATAAATGGTTTTAGCATATTAAAACCCGTAATACACTTATTTTTCAAAACTACACAATTCAAACTTGTAATTTCAATAAATATTTTTTGGATTTTAAGATGGTAAGTGTCTCCGGCATTTTCTAACTATAGGCCCATTTCTTTATGTAACTCATTTTATAAAATGATTTATAAAATCACCGTTAATAGGATTAAATTAGCTATGTCTTGACATATTATCTCTCAAATAATTTGGTTTTCAGATAATAGACATATTCATGACACAAGCACACACCAAGAATGCATCCACTTTATTAAATTACTTTGTAAAATGGCATGTATTAAGTGAAGATTAAGTTAATTAAGGCATTTTGTGAGTGGGATTGGGAGTTTATTAGACTCATACTTCATAATATTATTTCTGCATTGTACAATGGACTGATTATGGTTTGTATTATAACATCAAACTTTGATGTCATCATCAATGGTTTCCAGCTAATTTCTTTTCAAAGTATTGAGAGGGTTGCAATGTAGGGTATGCAATTTCTCCATTTTTATTCTTATCACTTGTTATGGATGGCCTAAATAAAAGGACAAATGAGGCACATTCTAGTGGTATTATTTCCGGATAACAGGATGTCCAAGTATATATCACTAATACATATAATGTTTGTTTATGCTATTCTCATCATTGAGAAGCCTATATTCTAATGGCATGATTTTTATTAGATCCTTGAAAATTTTGGGAATCCTTTGGCTTCTTTATGGATTAAGGATATATCAACTTTGATTTCATCAAAGAGTGGGGGTGATGTTAAAAATGACCTCGTGAAAATTCCATGTAATGAAAGTTGGGTACAATAACTACTATTGATGGGACACTTATTCAAGTTGAATGTTGGGATAAACGTCCTAGTGGGTGTTCATTCCGATTAATACATATAAGGAATTTGGAAAAAGAAAATACAAAGGATTTGGAGAGGCAAAATGAATTTTTGGCACATTTATTTATGAAAATAATGAAAATAGGAGAAAAGGGAGAAGAAAGGTCACAAAGTTGCATGAGGATGAAAATGAAGGAAAATAATGGAAAATGAAGAAAATAGAGGCTTCATCAATAAAAATTCTTGTGAGGATCAGCTTGGTACCATAGTTTGGCTTTGGAGTTCTCTCATTAATCTCTCTCTCCTCTCTCATATGAAACCAACTCGTAAAATAGAAGAAAGAGAGATCAACGACTTAGAAACCTCTTTGAGGGGGGGAAACTTCCTTTACATTACATAAATGAAATTTTTTTTGGATGATACAAATGAAAAAACCTCTTTCTATATATAGGAGTCCAATGGTTCATGAAATATAACCCTAAACGATACATAACAATAACAATGTAAGGGCACAACAATAAAATAGTGGGCTTCTATGGGGTACAATACTAACAATATGGGGACTACATGGGAAAATCGAAATAACAATAAGGGGCCATACCAATAATAACAATGAGGGGATACACTAGTATTATAGGGACCTAACATACCTCTCCTTCAAAAAGTTTTTCTCAATGATTGGAGAAGTTTTGGATGATTTTGTATAAAATTTCATCCCCACAAAAGTGCCGAATCTCTTGTTAAGTTCTTTAACTTGAGGAGATACTCCGAAATTGATCGATTTCGTAGATTTTGAGTTCTTGCTTTTGTGACTCCGCTTAGGTTCCAATATGATTTTCCTTCTTCATCAAGTTCTAGAAATATTTTGAACCGAGAGCTTGTCACCTATAACCTTCTTTAAGCATGAAACATGGAAAAATGGTGCACTTAGGAAGATGCAAGAAGCTCCAATTTGTATTCCATAGTACCAATATTTTGCAACACCAGAAGGACCATATTACTTTGGTGATAATTTATTATCGTTCTTGGCTTGCTTGAGGGACATATTTGTTTGTAAGGTTTTAGCCATAAAATAGCCTAGTTGCCTACATCAAAACTTATTTTGCTGCAATGTTGATCTACCTATTGTTTCCCACCTTAACCAAAGGAAGTTATCCTTTAAGAGTTGGAGAAATTGTTGTTGACAGATCATGAGATCTTCCACTACTTGAACCTTATAATTTTTTTGCTTAAATATGATGTGATGAATGGTGGATGATATCAATAAAGTGTCACAATGGGGTCATTTTTCTGCGTGATGGGAGGAAGTGTTATGCCACCATTTAGCCAGAGATAACCACTTAACCCATCGTGTCCGTTTTATCGTATACAAGGCAACGAAGATATCCTTCCAAACACCTCACTATCTCACTTTCCCATCGTACTGAGGATGATGTGATGAGATATGAGCTAATTGAGTACCCAAACAAGAAAAAATTTCATCCAAAAATTTCCTTTAAAAATGGATTGTTGTCGCCACAATGATCTTTGGGTTTCTATGTAGCTGAGTTGTTTCCATAAATGCAAAGGAAATGCACTCGGCTTTAAATGGATGAGATAATGCACAAAAGTGTGCATACTTGGTAAGTATGTCAACTACCACCACATGACAAATATTTTCGACTTAGGTAAATCCTATGATAAAATCCATCAAGCCTCCTCCCACCATTGAATTGCAATGGATAAAGGTTGTAACTGCATCTTCGGAGTCTTAATTCTCAACTTTATTTTGTTAAACCAAACATTCGCCACAAAATTTTTAATATCAATTTTAAGTGTCATCCAAAAATTTTCGAATTCCCAACGTAAGCTCTTAAAATCCTAAGTGCCCTCCTAAGGGAGAGGTGTGCAATTCCAAAAGAATCTTTATTTTAATTGGGAATTCTTACAAATATATAAGCTTATATTTGTACCATAATGAATCATTTTTCTAGATAAGTGTTTCCATGTACTAGGATCTGCCGCAAATTTTGAATGAGTGTCCACACCTCTTCATAATTCTTCCATTCATCCCTTTCTTTGGTTCTTGCCCGAGTTGGATAATAGAAATGCCACAAAACAAATGCTTCCACATCCTCATCCTTTCTTCGTAGTGCATATGCAACAACATTTTGCTTCCTTTTTTGTAGATGATTTCAAAGCTATAACCCAACATCTTTGTGACCCATTTTTTCTTCTCTTCGAAATAATATTTGTTTCAAAAAGTTTTTAAGACTATCATGACTGCTTTTACCTTGAAGTGTCTTCCTAATAGGAAGTCTGTCATTTCTTTAGTGCATGTAGTATCACCAAAATTTCCTTCTCATAAATAGGTTTTAAATACTTTGATTGGATTACTTTCAAAAGAAATGGGTCTTACTGTGATTAAAACCGCACCAATTTCATTTCGAGGCATCATATTCCACAATAAAAAAATTGTGAACTGTGTAGCTTAAGACTACATGGCACATTTCCTCTTTAAGATGTTCAAAGGCCTTAGTTGCTTCTCGGGATTCCAAGAAAATGAATATTTATTGAGTAATGATGTTAGAGGTGCCAATATTCTCCCATAATTCTTAACAAAATTGAAATAATACCTCTGCTAACACCTAAATCCTCGAAGATGCTTTATGGTTATGGGGATTTTCCACTCCTTTATGGATTTAATTTTGTTAGGGTCTACCTTAACACCCCCTCATGAGATACAAATATGGCCCAAATATTCCACCTCCGTACTCCAAAGAAAAAAACATTTGGAGTTTTTGCATCTAATTGTTTCTCCTCCAAAAGTTTGATAATTCTATCAACATGTTGAACATGATCCTTCCAAGACTTATTATATATTAGTAGCATATCATCAAAAAATAATAACATAAATTTTCTAAGGAAGGGCTTGAAAATTGAATTCATCGAACCTTGAAATGTGGGAAGGTGCATTAGTAAGGCCAAAAGGCATGACCAAAAATCTATAACGACCTCGCGAGTCTCGAATGCTATTTTTGAAATGTCTTCAGATTCATTCTAATTTGATTATATCTGTAAACAAATATCTAGCTTGGTGAAATAAATTTCTCCACGAATTCATCCAATAATTCATCAATGACTAGGATAAGAAATTTATCTTTAATAATGATCTTGTTCACCTCCCTATAATCCTGACACATACATCATGATCCATCCCTTCCTGCACCAATACTAATAGAGCAGTAGAAAGAACTTTGACTAGGTTGAATCTATACCAAACCTCTAGTATTTCTATAACCATATGTTCAATCTCACTCTTTTGAGCATATGATATCTCAGAAGGCTCCGATGTTTGGAGTGAAATACTCTCGGGAATCGCATTAATAGCATGATCATGACCATGAATAGGTGGGAGTCCTTCGGGGAGTCTCAAACACCTTGGAATGATTTTCCAATACCGATAGTTATGCTTCGTATGCCCTTGGAATCACTTCAAACTCGATTTTTCAAACAAAAAGTTATGAAAATTTTTAAAAAAAAGTACACACCTTTTCTTGGTTTTAGGAGCTCAATATTGAAATGGTTGTAACTTTTTAATTTTTGATCTCCAATATTTGAACATCACCCCGTGGGTATCACTTCCTAGCTTCTTTCCAATACCATAGGAATCACCCAATTTGGATTCTTCAAGGTAAAGAGGCCCAATAACCCACAATGGCCTAATTATGGGTTGGTTAGTATAGAGGAAACTTGTACGACGGCCCCCAATAAATAAGAAACTAAAGTCCGTGCAATTTTAGCCTCCTTTTTTACATAATTCCAATCCGATGTTTGAAACAAAAGTTATGACGATTTTCCTCGACGTAATTGCTTTTGATGAAATTTTGATCCCGTAAAAAATCACCTTCATCATATCATATCTCCGAAAATATAGTGAAAAAGGATCTCAAAGTTGTGCACACAATGTTCTCATGACACACTCCTCAAATGGGATTTTAGCTTTTGAACTTCATAGAAAACAAGTTATAGCGAAGATTCCATTAAGTGACCTATTTGTAGAATGAATCCTAGAACTAAAGCTATGATGCCAAATGTTGGGAACCAAACACAAAATAGAAGAAAAGAGATATCATGACATAGAAATCAACCTCCTTTCAAGGGGGAAACCTCCCTTACATTACATAAAAATGAACAATTCATGGCTAATACAAATGACAAAACCTCCTTTTTCTATATAGAAGTCTAATGGTCACAACATAATCCTAGTCGATATAATAAAAATGTAAGGCCACAAAAATAACACTAGTGGGCTTCTATTGGGCACAATAACAAAAATATGGGGACTACATGGGCACAAAAATAATAATAAGTGGGATATACTAGTATTATAGGACCTACCACTCTCTCTCTCTCGACACTTAGAGTTTCTTCGTGATCCAGAGGATCTGGATCAGTTCGTATCGACAGGATCTAGCACAATCTTCTTAGCTTTGAGTGTTCCTTATGAAAGAGGAAGTCTTTGATTTATTCTATGGCATGGAAAAATGATTTTATGGTGGTTAAACATGTTCATGGTATTAAAACTAAGCTAAGGTGAAAGTGGTGTTAAAAACCATATAAATAATCATGCTAAGGTCTCAAGCTTAAGTGGTGTGGATGTAATGTTATAGCGCTACATCATGGTGCTAAATCTATGATGTGTGACCTAAGTCCTAATCCTAAAGTATAAACCTAGCACATAAACCTATGTTGGAGACCTAGCGCTAATGCAATGTTACAAAACCTATGTTTAAAACCTTTGGACTATGTAATAAACCATATAACAATAACTGGAGCTGACCGCACGAGTTGGATCGGTCCCAAGTATGTGAACACAAACAGATAGATAATGGAGGTTAACAATAGTTATAAATGCGTAGTTTGGGAAGACCGCAACCGTTGGGTGGAGTTGATCAGAGAGCCGCTTGTCACATGCGCACGCTTGGATAACCATCGAACCGTCGCCAACTTGATCGCATCCTCACACATGCGCTCAAATAACCTCCACCATTTACAGAAACTGTTGGGGTATATTTGTAATATATGGTCTATTTATGGGTTTTTAATGTAAATGTGTAGTTTTAAAAGTTATCCACCATGTAACCTTTTGTTAGGTTCTTCCATACCATTGCACAGAGAGCTTGTTAGGAATCTGTAATTTATTAGCAATATTAGAGTCCGTTACATAAGCAACATTATTTCAACCAACTTTGGGATTATAGGATCTAGCCTTCCTGAATCTAGAGAGGGATCTCTCTATGAATGAGTTTAAAGATGTGATCTTTAATAGCTGAAATTATGATATTAGGCTAGTTATGAAGAGCTTGGGTCTTGTTTTGTTTGTTTTGGTTGGACAAGGACATGATGAAAGTGAAGGCAGTTTCAAAATGAAGGGTGAAGGTGTCTGCAGATGAAGGAATGATTTGGCTGATAGAAAAGGCAGAGACAGTTTTAACCTGTTGGGCTATGGAGTCATAGGAGGATTTTAATTAGACAACAAGGTTCAAGCAGAATCCATGGGGCAAGTCACTTATGTCAAAGGATCTCTTAAGGTGATTTTATGGAATGAAACAGATAGGAAATGAAGAACAAACAAATGAAGATATAGTAAAACAGCCTGAGATCAAGTAAGTTATTTTAAACTATATTACTTCAGCATGTACTCAAAGAAAAACATGAGAGTATTCTGAGATCAGGTTAATACCTTTAAACTAGCCTGCTTTAAAGTTCTTTCAATTAGAAAACATTAAAAGACAGTTGAACAGCTTAAGATCAGGTAAGTGCCTTTAAACTACCCTGCTTTCAACATATTCAATAAGGTAAACATAAAAGTATTCTGAGATCAGGTTAATACCTTTAAACTAGCCTACTTTGAAATACTTTCAGTAAGAAAAAATTAAAATATAGTTGAACAACTTAAGATCAAACAAGTGCTTTTAAACTATGTTGCTTTAGCATGTTCAATAAGGAAAACATGGATAACAGTGACAAAGAGAGATTTAGATCAGAAAAGTGCCTTTAAACCAGCCTGCATTGATTTACTCTTCAAAGAGAACGTTCAAATGAAGAAAACATAGAAAATAAAGTTTTCAGTGAGAGTAGGGTACTATAGAAAGTAAATCCTAGCTCTATGTTTGCTGCTCTTTATCAGAGAAAATGAACAGAATGAAAACATTAAGCAAAATAACAATTGATAGTGAGGAACACATCACCATTGACAAAAATCAGGATCCCATAAATCAGTAGCTTGTATTTGATGTTCAAACCAGTTACAATCAGCAAGCCCGGTGGGTCTCTACAACTTCAAACTTCTCATATCAGCTTATGTATCTTTAAGTTGCAAATAGGGCATCAGTAGCTTCAGAATAACTATCACATGCATTCAAATGTCCAGAGACCAAAAGTTTCTCATCTTCTACAGAAGTATTTATAGAAGAATGAAGAGGTGGGAGGATTTCCCAGGGGTCATGTATTATTAATTGTGTAATCAATGCAATTCCTAGCCTTTGGGAACCAGGCAAGGCATAAGGTGGGAATGTAATCGTTTATAACTCTACTTCATAACTCTGTTTGTGTCTTTCGAGGCCTGATGATTGAAAAGATCTACTTCTGGACTGTTCTTTAACCTTTAAATTAGTTTTTCCGACAATTTGGAGATAAGACCCTTGATTAGTATTATTTGTTTGGCAACCTTTGATTTTCTGTGAGGCTGTAGGTGCCTTTAGAAGCTGGAGAAGGTTCAATTAGCCTCTGTTTTGGCATCAAAGTAACTCTATAGCCATTCTTTTCATTGAAGTCTCCGCAGGAGTAACTCTTTGGCTGTGTTTGAGACAAATATCTGATCCTGATCAATAAATTCGGCGTCTGATTGAATAATTTGAGGCACAGGTGGCATTTTAGTAACTAGAGGGATCAATTTGCCTCAATTGTGGCGGTGGAAGCGCTCCTATCGATAAAACCCTTAAAATATTCTTTAAACTGTGTTTTAAATCGGGTATTAGGCTTTTGATAACCGTCTTAGTCGTAATTCCAGTAAAACTATCTCTAATCCTCTGTTCTAATACATTTTGGTCTTCGGCATTGATACTCTTTGACTGTGCCCCTTTCATGGTGTCTTTGTTGGTGTACTGCAGGGCTGCGCAGGGTTTATAAGGCATCCATGCCTGAGAAAACATTGATGAAACGTGCATTTCCACCCTGTGGATGATTTCCTTTGACGAATCAAAGACGGGAGAGTCGTCACCCTCCGCCTCTAAATATTCTTTGGAAATAACGAAAAAATGATTTAAAATCCTGCAAAACATGAAAAATATTATAAAACCTACGTATATAGGTTAACTGCATCGGAGGGCGTGTGAGGAGTTCGGAGCTGTTGGATGGCATCATCCAACGGTCAGGATTGATCGGGAGCAATCGTGGAATGGGTGAAAGAAGGATTAAATTTGAGCCGTCGATCATGCAGAGATCGACGGTCGAGATTGAGCGAGGCGGTCAGGGGAGATGGATGAATCTGAGCCGTCGATCACGCAGAGATCAATGGTCGGGATTGGGAAATGGAAAGTCAAACGGAGAGATCATGAGATGAATTGTGGGCCATTGATCTATAGATCAGATCGACGGCGGAGATTGATTTGCCGTTGTACGATGGCCCGGTTATCGTACGCACACCTTCGTTAACGATCGAGCAACTTCGGCGAGCGATCACTGTTGATTTAGTGGGCCCAGATCAGACGGTCCACAGAGATATCGCTGGGCGTCCTGGTCTGATCGTTAATGCGCGATGGATGGTGGTTTCACAAAAAGTACAAGGGACGTGTGTCAAGCGATGTATGGAATCGCTGGCCATCGGGCAAAAACCGCCCTCTGCCGAAGACTGGTGCGATAAAAACCATGTGGTTTTGGAAAAATGGCACATAGCAGGGGGGTCCACTGGGAGGCGTGCTCTGCACCATCGGATCTGTGGATTGAATCGACGGTCGAGATCGCTCCACATTTGCACGGGCGGAAAAAATTTAATAAAATGTTAATTCGACGGTTTAACTAAATATCAAAGGTTTTTTAATGTTTTGGGTGAAATATTTATTTAAACCAGATAAGTGCCCGACTACTCAGCGCGCGGTCATGCACCAGGGTGTATGGGCGAAAAGGCTAGGGGCTTAGCCCAAGAGGGCTTAAGCCCAATACATAGAAAATATGCATTTTAATGCTTTTTGAGGATTTTCAAAGGAATTTGGGGATTCCGATAAGGCCAGAAGGGGTCTTATAACCTTATAAAGGGGATTTTGATGAGGGGAAAAGGCAGAAATGTGAAAATGAGGGATTTTTGTGGGAAATAGGGGGATAGAAAGATGAGGTTAGTTTTGGAAGAAGGGAAAGGAAAAAATGGTGTTTGCAGCAACATTTGGCCTTGGAAATCTGCAGGATTTCAGAGTATTTTGGGATGTAAACAAAAGTATAGGATCTGGATAGAGGAAAAAGGCCTTCAAGAGTCTTCAAGAGCCAACAATTTTTGTTATATAAAATTGTTCCTTGAAGGCTCAAAACAGATTTAGCCACCTTTTGATATAATCAAATTTTACAGGTGGCTAACA